>CAJFCJ010000014.1:1113642-1713642 GCA_904063045.1 Dimorphilus gyrociliatus | reverse complement strand
AGAAAATCTTGAAAATGGGATACTGTTGACACCCGAGCCAAAAATTTTAAAACTGGAGCATGTAAATGAGAGGGGAAAGAATCAAATTGGCTTGATGAATCAAAAGTCGCTCTAACTTTTTGAACTAAGCTTAGTAAAAAGTTTCCCTCCAACATTGCAACCACTGCTCGTTTAGACGAACAGGCAGAAGCAAGGATTGATAGAGCTTGTTGATCGATGTTGTATAAATTTTCAGTTAATGGTTTTAAAAGGCTAGGTATCAACATACAAATTGAACAGATAACACTTTCAATTGCACAACGGGTTGAGCTGTCGTGTGTTTTCATAGCCCATTCAAATAAAGATTGTAATAAATTTATATTCAGGAGCCCGGAGAAACGATCTACTTGGTCCGCAACGTTCCATAAGACATTTCCAATGGCCTGTACATGTCCATTCGCCGGTGGTTTTACTCTATTATGAACAACGTTTGCCGCTGTTTTTGATAGCCATTCCAAAATATAAGTTAATCGATCGCTCATAAACTGATCAACTCGAGCAGCAAGTTTCTTAAATATTTCAACGCTCATTTCTGTCGATTCTGTGAAATTTAGGATGCATTCCAGAACTCTTTTGCTTAAACTTTCCTCGCAACTTCCCAGTTTCACGAGAACTTCTTCCAAAGCATCGCCGTAAATGCCGCAGGAATTATTTAAAGTCAATGCAGTGCAACTCTGAACAAAATTTCTATTTTCTGTAGAAAATGCTTGTACGCAAGATATTACGTCGTTACTAAGTTCAGATGAAGAAATTAAACAATGATGTAAGAGTTTCAACCAAGCTGCACCTGATTTTCTGTTGCTACCATCAGTAATATCACTTTTTATCTTCAAGAAGGCTGGTGTTCCAAGAAGGAGCACTTGAGATAAGCCAATTGATGAGTTATCAAGTGGTCTATGTAATCGTATAGTGACAGATGTTACTACTGTTGGAGAATCTAATTTAAGTTTAATTGTTGACATTCCTGCAGTATGAAGTGGTTCACACAGTGGTAAGACATTATTGCTATCCATTGCGGTTTCCAAAGCGACTAAATAAGGGCTTGTTGATAAAGAAATAGCATGTGGCACAATATTTACTTGGTAAAGAAGAGCCGCGAATGGAAGGTGAAGGGTTAGATCTACCCACACTTCACCAGGTGAAAAGTGATAAGTCCAAGTGGCAGATCTGGCTCTCCTATGTGGTGGGTTTGATAAGAGAAGAGCCTCAGCATTGTTTTTACTTGAGCTGGTGATGCGACATAAAGGTGCTAAATTTTTAAGACCATCTTCTTCTTCCTTAAGCTTTGTGCTAGGACCAGTCATAAGTTGATCTTCCTCTAACATTTCTGTTAAGACTAAAGGCCAAGAGCACAACGAAAATTTTGAACTATTAATAAGTTGGCGGCATACAGCAATAACTCCTCCTAAACGTAAGAATATTGCTAGCTTTTTCTTTTCATCTAGAACAGTAAGACATAACCATAGTACAGCTTGAGATAATTTAGTTGCATCTGCCAGTATTTTGGCTATAGCTTGAATACCGACTTCTCGACCTGTCTCTTGTTTGTGAATACTGAGAAGAAAAGAAAACATTTCATCATAAGCATTGCTTGGAGTTCGATTTATAATTTGAGGAGGTGGTCTACCAGCTGCGCACATCAGCATAGCCAGTGTATTAGACGAGCAGTCGTTCAAAGCTGATAAAAATTTATATTGAACATTCATTTCTATATTGTTGATTACATAAGGGACGAGATGGGCACATATTCTAATTACTAATGCCAAGAGAGTTGGTCTATTGACAAATATTTTCTCTTCTTTCTGATCTTCTTGAAAGATGCTTTCTAGACAGGACGTTCTATTGGAATCAATACTTGTCTGACAGCTGACATTACCAGTATTTATTCCAATTGAAATCAAGGTAGATACGCATTGAACGTATTGCAAAGCCAAGTTTTGAGATATTTTGCTGTTTTTTCCAGTCACAATCTTAGAGAGGAAAGTCAGGAAGGAATGCTGTAAATCGATTGGACCTCTGGGCCATACCTGACATATATCTGTAGCCAACTTGAACATGATTTCCAAGCAGAGTTTTCCTTTTTGTAAATCAGCTAAAAATTTAGATAAAGCGGTGCAAACTCCCGGACCTGCTAATTCAGTGTTCATGTCCGTTAATAAAGACTTTAGCAAGCGAAATATCTCGTCCTTGGATGACAAATTTGTTGCAACGATTTCGGATACGCATAACTTACTTAATATGTTTAAAGCCAGAACGCTAGTGGTAACATTTAGGAAATGTTGGGAAGAGAGTATTGTAAGCAAATTATCAGCAATTCGCATCAAGATGACAACCGGCATGTTCTTTCGTAGTATAGGAGAATTCAAAATGCTTGCAAGCGAGGACCACATGTTCAAAAGAGTATCTATATTTAACTTTCCTTCTTTAAATAAATATACAAGGTCGTCTAAAGCTGTATATATCAATTCTTCATTTGTTGATGATTTCATATTTAGAATACGGACTATTTCTGTCTGTCTCCTCTCATCTTCAACAGATGGTTTCAAACAACTATGCAATGAATGACCATAATTACTAGATAATGGTAAAGTTGATACGAAAGATGAATGTAAGCTATCCTGCAGGTTTGAAGCGGTCATTCTTATTTTCAAATCTGCTAAAATTTGTAATCCAACTTGAGTTCTAGAGTCGATGGCCATTGAAATATTCGTCGATTCGCTGTTGTTGCTATTATTACTACTATTAGAATGTTTCGACAAATTTGATGATTTCTTGATATGATCATTTAGCAAAACATCAAGGACTGATGATTGAAAAATATTATTTGGTTCATTCATGTGCTCAACTTGAGGATCAGAAATAATCGTAATTGGAGCTCCAACAATACTTAAATCAGGAAGATTATTCATGACGGTATCGTCACTTGAGGAATCAGGGTTTCCGTCCTTGTCGCTACTTTGTTCCGCTATAGGCAAATCTTCATCAGAAAAAGATAAATCCATTTGTTCAACTTTACTAGAAGACGATGCAAAAGATGATAAGCCGCTTCCACTTGCATTAAGGTTAGAACTTGAATTGACATTGGAGATAGCACTGGCCGTCGCTCCACCACAAGCACCTGAACTTGTGCTTGCAGTAGCATTATTACTGTTGTTGCTCCCTGAAGCACCGGAAACTCCTGGAATGGCGGCTTCTCCTGTAAAGTTAATTGGCGAAGACGAATCACTCTGCTGTTGTACCAAATCATATAGTAATGAGTTAACAGCATGAGATGTCCATGGCCCCGAAAGATGTTTGCTATCGCATTCTGATTGTAACAGCATAAGGTTTTTCAATTGCGATGGTGTTAAAGCTTCTGATAAGTTAATACTTGGTTTCGGCAAATGAGATATCTTGGCAATTAATTTGCAGAGAACAAGCAACAAATGAACGTTTGAAGATACATCAATAGTCAAAAGTAGCCCGACTAGACCTTTAACAACAGGTATACATTTTTCTTTTTCAATATCAACAACAGAACTCAAATTTATAGCCATATGAGAGGCATGGGAGCGAGATTCAGGGGGAAATCGCTTCCTCATCTGTTCATCCAATTTACGACGGGCTAATAGGGCGTCTTTGAAAGTTTTGGATTCGTATTGCTTTAATGTTTTACTAATTATTTGCTGCTCTTTTTTCGCAAGTTTTTCCGCTTCTTTGCTTATTTGCTGAGCCTCTATAGCATTTGCAGCTAAGTTTTGTAATTTGTTCAACTTGACCGACTGCAATTCCAATAATTGTTGCTTATGGTGCAGCAATCTCTTATGTAATTTTCTTTTATAGAGTTTTTCGCATTGAGAACTACTATAAGGCCCACCTGAAGCACTGTCGTGTCCTGCTTTTACATCGCTTTGAAGAAAGCACCAACGAGATCTCATATTTGTTTTTTCTTCATTCTGACTTGATACTACTTCTAAATTCTTGGATAAAAATAAAAGAATCCATGTAAGCAGTTCTAGATCTAATTTGCTGGTTGCTAATGCAATGTCTTCGTCAGTTCCATTCTGGGCCAAGACTTCAAGGAGAGGCATTAGGAATCTAGATAATAAAGTAAGAAGACTTTCCAAATAATTTCTTGCTTTTGAAGCACTGCATATTGTTTTATGTCCAAGAATTGTAAATAATGAAAGTAATCTCTGTTTGGGTATAAAATTACAATTGGGATACGCGAACAAGTCGCATATACTGTTTCCCACAAAAGTACCCCACCAACTTTGAGTTCCGTGAACCCTTACGAGGAAAATTCCCGTTAAAACTTGCATTTTCGGAGTTCCTTTAACACAGAGAGATTGTAACAGATTATGGCAAACACTGGGGGTTAGTGCATTTCCAATAGCATTTGTATCAGCTGTACCCGAAGAACAAACGGTCAAGCACAGTAAAGTAGACAACAAACATTCTGAGATAACCATTAGCTTATCAGTGGGTATTTCTTCTTCTTCACAGTTTTGGCCCAGCAATCTACGAAATCGATTCATAGATCTATGGATGAAACTCAATTGCAGTTGTAGCTGAAGACAAGTATAATAAGAATCTTTCAATATTTTTACTGCTTTTTTATCTTTTTCAGACTCATCAATGCCAGACAAGGAATGCAAATTTGACGATAATTTGTGACAGGCTAAGCTATACTTGCAGTGAACATCTTCGTAATGAGACACTAAAGAATTGAGCCTGTGCATAGCAACAGTTTCATTTTCAATTATCGAATATCCGAAGAAATGTCCCAAAGGTAGAACAGTTCGAGTGGTACAGCATCCGTGTCCACCAGTGGCTGTCAACTTTATGTATCGACATATTGGAGGGGGAGATAAGCATGAAAGATGGACTGGTCTTTGTGAAACGTCAGTGCTAAACAATATTCTTTGTGAATTACTTTCTTCACTTTCATCCCAAACATCAATAGCCAAACTGGCTACATTTGTTGGTAAAGTTGGAATTACTATATCAGTTAGCATAATACTTCTTCCTGCGTCCAGAGTAATGTATCTTCTTGCTCCTGAGTGCATACCATCAACAAGTAGTAATTGAGCTGGTGGTAGTGTTAATGTTCCTCCGATTGCTGGTGAAGGAATAGATGTCTGATTCTGGTCACTTTTAGATTGAGCTCCTTTGGAAATAAAAGGAGAATGAGCACCTGACAGATACTGAAAATTATCTGGAGGTGAGGCAGATGGTGTCATACCCTGTGGCGTAACAGTTTGAGGGGTAGTTTTCGGTGTAGCAGGCATACTTGATAATAAATGTTTTGAATGAGAGACAAAAATACCAGCTAGTGGCAGTTTTGATTCAGCTCCGCCTTTGGTGCCGTAACTAGTCCAACCGCTTACTACAGGATCAGGGGCAACACTGGGCGTATAGTCAGCTCCCTCCATTCTCATGCCTTCACTGGCTGAGTGGGTAGTTAAATGCAATGGTTCAACTTCCAACAATCCAAAGGGCGAAAAAACTCTTTTCTTTTTATCATAGCTTGAATATCCCTGAAATTCTGAGTGCCAGTCATAAACTTGTTGAGCTTTTTCTCCTGATTCTGCTGTGCTGTTAGTTATATTTGCAGCGGTTGAAGAGGTGGTTTGGCTTACAGCAGATGAATAGGTAACAGGAACACTTTTACTCCAAACTTTCGATTGGTTCAATTGAAAATGAAATATCAGGGGATCAAAAGGTCTTCCATACAGGTCAAATTTAGATCTTAAAAGAGCATACATTTCACTATCTCTTTCAGTGTATAATTTAGCTATTCTGTTTAATACTTGAATACATTGTTCACCAGCCGTTGCAACATCAGCCATTTTAACTTGGTCCAATAATAGGAATACGGAATAGAGAGCATTGGCCGAAACAATAGTCTCTATTGATGATAACATAGTCAATATAGCTTTTAAGAGGCGCGGTTCATGTCGTTTGCAACGTTGTTTATCAAAGCAGAGGACTAACAATTTGCAAACTCTATCTGATTCCAATCGTGATCCATTTAATAAACAAGACCTTAGAATAATATCGATTTTATCAACAATCACATCCAAAACAACACTGTTCTCCAGCTTCGAATAAAAATGCAATCCAGCATTCCATTGTAAGATGTCCAAACATAACAATTTTTCTCGCTCTAAACGACTGCAGTCGTTTTCACACATATATTGTACGAGTTTTTCCAGGAAGCACCTATTACGTAGCATCAATGATCGTTCTGATTTCTCTTTCACATCCAGCTTCTTATATTTCCTGACCGAAATTGCAATTTCACTAATTATATCACAACCAAAAGCATTAACATCATTTTTTGAACTTGCTGATGACAAGAGATATTCGTTCGATTTTCTTCTTTTTAATAGAGTCTTTTCAGATAGAGCGTTACAAGGTATGTAGGTACATTTAAAATGCAACAAAAGATTTCTGCTTTTTGACGTTGTCAATTCAGGACTAGAAAGAGTTATATAGGCAAATTTACCATTCGCATCTACATGTTGAGATAGTTCTATTGGGCCGACAAGGATTTGAGCGTTATGTTCTGCCAAAAACTCATTATCTTTTACAGGGTTGGCAATGGAACGACCAGCAACTGGAGCTTTGTGATTGCTTTTTCGTTGTAAAGTGGAAGAGACGGAAAATTGCTTAAGAAGAGTAACTTGAACTGTTGAATGATGATTCGAAGAATTTCGAAGTTTCAAAGTTAAATCAACATGAGCAACAGAGCTCGGCTTATGCAAAGATATATCAAACAAATGTTCATCCCAACTATACGAATCTTGTTCTAAGCGCCAAGTTCTAGAAAATGTGTGAGTTTGTTGTTGAATCATATTTCTTCTGGATTCGTTTTGTATCTCTGTCCAACATTGGGGAGCAGTTATATGACATTTTAAAGTTTGCATTTGAAGAAGACTATGTAAACTCTTCAGAGTAGTGGGATTGATATCAATTGTAGTGGTAGTTCTCTCATCATCTTCTAATCGTAAATCACCATTCTCTAATTCTGACGATGAATGTTTCGCTGATCTGCGAGCTTTTTTCATTACGAGTGAATACATATTTAATTTACCGTCAGTTGTGGTAGCGCATAGTTTATCTAAGGACGAACAATATGTTGTCGATACAAATTTAGCGTCTCGAATTCTTGCAAGAGTATTTAGGTTTGACAGGTCTAGAATTAATAAGTCACCGCAAACTAAAGTGACAGCCATCATTCCACAGGCAGTTTTTCGCTCCGGAGGATTTTCATCTTCCTGTGGGTCACTCTCTGTTTCCTCATCTACGGAATCAGTATCTTGGCTGAAAATAGCCTGTTGTCGTAATAAGCACAAATTTTTGATAATTCCATCAATGTCTCTTTCACAACAAGCTTTTGAGTTAATTCCCATTTGAAGAATACTATAAACAAATACTTTCGAAGTTTGTTCCCCCTTGACAGCTACTATGATAAAATTTCCATCAATAGTTGATAGCACATTTGTCATTTCCCCATTAACTCTTACACATTGAATTAACTCAGCTGAGGGATTGCCCTTTTCAGAATTAACATAGGTATCATTAGGTTCTTCCATGTGAAGAGGATTTTGCGGTAAGAAAGGCAGATTTTCGCTGTCAGTCAACGATGGTCCGGTGAGAAAGACGTCTTGCATCAATTTCATTGGACTATCAGGCACATGCTCAAAGTAGTTATCGTCTTCCCAACCTCCTTCAGGTGCAGGTGGTAGTGGGGGTTTTACTGATTCTGAATTTTTCATTGTTTTTCCATTTTTCTTATGCAGGGCAAGACTAGTACTGTCTGTGACACTCCAAACCAAGAGTAAGCTCAAGGACTCTTTTTGAACACTAGGTTCATCATTTATGATATTTTCTGCCGTAATGGCTTTATTGACGGAATTTAAATCTTCGACTTCGTTTGTTGGTAATTTGTTTAAATTGACCGTAACTCCACCTATTACGCTGCAACTTTCTTGAGGATTATGTTTAGACCTTAGAACGCATAATGCTGTTAAATTGATGTCAGTTAATGGACGGCTGTAATCAGATTGTTTCCTGGAAGATAGCTCTTCTAATTCAAATAATATTAAGGGATCACAAGGATTAACAGCAAATTCTAGATATTTCTGCAAATAATTGAATAAAATAAATAATATAGATGCTATCGGATAAATTACCAACCTTTAAATTAATTGAATTATCCCACAGAGTTATATTTCCCTTGCTTGTTCCAGTTGCAAAACAATCAGTTCCTAAGGAGCAACCAATTACAGTGATCTAAAAAAAATATTATGATTGTGGTGTCATATGATTTAAGGTTTAAATATGGTGTAATTAAATACCTCTTCTTCCCCGCTAGACATTGCTCGTTCTGTTGCATTCGAAACAGATAGTGGGACATTGTTCGTATATTCACCCTTGACGAAAGGGCAGTTTGGAGAATGCCTTTCATGTTCTGACCATGGTTCGTCGCATGGCTCCCAATACACTAAACAAACGTTACACGTAAAACATAGGGCTCTATCTTCACCGGTGGAGTTAGGTTGATGATAAAATCCGGCTTCTGCCATAGCTTCGGGAAGAGCCCATTTATATGTCATATGCGGCCAAGAAGTAAAGGTATTTCTACGGGCTTCTTCACTGCACATTAGTGAACGAGTATCTGCTGTCGTTGAATTTTCAAAAAGATTTTGCAGTCTATAAACAACTGAAGATGCTACAGGTAGACCAGGTAAATTATGTTTGCTACGATCTCTTTTTAACTCTTCTACAAGTTGAGAGCAAACTGTTTTTAATTTTCCTATAGGTGCTTCCATGCACACGACCGCCCACTAAGTCAGAATAAAAACATTTAAACTTTAGCAACTATAATTAAAGAAATATTCGCGTCAAACCTTTGCTATTTTATGGTTTTTGTTGGAACTCTCTGTTCGTGCTTTAACTACTGCTTCTTGTAAACAATTCGTTATTTCTTTACAGTGTTCTACATTCTCCAGGTCCCCAACACATAATGCTTTATATAGATGGTACGCCTATTTGGAGGTAGAAAGTTAGTTTATTTACTAACTTCTTTAATCAAAAATATGCTTTCTTACCTCTGGAAGTGGCAATTCTAGTTTTATCGTCTCATCTAGACTACAAACTCCTGACTGCAAAGAGGACGGTAGAAGGATGATTCCGTTGAAATCAGATCGACAAGACAATTTATTTCCATTCGTAAAGACCAGCCGGTCAGATTTTGGTAAATAGGCGCATCTAAGAGCATTCTCGGTGTTTGCTGTTCAAATTTATTGTATTAGGTTCATAAAGAATCTTTAATTATGGATTCTTTCTTGATATTGCACAACTTACCATTCAAATCTGATTCTGCTAATTTTAAGCCAGAACCCGCGTCCAAAACTTGAACAGTGGAATCAGAATTTATGACTAAGATTGTATTTAGAGTTGGATGAAACACTATATCTTGTATATCCTTGCCTATATCATAATAATTTCCTAGTTCGACAGACAACCATTCTGTGTCGTGCGAAGCCATTTTGTATGCTATATTGTCACACAGCGTTGGTTAGAACATGATCAGCTTTCCAGCTCAATTACACAACCCTACTTTCGCTGTGACTTTGCAATAAAGCTTAAACAGCGAATAACAATTGCATCTATAACTGTTTCTCATATCAATACATTTAGAATTTCTTCCCAAAATTTTATCTATAATAAATATATTGCAGAAAAAAATTACTAAAATAATAAGCAAGCTGAATTTCCGGTTCCGTACTCCTTAAGATTTCTATCATGAGTATTTAAAATTTACCTTTCTACAAATTACTTTGCCTACCGTTTCCCTTGTCATAGTAACTATTCAAAGATATCATTTACATATTTAGAGGATTTATTTGGAAAGTAATAGAAATCTAATTCGTCATGGTTTGTACATAATTTTTTAATGTTTTTGTATAACTGAGCGATATTATAACATTTTCAGAGTATAATGCAGTACAATGGATCGGCTATTATAGCCATGACTGGAAAAGACTGTGTAGCAATCGCCTCCGATAAGCGTTTTGGAATACAGTTACAAACTGTCGCAATGGATTTCCAAAAGATTTTTGAAATAGGGCCACATTTATTTATCGGCTTATCGGGTTTGGCAACTGATGTTCAGACAGTGTAAGCATTTTGAATCTAAGCTATTTTCAAAAATCCAAGAACATATTTGTTAAATATGAGCCTATAGATAGCATCATTAAGAAAAAAAACGGTTAAAACTGTTTTATTTTTATATGCTGCGTCATGGCGATTGCAATCATTTTTAT
This sequence comes from Dimorphilus gyrociliatus, assembly GCA_904063045.1. NCBI lineage: Eukaryota > Metazoa > Annelida > Polychaeta > Dinophilidae > Dimorphilus > Dimorphilus gyrociliatus. The sequence continues at coordinate 1,703,287 of CAJFCJ010000014.1, read as the reverse complement.
TTCTATATAACCTGGAATCTATTCATCTGTTGTAGTGATGTCAAATATTGCAAGATTTAAAAGATTGCTTAATAAGTTCACCGTCACATAGCAATCTTTTAAAAAAGAGTTTAACAACTTTCAAGAAAATTCTCATAATCTTTCAAATCATTTTAGAGCTCAGCGCATCCAATTCCGAAAGAACTTGTATGAACTTAGAGAAAATAGAAAAGTTAAACCAGATACCCTAATGAGTATGGTTTCCAACCTACTTTATGAAAGACGGTAATATTTAAATACCAAAAACATATTTCGCTCAAATAACTTTTATTCATATTATGACAACAGATTTGGACCATATTTTGTTGAACCTGTAATTGCTGGTTTAAATGAAAAAACTGGTAAACCTTTCATTGCATCAGCAGATCTGATAGGATGTTCTGTGATTCTTGAAGATTTTGCTGTAGCGGGAACCTGTACCGAACAAATGTACGGCATGTGTGAATCATTGTGGGTCCCAGATATGGTAAAAAAGTTTTGAATATTTGTACCTAGAATTTTCATGACCTTAAAATTTTGTTTAAATAGTCTCCAGACGCCCTTTTCGAATGTATTTCACAAGCCTTGATGAATGCGGTAGATAGAGATTGTGTTTCTGGTTGGGGTGGTGTTGTCCACGTAATGTAAGTCTATTGGCAGTCACCTCTTCAAATATCTCATTAATATTGATATATTTCAGTGAAAAAGATAAAGTTACTACAAGACATCTTAAAGCCAGAATGGACTAAACATTTTATAAACGATTTCTTCGTGGAAACACTACTTTTTGCCCTTATTAAATATAATAACTTTAATACTATCGAATATGTCGAGTTGTTCAAAATTACTGTAGTTGATTCACCATAGATACCCATCATTGAAATTTATCATATCATTTTAGCTTGCTGACATCAAGCGGACAAGTTATTCTTAAAAGTATCTAAATATCACCGACATAGTAGATGGCGAATTTACTGAGAGTATAAATTATTATTAAAGAGAATTGCTTACAAGATTTAATTACCCATAATAGAAAAATCTTTCTTATGCTTATTCTTCAATCACAAAGATAAGAATTAATGTAAGGAGTCTTACAAAGGATTATTCTTGCAGAAGAAAAAATAAATTATATAATAAAGTATAAGATGAACAAAGCCTATTATTTATAGTTGCTGAATGCCAATAATTTCAGATAAAACAACTTAAGTCATGTAGAAAAATTAATCGTGTCTCACAGCCATCTCATCTTTATGTGAGTAATCAGTGTTTTGTGGAAGGTTACGCCATCTGTGGTGCAACGGCATTAGAAGCGTCTCACATTTGAAAAATATCTGATATTTTTCAGAGTGTTAACTCTAAATAGAACCATGAATAGACAAGATATTCTTAATTCATATGATTTCCTGTAGGATGGTGAAATCTGTTGACTGCGAATAATGTAATGCTCACTATTAAAAACTCTTAACTAGTGAAAATATTGAAAAGATATTTAGGAGAAGGAAAATTCTTTTTTAAAGCGAAGTATCCTTAGAGGGACTAAAGAATTGTTGAAGGAAAACTCGTCAAAAGACCGAAAATCGTTTCCCATGAGACGAAGACAGCCAATTTGGACGCGTTCATCGTCTTCCTTGTACGAATCTATTCCATTCTTATGACGAATAATTATCACATTCCTGTCTGTATGAGTTAAGCGGCCTGGGGGAAACGTAGTATTACTTTTTATTCTCTATCCCCTTCCGGTCACCTTACGATACGTTTAACAATAAAACTGTTGATTTATGAGCCTCCAGGAACTTTTTACTGTCTTATTTATCTACTCATTTTCGGGATTAGGCCTTTTTATATTTAAAAAAAAAATAAATATATATTTTTTTAAATCGTAAATGCTTTCTGCTTTTCTCTCGTCAAAAAAATGGAAAATAGCCAAACAATACGGAAAGATATAAGGCTTTGCAGTAAACAAGCACATTAATTAGATGAAAGAGTATATTATTTGGCAAACAATTTTACTATTTCAAATGTTTATAAAAACACAAATATCATGCTGCTTTCATATGAAGAAAAATAATAAAGACCTACATTATTATATGAATGTTTTTAAGAAAGACGTGCGTTTCATCATGATAATTATCAACAGGGAAGTGTTTAAATTGCTTCGTTATAGTCAGCTACCAGGAATATAAATAAATGTGTTATCAGTAGATACTGGTGGAGAGGCAAGTGAGAATTATATGTCAGGAAATTCTTTCCTTTCTTCTGTAACTTTATCTACTTATTTAATAAATCTTGGAGCGCAAAGAGGCGAACGCTTCCGAGTATCTAGCAAATATAATCCCTTTGGCTAAACAAAGCGGTTTATGTCTCACAAGGAAGAAGGAATAGGGAATCAGTTAAATGTTAGAGAGAAAGGATCACGCCTGAGGATGCATAACAATTCGTCGAAAAAAGTCGGTGTTTTGTTGATGAAAGAGTGAGGGTGAAACCTTTCATTCCGTCCTAATCACGAGCCGTAATAACAGAAGAAATCGCGCGAGTAACGTCGCGAGCCGGATTAGATCAAAAGCCTATAAATTTGTCCGTTACTTCCTTCCATCGTTGCAAGTCGACCGTCTAAGGCCGATTTAGAACCGTCTTAACTCAATGTTTATATTCGGCTGGTAGATTTAAGAATTCGGAACAACTTCAATCCAATTCACTATTGGAAAGATAGTATTAGCGCAACTATTGCGTAAAACTTAAGTCGTCTCTTCCTTTTTCCATAAACCATAAATAGACATATAAGAACATGTTCATATTTAGTGTGAGGTATGTTCAAATATTAATCAAACTACAGAGATTTAAAACCAAAGCCACATACTATTGTTTCATTAATTAGATTTTATAGGCGAAATAGTCACACCTAAATATAAATATGTATATAGTTGACAGACCATATACACTGCATAATAATGTATTTGATATATCTGCCATAAACTGTGTATATCCAGTGTAAACGATTCTTGAAAAATAAGAGAAACATAAGAGTGAGATATCCATGAATAGCGGCAAAATATAAATATATAATATGACAAAATCAATTGAAGATTGAGAATAGGAAAATCATCGCAATTTTCCATTGACGTTACATTACTTTGCAAACTTTTTCATTTTATAGCATTTTATTCACATGCTAATGCAGAGTTTACGAATTGCCCGGAAGAATTGTTTCTATATGCAGTATATATATATAAATATAAATGTATGTATACAAAAGAGAGACAAAGACAGGGAACAAGATATAGAGAGAAAGCTCATAGAATAATAACAATAATAAGTTTAAATCTATAACTATTGTGGGACAAAAATTAGCAAATCTTTTCATAATTATTTAATGTACTGTATAGGCTGGCGAGTTTTGCATATGCTCAACACAACGTAAGTCACTTGAGAATAAAGCCTTTCAACTATATATTAATCAAATTGGGTACTGTTAATTAGTTGTAGCGGCATCCCGCCATTAGATGGCGTAATTGAAGTGGGATATTTCCCCTGGAAAACATTACGTCACAGTCAATAGGTTTTTAATGAAGATGTAATTGCTCGGTAGAATACCAGAAATAAAAGCAAATGAAATACAAATGAAGAGTTTGATTTTACATTTTATTGATCTCTTAATTATATAATAAGCTCTTTAAAGCTGATAACATCGTATTTGCAGAGTAGGAAAGAGTAGCAAAAAATCTGTCAATTATACAAACTTATTTCTTAATGTTTATATAGTCTAATACAATAATCTCGTCTGTCGGACATTAGTTTGGACAAAATATGTTTTCATAATGGACTGAAATAGGAAAATGGACACAAAAAGCATTAAAAGATCAAAAATTTCTATCGATTGTCGGAAAATCCCCACGCAATTGCGAAAGGAATTATTATATACTCATTAGCGCTAAGATCCCTTTGTTTACAAAGTTTGACATAGGACACGTTTAATAAAGTCAAGGTAATTATTAATTTGTTACTATTAGACATATAATGTCTGTTTGTTCAGAGAGAAAAAAAAACGGATCTGAATACTCTACCTGCTTTAATATAGGTTCTTAAGTCTTGCTGCTTGGAGGGAATATGAAGAATATCGAAAAACATGTAGACATATTTTTAAATAATCTCTGAAAGATAAATTCATTTATATATTAATTATACTGCTGGTGTTTTATATCCAATTAGCATCATTATTAATCCTTATAGTTCTGTACGCAAAAAAGACAATTATAGATAGTACAATATATGTAAATGAGTAAAAGATATTCTATATACCTTATATATTTATATTAAGGGTACAGAGAACTGTGTATTCTTAGAATACATGTGGGTAAAGGTATATACAGTAGTTTTATATAAATTGCTTTAAAGGATTTTTAGTTTCATAAATAGATAAACAGTATTCTCTTACCCCGGAAGTTGGAATTATGAATTAATATAATATACATATTTTGTCATGAAGTCTATAATACTCTACACGTTCATATGTATAAATCAGTAATGTAATAAGTTTGAACGTATAACTGTATCAGGTAGCAGAGATATATTACTTTTTCTATTTGATAAATGAGACTTCTGTAAGTTGTTAATTAAACAACGATATCTATAATGTTATATTTGAATTCTTTTATAATGGGGAAAGAATCTTTCATTCTACTAGCATCATTTTCATTTATTTATCTACAGATATCTCTTATTTATTCCCTGATAATCTTTAACAAAAGCTGCTACAGTAAGGAAACGAGGAGAGAAGAGGCGCGAAAGTAGCGCCACGAGCATCTGCCTTAGCCATTCGGCGTCGCGAAGGCGTCGCCGGCGTTACTCGAATTTTTTTCCACTTTTTAAACAATTTTATCAGTAGAGACAAGATACATACGTATACCTGGTCAGAAAATAGAAGGGGAAAAAGGCAGACAAAAGTAAGTTGCTTAAAAATTTTTTGTCACATAATTATTTATCTTTCACGGTCTTTCGCCATTTGAATACGCTCTTTCTTAGTCTTCCTTCCTCATTATCTTTCGTATTTTACCAGGTTTTCTCTGTATGACTTATACATATAGGTAACGAATTAGTCGCAAAGGTGCTATATTTGCGTAATACATACGCTTTAAAACTAGACTAATAGTACAAAAGATCGTGCTTGTTTAGTCGTATTTTGTTAGTAGACTTTAGAGTAAAAGAGAATCGTCACTTTTTTCTTCCATGTCTCTCTTTTTCATGTGGCTGGCAAATTTTTTAGATCTTTTTCTCTTTTTTTCTACTATTATCCCGATAACTGATAAATCCTTTAGAAATATAGCTTCAAAATATTTCCCTCTGTTTATTTATTCTTTATTATCATCTTTCGCTATATATTTTACAGGATTAAATATAAAAATGACTTTCGCAATCGCTTAATGCGAATTAGGTTCACGTATATAAAGTATTGTTTATAAATACAGCAAATTTCCACCACCTGCAAGGCATAAAAAGTATGAAGTAATGTTTATCATCTGAGCATGTTACAGCTGCTTTTCTTTTCCCGTATCTCCATTTCTCTATCTTTTTATTTCTCTTTCTCCTTCACTCTTTAGCTCTTTCTAGCCCATCTTTTACGAGGCTATATGTTGAAATAAACGAAAAAAAGTGTATATAAAATTTGAGATAGACAGCATAAATATAAATAGGTCGACTTTATATTTGTTGATTAGTTTATAAAGGTTGGAAATTGTAGAAATACAGTATACATATATATATATATTTTATATACGAACTTTAATATAAAAATGATATATACAGTAGATCTACATTCGAGGAAATAAAGGGATGTAATATCATGTAATATATATTTAATATTTACGAATGTCTTCTTAACTATTTAGGATTTACTCTAATTTTTAACATTAATCTAGTTACGTTGCAAGTAGTGCATACTTCTATTATAAGCATAAAATTTTAAAATTATTGAACATCGTCTATTCCCAAGTGAACTATTATATTGCAATTACTAATATTATTTGTATGACATGTTTACAAAAAAATAGGTAGACAGGGACAATTGGTTATATACATTTTCTACTAAATTTCAATGCCAATATATACTTTATTTGTATATTTATGAATATTAATATATTAATTATGTAATTTTCCAAATATTATATAATAAAAAATGGCGATTAATTAATATTAATACAAATGAAAATGTAAATAATGAGTCACTATTATATTTTCTCTTAAGAATGAATACCTGATAAATGATAATCCAACAAAAGTATATGTGTGTTTATCAACTGTCTATAATTGTCTATAATATTAATTATTTATGGATATTTGCAAACCCTTTTCGACGAATGTTTATACAAACCAGTATATTCTAAAAACAAGTCAACTTCTCAACCAATTAAAGAGAATATAAAAATTTGTCAACCATTACAAAATAATATACTTTTTTAATAAATTATTCATAATTTTCAGTCCTTTGGCTACTTGCGCATGACTTCGTTCCATTATATTAGTAGTATTATTAGTGTATATAATATACTTTACTATTTTAATTCTTAATTTTATTTTTTCTTTTGCATGGGTGAAAAAATTTAAAAAATTTCTTAAAAATTAAACTTAGGAATGATGAGAAAAGTAGACGAGCCAACAGGTAAAAGCCTTCATTACGCCTTTGACTAACACCTTTCAAGCTTGATTAGCTTGATTATATGAGCGATAATACATGACTCTATTTTATTTTTAAATCTATATATAAATAGAGGCATTAAATATATTTCAATATAAAGTTTATTTCAACGGTTTCTTCAAGTTGAAATAAATTAATAATTGTAAAAGAAAACTAGTTAATTCAATGTTTTTGCCTTAAAAAGAGAATTGTTTGTTGTGTTTCTTTAGCGAATGAAACGTTTTTTCCTGTATTAATAGTACAAATCTAAACTTATATATAAATATAGATACACATTAAAGAAATCATACAAGTGAGGGATTTATTTACTCTATTAAAATTAAAGAGAAAAGTTTTTGAAGTTTGCAAAGAGAATCAAACGTTCTTTTATTTTTGTTCGATTGTTAAGGTTAACAATTTTAAGAAAATACTCTACATAAGTATAGATATATACAAGTATATTAAACTTAAATGAATGGTTGTCATTTAAGAAATTTATTTTATTGACCATAACCGTAAACAATCTAGCCCATTAATGCTAGGCCTAACACAAGTATACGTTCATTAATTATTCCGCTCATTCATTTATTAGTCTAACATAAGCGTAAATCGAATTACCGAAGCTCTAGAACGGTTTGGCAAGGATGTTATATTCGAAAGTTAACGATGTTGTTCTCTCACACTCTTTTTCTCTCTCTCTCTCTCTCTCTTTTCATCTTTTTGATGCAATTTATTCTAAAAAAAACGAGCATTTTTCAAAACAAAGAACTATATAAAAAAGTGGAAAATTTGTATTTTTTTCACCTTTTATTTTATTTTGTTTCATTTCCTTCTTTTCCTCTAAAATTATTCCATTTTTTACCACACCAGCTTCCGTTTTAGTTTTTAAAACTTTCTTCCGGTTTTTTATTTCAACTGTTACCTTATTTAAACTACTCTAGCGTGCGATTTCATGAATAAGTTATGATTGATTAGCGAATAGTTAATATTGATTGGTCTTGGGAATTGCGTTGATTCGATTATGTAGGAACGAGATTTTTATTGGAACTCTCCTTTGTTTGTCGAGTGCACGTAAGTAGATGCAAAAACAAGTTCTGTAATAAGCCCTTAATCTTTTGTAACAATTGTCACCCTGATCAGGCAGTTATTTTCTTTTACTTATACTGGTTTTCAGTATCAATTCTGCCTTACATTGGACTTTGTTTGCATCTTTTTCAAAAGATAGTCTACATCCGAGAAATTAATGAATAAATTTGTATTATATTCTAATATTCCACTTTTTTTTATTTCTTAAAAGAAGATAAGAAAGGGAAAAGGAGTAAGAGATGTAAAATAGTAATTATTTACGGAGGGTAGGGCGTCGGTGATGGTTGTTCCCCTTTCTTCTAACTGATACCTATTAAGAATAATATAAAGATTGGATTTATTCCGGCCATTAGTAATAAATACAAATTGTAGGAAAGAGATGACTATGAAATCGGAGAATTATTGATTTATTTTATAAACTGTAGATGATATCCATACTCAGAATGCAATATTACACTGTAAAACTAATATACTTTGCTTATATTCTTTACAATAAGTACAATAGGTAATTGCGCAGACTTGTTCACTTCACTCCCTAATATATTTTATTTATTACTTTTCCATTGTTTATCCCTTCTTCTTTTCTCTATTGAACTTTGTATTGTTCATAAATATCTTACTAGTTAATAGTGTAAAGAAAAAAAACCGCTGATTTAAAGATATACTCTTTTTTTGAGGAGTGTTTTTTTTTAAGACTGATCACTTTAAAGAGAATCTAATTACTATATCTTTAGGGACGAAAGTCTATGAATTAAAAGGACTATTTAATCAACTATTTAAGATTTAAAACTAAGTGAATAAAGTCTAAGAACGGTAATTAAATCAGACGTTCATATTTAATATGGAGACTATTAGTTTAATAAACATAGGTGACTGGTTCATATGTTATAAATATCCTTTCATCCGTATAAACGTAGATCGCATCAAAAAAACTCAAATAAACTTTTTAACTATACTCCATCCTTAATTGTCTTCCTTCTCTCCATCCTTATATACTACTTTTAATATATTTTCACTCTTATATTCAAATCAACAATTACTTATTTATCATCAATCATTATATATATTTATAATGATATATTTTTCATGCACTATATATTGATTGAATTTATTTATGAAGATTTAAATAAAATAAATATGTATTCGCTTCTAACTGAACGACGCCTTTAGTTCCAGACCTCTCGCCGACAAATTAGTCAAAACCGATTAGTGAAGAAGATAATTAGAAAGAAGCCGAAAGGCCAGATCAATATTAGAGAAAATTCAATTATGAAAGAAGCCATTCTACCCTTGTATCTCTTACTAATTTCCTTCTCTCCAATCCTTCTCCACCCTTGTATAATCATCTCAATGAGCGGGCGATTAAACGCCATCTGTACTGGTCAAAGTATTGAGCGAATACCGACGGATTTTGACCTGGATATAAAAGTTCTCAAGATATCTGAAGATCGTCTTATTAAACTCAGTTCAACATCACTCGATCGTTACGTTCAATTGCAAGAGATATATATAACTGCATGCCATCTAAAATATATAGCAGCCGCAGCTTTTCATCCAGTTGAGAATCTTCATATCTTAGACTTGAGTAAGAATCGTCTTGAAAGGATACCATCAGAAGCTATAAAGATGCTTTATAAGCTTCGAGAACTGATTTTACGAGTCAATCCTATTAGGACTTTGGAAAGATCAGATTTGTCTGGTCTCCTTCGGTTAACGAAGGTACGCTGAAACTATTTTATCATTGTTAAATTTCATTTGATTTCTAATTATTTATCTCTCTCTTTTTAAAAGATCGATCTATGTCATTGTCGTCTTCGGAATATCCATCCAAAAGCTTTTGAGGATTTAAACAAACTATTAGAGATTAATATTGCGGGGAATGAACTGCAGACAATCTCCTCCGATACATTTTTTCCACCGAGTTTAAGCGTCCTAAGAATATTTAAAAATCCATGGAATTGTGATTGTCATTTACGTTGGTTATTGAAATATTGTCAATCAAAGAGAGGGACGATAAGTTGGAAATTCGGTAGGAGAATCCCAGCTTGTAGTGAACCCGAATTGCTAGAAGGTGTTGGTTGGACGTCTTTAAATACATCAAGTTTTGCTTGCGCTCCTACAATCCTATCACACTCTGAAACGAGATTAACAACGAGAAAAGGATCTAATTCGTCACTATATTGTTTATCTAGTGGTGATCCTCAACCAGAAGTAGCATGGTTTTACAAAGGATCCAGAATTTTGTTGCCAGAAGAGAGTAGGAAAAAAATTGTACTCAGCAGGACTAATGACGACCACATATTTGACTATAATAGCACTCTTGTATTCTATAAAATTTCCAATGAAGACACCGGTTCCTACAAGTGCCAGGCTAGGAACTCGGCCGGTCAATCTGAAGTGACCTTTATAGTAACCTTCACTGATTCGTCTAAGTTTTCATCTAACCAGGCGAATATAAGTAGATTAAGACTGATAAGCGTCAGTTTAACTTGTTTACTAATTGTAATAATTGCTTTTCTAGTTGGATTAGTAGTTGTTCGATATGTTAAACGCAGAAAACGGCGATGCGTCTACCGCATCGACCATGATCCACTTAAAGGGGATCAAGAATCAATGACAGCGCCACTAAAAAATATCAATGAGGAGGTTCACTCGACTCCTGATCTATTGAGGGGAAGCTGTTCAAACGATGATACATTAGATGGCGCTACAGGCATTCTGAATAAAATTGAACTTTACGGAACGGCTGTCTGATAAAAAAAAATGCTCAATTATATAAACATTTAATATTTAAGAAGTGGCTTTAAACAAGATGCGAATTTAACGAGGCTATGAAGGTTAGCTATCAATGTTTCAGCCTAATATATATATATATATATATATATATATATATATATATATATATGGCACGTGTGTGTATATATAGATAGATATTAGATACGAACGAAATATTTTGGGTCTCTATTTATACGAATTCTAAAGTGATAGCCTGTAAATATACAGAAAAATGTGGCGGATTTACCAAGATCAGGTCATCCAAAAACTGCTCAAACAGATGTGCACAGTATTTTGCGCATGATCATATTAGAGGAATGGATTAAATAGACTTAGATAAATTAAAGAAATAAAAACAGACATAAATTTTTTTATAAAGAAAAGATCATGTTTCTTTTTTTTTTTATAGAAACAACATTGGCAAAATTATCAAACAAACGGTGGGAATTGTATAGAAAATGAGGGCGAAGAACTAAAAACAGCGTTTTTTATTCAGAGTAGGACAGATTATAGGCTAAAAAAATAAAGAAATTAATAAATTGACATAAAAAACACATAGATCCACAATACTTCGATCGTACCAAATATATACAGTATATATATATATATATATATATTGTATATGTATATATATAGAATATAACTTTAAAAATATATAAGTAAATGCACTGTTTACATACTGTACATAATTTACAATTAAATCGTAACATGCTTTTTATACCATTAAGTGCATTTAACAAGATTCTATGCTACACAGGGGTATAGCCTGAATTCTACATAAATGAATGAATTAATATATAAATATATATGTATATAATACTGCACAACTGTTTAGATTGTATATATATATATATAAACAGTACGTAGTTGCTAATACTATTACAATGAAATGAATAGAATATATACAAAATCTATGAAGACTATAAATTCTACTCATTTCTATTATACTTTTTAATAAGTAAAGAACGGCATTTTTTTTTGATGATAGGAGCAAAAATATAATATCTCTCCTTTATATATACTGTATATATACTGTATGAGTCAAGTTTTTTTTTCCGATTACAGTAATTCATTGATAAATTGAGATGTAATTGTTACGCAATTTATTTAATATGTAAAACTAAGATGAATAAATTAATTATAAAAATTACATTGAATCTCGTGTAAGCACGAACTCTTTATTGGTAATTAAATCATATATATATATATATATATTAACACATCTATCTCAGATATTTTCGTACTTTACAATTCAATTACTATAATAAATTTCAGATATGATTTTTCTTATTAAGTATATATATACAGTATATATATATATATTATCTGTAGTTTCTTTTGTTACTATTATTAATTTTTTAGGAATATACTGATATTAAAATTAAAAAAAAAGAAAAAAAAGCAGAGGAAACAGAGAAAGAACTTTTATAGATTTTCCAATAATTTTCTAAAAATATATTGAAAATGTATACGTCGTTTTAAGTAAATTATACTTTACTTTTAAGTGTACAATCTATGTTTTTTTATGCTTATTTAATAAAAAAAAAATGTATGACAGTATTATTTAAAAAGAATAGATAAAAGAGGAGAAAAGATTATGATAAAACTTAGATTTTCCCTACTAGTAAGTTTTTTTTTAAATAGTAAAAGCAAACATAGTGAGAAAGATTTTTTTTTATTCATTTGTAAGACTATTATTACTGCTTTAACTATCTACTACTGACTATGTTAGTAAAAATATACCATGTACTTTATATAACAAGATACAGTATTAACTTTACTGTTTGAAATAAACTACAGTAGTATATGCATATATATTTAAAAGTATACATGTTAAAACACCCACTCACCTAACTCACTACCCCAATTCCTCCCTCCCTCCCTCTCTCTCGCTCTCTCTCTCTCTCTCACACGCCCCCCACACACACACATACATACACTTACACACAAAGTATATACATAGTATTGTTAATTTCTCTTCTGAGTAGGATTGTATAAAATGCATTGAACACATTGCCACTTAGGCTCCAGAAAAATAAGAGGCAGAAATGAGCTGCATCTGTTCAGAGTCATTGCTTTTAAGATCATTTCTGTATTATACTACTAATATATACACTAAAATGTTTAGTTTAAAAATTCGTTATGTTATTAATATTACAATATGTTTTGTAATAAGAACTACATAAAAAGAATACCGTTTAAGGAGGGTTTATTACTTTCAATCTATCAATTTCTGCTGATTGTCGTACTGCAATATATTTTACTGCATTAAAAGAAAATAATATTTTTAAAAATAAATATTGTAAAATAATTAAAATGACGTCATAAGCTCTTTCTATTCTACTTTTGAAAGCTTCTCTTTCTTAATCTTTTTATCAAGTGGATTATGCTAATATTTTTTCAAGCGTTTATAGATGTGTTGGTACTATTTTTTTGCTTTGGATTATCAAATTCGAACGCTCTTAGGCGTCTATTAGACGCTTGTTCTAGCGAATTAAGCGCAAAAAATAGCAATGCAAAAACGGATTTAGTGAGTAATTTACGGCAAAATGCAATTGTTTTTTTTTGTCACACTTTTTGCCATTCTTGTATCTCCTATAGTGTGACAAGCCTTGGTTATATTTCCCTTCCCACGCAACATATGAGACGCCATCTTTCGGATAAGCGATGAAAGAGAATTAAGGATGAGTATAGTCCATATCATCATCCATCATTCATAACTGAAAATGACGGTTATTTCTGATTTTCATCGAGACATTTCATTTTCCGAATCATTCTTTCATCGGAACGTGACAAAACTTCTGTAATCTTTCCAATTCTTTCTCTTTTTTTTTGCGTTTAACTGTATTTCTCTTTCATTTTCTCTTTCTTGATGAGAAATTAGTAGATTATATTTATATACAATTAATTTTGTAACTTTTGAATAACATACAAATTTTGAATGTTTCTAATTAAGTAAATATTTTGATTTCGATACGATTTTGCAACATTTTGTCAATTATATTGATCAAATTTTTCGCTTCCCTTGCCGATAACTAGTTTAGATTTAATGTGTCATCTCGATAGGGTGGGTGGGTGTAAAAGCTATTTAAACCCTGCATACTGATATGCCACCTACCGTTTTTGCATTGTAAACTGCCTGCCTGTACAATAAATACGGCGCGGTGTCGAAAGTTACCCTGAAAGGCAAGTCGAATAATTTAACGGCTTTAGAAGATTGCGTAAAAAACTTACCAGGATATTCTATAGAAATCTGTAAAGGGAATTGCTGTCAGCCGAGAATTATTCGGTCCATCAATTGGAAAATTTTGGGATCGGATACGTCGTTATTTAGCGGTGTTTGGAATAGTTCGAACCAATATATTGCCTTTGGTATTTCCCTATTAACTTTGGCATTCATTCTGGTATACTTCATTATCATATTCGCTATTCTAAAGAACGGAGACTTAAGAGCGTCTAATTCTAAAAAATTAAATTTTGATAAGGCATCTGAAGAAGTAGTAACAAAATTTCAGCCGAAATCGATTTCATCCGGCGATTCTACTCTCTATTACTATTCTTATCAGTCTCTTAACAGGAAGAATCGTTCGGTTAGAAGCTTCTCTAATCTTTATAAAAGTTCCGCGGGAATAAGCTTGCAATAATTGTGAGTACGAAAATAAAAATAGCTTTCGAAAAGAGGAAAAGAAAAAAGTTCCGAGGTAGAAGGAATCAATCTCTATGATTAAATACTCTACATTTAAAGAAAAGAGATGAATGTAATTTATCATCATTTCTTTAATATGATCTAAATATTTTCGTTTTAACAAGTAACTTATATAATATATTATATGCATTATTATATTATCAGTATACAATATGTACTAGTTAATACTCTTTCGGTTATGCACAAATAACAATTACAAACATTTTATCTCTTTGTTAATATAAAATCGAAAGAATGATAAGCCTAATAGATAAATATTTAGGGATTATGTTGAATCCGCTTTTTAACTTGGGTATTTAAATTTTATCCCTGTAAAAAAAAAAGCTTTGGCAAGGAGGAAGAGCGAGTGGGGAGGGGGAAGGATAGAAGATTTAGCACCTATGCTTTATCATTTCACATCTATCTATTCGTTTCTCGCTAATTTTATTTTACCAGCAGCCTCCTCTTGCTGAACTCTTCCAAACGGTTGTACTTTTATTTTCTTAATTGATTACACACTGTTGTTTGTTTGGCACGAATAGTACTATAGAGGGAAACGGAAATTCGTGAAAATATTTTATTATATTAGGAGCTGACATCGTCCATATTAATAACTTCTATTACGTGTTTGGTGTTTAAAGATTTTCATAGTGTCATTTCGATTCCGTCAAAGAATCGCTAAAACTGCTATTAAAAAAAACTCCACAATTTCAGCTAATATACTCTAGTATATTCTACTTAAGGAAACGTAAAAGTAGGCTTTACTTAACTGATTGAAAAATCGTCTACCTTTTTTGTATTCCCTTGGTTGCAAAATCAAATATTTTAATATATTAGCATACTATTCCTTATCCACCTTTCCATCTGCTGGTATCATCATCCAAATTTACCGGAAATTTGTATATGTGGTAGTTTTTCTTAAAAGATAATCATTCTATGTTTATAAAGTAAGCATCCTCCCATGAGAGAGAGAGAGAGAGAGAAAGAGAGAGACAGGGTAGGAAAAGAGAAAAAGGGAAAGAGAGTGGAAAAAGAAAAAAGAAACAAAAACCACATTAAGATATATTTTAATATCCACTTTTTTCACACTGAATAAATTGAAAAGCAAATAGAAAATGAAAGATAGAAAAAGAGAATTGAAAAAGAAAAAAAATGATGAGAGTGAAAGCGTACGCGTGAAAGCGAGAGAGAGAGAGAGAGAGAGAGAGAGAGAGATAAGCATAATACACGATATACTTCATATAAAGAATATATATTTATATACTAATATATACAATAACAACGTATTGCATATAATTTTTGTATAGAGATATAAATTACCAGTTATTATTAAAATTAAGTTGGTTAAAGGTAGAATGAAATTTTTTCTTAAAGTACTTGTTTAATTATGTATTAATATCTTGCCTGAGGATAGTAGGATATACTTTATTATTTAAGGGTGACAATTCTTTCGGGAGAAAGCCATGTATTAACTCTCATTAAATAATCTTAGAAAATATAATATTGCAGAGATAGGAAATTAGTTTGGAGAAAATTTCTCTCTTACTTGCATATATTCTTAATTTTTATTTATAGTTGCTTATTAATTATATATATACATATGTAGATAAAGTATATAGTGATATACATCATACTACATATGAATTAATTACACATAGGCTTGATATAGAGAAACATTAATATTTTTGAAAGACTTAAGTGGTATGTATGCAAGGTTGCTACCAGCTTAAGTTAATTTGACGTAATAATTATGAATAATTCCATATTAAAGTTATTCCGTCGTGGGATAACATAGGCTATTTAGAGATATCGGACAGAGTATGAGACGAATTAATCATATACGAAAGGATTTACTTAATAAAACGTTCTTTTTTCAAAACTGAAAGGACGAACTCAGGGGATTTTAATTTTCCTTAAAAAGGAATGACTATGGCATTCGCCAGCCCTGGACAATTTATATTGAAATCTTTGATTGGTTAGTAGTTTACACCATGTAATTCATAGTATGCATATTCATTACTCGGATAGTTTACGTTGCGATTAAAACGATACCTGCAGTCATTCCACCCCCACCCTCCCCTGACGTATTTAAATATTGAAAATTCCTCTTTTACTTTCTAACTTATAATGTAATTTATATAAGGAAATAAAAGAGTAAAGAATTCGCTATAAAGGCAATTAAGATGCTACTATGCTAATCAGTTGATTCTAGCTAAATTTCAACTTTTACTATCTTCTTTTATTTCTTTCCTCTTTGTATGAAAAATAAATCTCGCTCTTGTTATTCATCATATATAAACCATTGATATGCCTTCCTCCACGTTAAGACCATGTAGACGCTTTGATTCGCCATAATTTTGCGCCACCAACCTTAAGGTGCCGACAGGCTAAAAATTCGATTAGTCTTCAGCAACCATGTGCGCCATACGCTATTACAGTCAAAAGAGAAACGGCGTTAAAATATTGATTTGCGTGTTAGAAGAAGGTGGGAGAAGGGCTAGAAGGGAAGGACACTTAGTAGATGGGAGCAAAGGATTCCCCTAACGGCAATTCCTCTTTCGCCTTTGAGTCCTTCTCTTTGTTCCCTTACATTTAAATCTGCAACTTGTTGACTTTTTCTCCTTAGATAGCTTGGGAATAGGATATAGATGAAATCTAAATATTTTTGATATATATATATAAACTGTTTGTATACATTAATATATATGTTTTCTCTATCTATTTCCGCACACATCTTTGCAAAAGTAATAAAAAATGTTAAGAAAACCTTCACCCCTTACTTAGACAATTTATTGAATCTTGGAAAAGTCTTTCATCCACCTTTTTTTATAAATTCAACTTAAAGCTACTTTTAAGAGAAAGAGAAAAATTTGTTATCTAGGTTGGTTGGTTAAAAAAAGAGGGAGGGATCTCCTAGGAGCGGAAAATATTCCACAGCAGGTGGCGTTAATAATTGAAGAATAGAGCGGCAGATCGCTTCTCGGGCGCCAGCGCTATTCGCTCCTAACGTGGCTTAGTCGGGTCTTAGAGAAAATGTGACAGGCCTGGAAAATATACGTTTTATGAATGCTTTCGAAAAGAAGCCTATTTATATATTAGAAAGAGAGAATATCGACTTTCATGATACTTTTATGTAAATAAAACTGGTATTATCTAAATGTAGTTTGATATAAACATGTATAAATGTACTAATATACATTTTCAGCTGAGAAAATCTATATAAGACATATATACAGTATATATATATTAATATATAAATATATATATATATATACAGTATATATGTATGTATGTATATATACAAGTTTATATATATATATATTGATATCAGAAAGCATATATCTTAAAGGATTACTTCTAAAGATTAATACATTAAAAGAAAGATATATGTTAGCTCAACTACTATGTAAAGTACATTAATATGCATAAGTACATATACAAAAATATATATTTAATATTTAAGTGTACATAGTTTATATAAAGTATATATCTATAAATTCATAGCTATTAATTTATATATTGTATATATGCTTGGACAAACTGGGCAAACTGTTGTTGTTTTCGTTTAGGAAGGATCGTATCGAATGCATAGCCAGGATTATCGAAGAGGAATTAAATGATCATTTGGATTATGGACGTTTTGCAAACTCTCTTCTTTCTACTCTTTCAATCTCTTATTTACGGTATGATATTTCTCTATTATTTCATATATCCTCCAATGAAAAATTATATATATATTTCTATATTATTTTTCACTTAATTAATTTATTTTGTATGTATTTCTAAAATGTTTGTATAGGCCTAGAAATTGTATCGTAAACCTTTTGTCAGAAAATATCTACCTTTAGAACAAACACCAAAAAAAAACATACCTCTATATAGAATACATTCTCTGATATCTATAAGAATTAGATAGCAAATGCATAAACATGATCAAAGAAGCGTACGAATCTTACAAAATGATATAAAATTACGTTAATTTATTGTATAGAACCTGATTGGTTTTCTTTATTTTATCCTGGCAGCAAGTTAATTGTAACTATGAGCTGAAATGGAAATTATTGCAGGCATATTTTAAGTAAATTTACGAATATTCTATTCTGAATATAATATATTCGATTATATTTATATCATTAATAATGGTAAAAGTTCCTTAAAAAGTTACTTTCCTTTTCCTGGAAAATTGAATAAAAGTGCAATAATATTTCTATAATGAATGATTATGGCTGATGACAGTTAACCATATCACTTTACATCAATAATTAACTTCTCATAAGTACAGATTTGTAACATATGCAAATGATAACTCATTTCCCCTTTTGATATGTCTAGGTCTATTTTGTACTTTTTATATTTTATTCATTCTCCTTCTTTTCTTCAAGATTATTGTCAATGATGATAAAAGATAGAATATAAGTTTTAATTACTTTTTCTACCAGTTTAAGCTTCTTTTATCTTATAGTTTATTTTATTTACTTTCTCTATTCTTCAATTTTTAATCGGATGGATTCTGGAAAGATTTCAGTTGTTTGAAATTTTAAATAGTTTTACATTGATTTATGCTTTATCGCTTTAAAAACTGTACATTTGGCAAGAGGGGAAGAAAGTGTAGGAGTAGGGACCATAAGGAGGTTTTAGCATCTGTAATCTGTTAACCTCTTACTACAGAATAGCAAATTGAACTTGATAGATTCAGGTGGAAGGGAAAAGCGTCTACTAAACCAATCAACCTGCACTCTAGGGCAAAGAGCAATTTAATCGGCTTACCTTGTATCTGATTTATGCAAAGTGCATTCTGAGAGTATATATATATATTACTGTAAATATATATATATACATATAAGGAGAAATAGAATAAAAACTATAGATTGTCAATCATCTCATTCAGAAGAAAGAGACTTAATTAAATGGCATTGTTTCACTCACTTCCGCTTTTTTCGATCTTTCCGTCCTATAAATCATTATTTCATATATTTAAATAACTTAAATCCCTTTTCTTCCTATCCATCCAGCTATCTATCTATCTATTTATATTTCTCTGCACTTCATAAGATTTGACTATAAAATTTATCACGAGTCTTATTAACATCAAGGGAAAAGAATGAATAAGAACAAAATGTACAACAAAAAAAAAAGGGTAAGAAGGTGGTTTGGAAGAGAAGGAAAATGGAAAAGAATTATGTTAAAAGCTAAAGCTTCTCTTTGGTTATTGTGTATAAATTATATTTTCAAGCTCGGTTTTAATGCTTTTGAATTGTAGAGAAAAGGAAAAACAACTTCTTGAAGAGAGGTTTAATAACAAATCAATTCAAAAAAAAATGCTATACGTCAATGTTATATTTTTATATAGAAATATAGCATTACATTATCTTAGAATATACGAATAAAACATATATATAGTATATATTATATTTATATAATTAACTATAGTAGTCTTCTTTACTCTAATTTTAAGTGATTTCTAAAAATAATCTAGTTATTACAGGAAATCCTTATGAATATTCATGTAGGGAAATTATTTTTGGGATAGAATGTACTCTAAACAAAATACGTTTAAATATGTATGAAATGTCCATGCTAGTGTTTATTATAATTTATTTATTTATAACAAATAGTAAAAATAACTCTCTAAACGATTTTCAAATGTTGATAGTAGATTTTAATAAAGTTTTATAATAATTTATTTAAATAAGATTTAAAATCTTTAAAAGTGTTTTCTTTTAACTCTACTGTGTTCCCTTCCTAACAATTTGAAGTTGAGAACTGGGAATTGACGCTATAGGGAAATTTATTTTGAATAAAAAACTGTTTGTGTTCAATGAACCATATTTACAATAATTCATTTAATTGATCAGTTTTCACTCCGCCCCCTCTTCTCTATAAAAGTAGTTAAAATGAGCAAATTTTCTACCAATTAAAGCCAGTAAGCTATATAAATTGTTTCTTTATTCATTCATAATTGAGTGTCAATTGGTTTTTATCTAAAATTTATAATTGTTAATTTTTAATTAACTGTTCAATAATGGATAAAAAGTATTTGGTTTTAAAATAACGTCTTTCCGGAAAAAAGAAACGATTGTCAAATTGCACAAGTTTACTTCCACCTTCCATCACCGACCAGTGAAGCGAGGCGATAGTTGTTTATCAAATTACAAAAGCCGGCCATGTTAAATTCATTAGACTGCAATCGTTACAGTATACTAAATCACATCGATTTAGTTAGAAAAGAGAAAAGTTTCACCTTCTCCTGGGTCAGTTTTGTATACAGCTCCTTGTCAGGCAGCAAACTATCATTGATTAGATGAATCGATAGCCAAGACTGGGCTATATATATAAGTACTTTACAGTGTATATAACCTAAAGCAATGTACCATACACTCTTCGAGTCCAATAGGGACTATATTTGTAATCTAACTAATAGTACTACATATATATTGTATATAGAAGCATGATAAGTAAAATATTAGTTATACAATATTCAACGCATCTCTAGAAATGTTTCTAGTAGTCATATCACGTTGGAAATTATTGCGGAAGTTCTATGCATTTGCCTAATCTAGCTTTTCTCTCTAACCCTACTCTTTCTCTCGCCCCTTTTTTCTATAACCGAATATAAATCGGAAGATTGTTAACGAAGTGAAAGTTTGCCAAAATTTACTCCAAGATTGCTTTAACATTCCAATAATACTATATCCTTTCTTCTTCTGTCTTTCTTTTCCATCATACTACTATTCTTCTAATCTTAATCTTACAATTCTCCTTTTCGTTTCTCTTTCATTTCCGGATACGTTTCTCCTAGTTGTTTATTTGTAAGTCTATTTTCTAACAGTTCAACTACTTAGCCTTTTTCCCCTCATACGTATGCAAACCCCCTTAAATGTCTCAGTAGAAAATTATGTAAATTCCTATAAGAGTAACGCGTAAAAACTGCTCTGGGGAGGAAAATGATTAAAGCTGATCACAGTTAGTCTCATCTATACATTCTGTTTACAGTACTTTGTTTGCCGGGAGCGACAAACCGTCGTTGACTTTGTTCGTTGATACTGTTCTCTTTTTTTATTTTATTATAAATATACAACATATTGATGCTATATCTAAATATATAGGGAATATGAATATACAGTATATACAGTTTATCAATATATAGTCTGCTGTATATTTCAAGTTAACCTTAATAAACTTAAATTAAAACAAATTAATCTTTTTCGTATACAGAAAATGTCTTAATGAAGGATTTGACGATTTTATTACCTCGCAATCTCCCAGGAATCATTTGCTGCTCCGTTTCTGTCATTCTTTGGAAAAAGAACGGACAAAGGCTTCATCTTGGAAACGATCGAATATATCAGTTAAACTCAACCTGCTTGGCTTTCAAGTAAGAATCTTGAATAGGTCCTCTTTACCCGTTATTGTTTCCATTTCAATGCCTCTTCCAGTAGCAAGTTTAAATTTGATGGAAAGTAGGAGAATCAACTTTGATCTGACCGCTCTGTTGCTTTTTCTTACTCTTTCCATTTTTTCTCTTCCTCTTATCAAGTGCCATAAAGTTAATTATTGGAACCCAGATTTCCTTCTTAGTCACACTGTTAGTGATGTAAAAAATCTCAAGCCCTAAAGTAAATACGCTTAGGATAACAAAAAATGATTAATACTCACCACAGTATCAAAGCTCGTACATCCTAGTTCATCCTTTAAAAAAACCAGCGTTAAATTCCGCTGCGTCACTTGTTTTCTTTATATTAAAAAAAGGTAGAACGGATAAACGTCTTTTCTATTTTCTCGCCTATTAACTACCTCCCATATATTACGCGTCTTTGTACTTATGTAAAAGGAAAAGAAAGAGAGCATTAATAAAAGGCACCTTTTTTCTTTTAATGATAGAAGACAACTAATTTTGAAGAATTAGTACAAGGGAAAAGAAAGATATGTAGCCAATTCAGGGATAAATGATTTAATTTATCTTTTTCCATGACCATTAAGTTGAAAGCAGAAAGAGAAAGATAGAAGAAAACTGAATTCTTACAATTCCTTCGTCTTGAAAAAGGACTTTTTAAACCTATAAAGAAGTTTCTTGACCGCTTTTAAATCCCAAAAAAACTAACCGCATTAATATTAATAGCGTCTACAGTAAATAAGAAAAATATGGGCACTTCCTTTTGTTTTACGGACAATACAATTAAATATATGTTCTCTTTTTTTTATTTGAACCTTCGCAGAGTAGTGATGGACAACGATGAGGGAACTTATGCTTGCGAGGCAAAACGAGAAGTACCAGAATTCTTTCAAGTTCACGTGAGAGGTAATCTTTAAGCCCAAAAGAGATCTTTGACACTTAGCACGAAATAGTTGACGCTAGTAGAAAACTAGTATGAATAGAAGCTTTACATCACTATAGAAAGGCTACTTTGATCTCGGATTTAACGTTACGCTCAGACATGAAAAATTAGTTCGCTATATTTCACTGGCTTACGTTATTTATAGAAAAAAAATCATTTACCGCAGATCCTCCATATTTCACAACTAGGCCTAGGCGTTACTATCAGGAAATGGTCGGTAAAACAATCAGTATTGTTTGTGAAGCTAATGGTAATCCTACCCCAACTTTGGAATGGAGAAAGGTTTGTATATAATTCGGCAGAGAAAATGTAATTAAAAAGTCTTAAGTAAACGTCTTGTGAAAGGTGAATGGTGAAATCGATATGAAAGGGCCACTGATTGAAGGGGGACGTCTAGTGATTGCCGATTTGAAAAGGGAAGATAAAGGTTATTTTGAATGTATAGCAAAGAATTCGGTTGCTACTATAGTCACTTCAACTCTACTCATAATCGAGGGTAACTTTCTTTCTCTTTTATTCCTATACTATTCAATTAAGTCCATCCTATTAACCATTAAATGTCTACTTCAACCTTTCGACCTTCCATAAACTATATCCCCCTTCTCTCATTCCCTCATTCTCTCACTCACTCTCTCTCTCTCTCTCTCTCTCTCTCTCTCTCTCTCTCTCTCTCTCTCACACACACACTCTTTCTCCCTTTTCTGTCTAAAAAATCCATTTATCCTCATAAATCAACTTTTAATATAGGCAATGTTCATTTTTTAGATTGATAAATATTCAAACTTTATTTACAGCCGTTCCATCTCATAAAGTTCTCAACGTAACTTTTGAAACTGCTGAGACCTCACTATATATCAACTGGCTGCCAGCTTTTGATAGCGATTATTCAGAATTACAAGACTATTTTGTATGGTAATTAAACTCTATTGATTACTAAAATTTTTAAAAGCAAAATGTCACTTAAAGAATCTTTCAGTTTATTTAAGGATTATAAAGTAGCTTAATTCAAAAAGTTAAAATGGCGTCTACTGTATTAAAGTGTTATATAGCTTTTAAAATTTCTTTTTTTCTTCCTCTTTTTTCGAATAAAACAGAAATATAAAACAATCGCCAAACGATGGCTATAGGGATAAAATTACATGTCATGTCAAAGTACAGTAGTTATAGGCTAAATTGGTAGACTTTTTAATACTTATCGCTGTAAAGAGAAATAAAAAATAGGTAGGGAAGGGAAAAAGGGAGGAAAAAAAGGTATTTTTTATTTTAATTTGTCACCCTTCCATATCTTACCTAATGAATATTCATAAAACTAAAAAGCAATATTGTAAACAATTTTTGAATGTTTATTTGTTCTTTTAAAAAGGTATAGAGTTATAGGAAGAAGTAATTGGACTACTGTTTTTGTACCGAAGGAACAAACTAGCGTCGCTATTCAAAGCCTTCAACCGGATACGGAATATGAATTCGTAATACTTTCGAGGTATTGGATTTTTTTTCCCCTCACCTATCCTGTGAAAGAGAGTTCTTTTACTGCAATAAAAACATAGGCTAACAATTCATGTTATTCCATTAACACTTTCAGTATACTTTACTTTTTTTTTGTGCAGAAATAGTTTGGGTAACGGTTTGTTCAGCCGCAAGTTTAGAGTAAAAACAAACGGTTGTATAGGCCTTTACGGATAATCAATACAAATATAATTTATGGCATAAAAACATTTGCAGGCTCCGGTAAACTGATAACTAACGTCCCACAGAATCAACTGCTACCGGAACGCACCCTAAAGATACCTGCAGGTAATAGCAAAAGATCTTTTGAGGGAAACAAGAGAGGGTTCAAAATGGGATAGTTCAAATAAAGTGTAAGAGAAATAAGCAATAGATAAAGTCAAAGAGAATAGTTAAAGAAAAGCGTAACCTCGAAAAGAAAAAAAAACTAACAAATGAAAGAAAATAAGATGAAAAGACAAAATAAATCATTCTTTCTTTTTCCTATTATTAATACAAATATTCTAAAATTAATCATGAACGTTATTGGTTTTTTCCTTTTTCAGCAACGCCTCCATTTCCACCCAGGAATGTTACAGTACGCCCTGAGAAGAACTATTTAATAATTAGGTGGCTACCTCCAAAAAACCAAACTATTGCCGTCCATTATTACAAAGTTCATTATAGGTAAATACTTATTAATGTAACTATTAAAGAGAAGATAATTAATACACAGATATATAGTTATTTTATGTAAAATCTCTTATATATAGAACTGTTGGAAAATTAGTTGCATTATCAGAAAAAATACGAAATAAAACTTTTTACAAATGGTTTGGTTTCTCTCGTGGTGCTCAATATCGCTTTAAAGTAAAAAGGTTTGTAAGACGTTGTCCAAATATGCTCTGATTCCTACCGCTTCTTTTTAGGGTTAGAGACTAAAATTTGCATGCCTCTTGATACGAAGTTATGTATATTTAAAAGGTTAGATTAGCGGTTGAGAATGCTAAAGCTTTCTAGGCTCTGATCAATAGCAAAGAGTCCCTAATTCAATGAGAAGGCATCTTCCTTTACGTTAAAAATAAGTCAACGTCTTAAATAAACAGAGAAAGAAATTATTTTCTTGTATAGTATCCCCTCTCCCTCTTTCTTTCATTTCTTTCCTTCTTTCCCTCTCCCATTCCCTCCGCTTTCCCTTTCTTCGTCGTTTTCAAGCTCACTATCCCTAGTCTCTATTAGAAAATAGAATAATAAACAAATAAAAGTTAAAACATATATAAATATATATATATGAATAAAAGAGGTTGTGCTCTTTGCTAATTATATTCATTTTCTAAGAATTAGCTAAAAGAGATTTTTTATTATGGACTCATTCACTCATCCCTTTTAAGTCAGAGTCGATAAATGCCTTAAGTATTTAATTCTTCTCTATGGGTTTATAAAAGCTCTTTTCTTAAATAAGGAAATAATCTGTGGCAGTAATTACTAATAAGATTTACGTTTTGGTATTTAGCTATCATAATAACACTCCTTCGAATACAATAGAGGAAATCCTCTACGACACAGGAGGTAAGCAAATTCTGTCCCTATTTTATTTGAAGATGTTCACATCTGTCCTATTGATAGATCCATTGAATGAAGGAGTAAAAATTTCTAAAGCAGCTATTGGAGGAATTGTTGGCGGTCTGGCCTTCTTGGCAGTTGCCGTTTTGTTAGCTTTATGTAGCGTCAAAGTATTTGGTAAAAGCAGGAAGCAAAAGGATGATGCTTTGAAATATGGTACGCCGTTTCTTTTTTACTACTTGGGCCAAACTTCTCGTCTTCTCTGTCCTATTATTTAAGACGATAGCCCACTAATTATTGACAATTTATTGTCTACGTTTTATCCTTTTATTTTAGGAGATGTTAAATACTTTGGACCAAAGAGTTCTGATTGTAGAAAGTAAGTTATTAATAGAATATATGAAGCCTCTTTTATTTCTATTCTTAGACAGTCTAAATATAGTTGATTTATTTCCGTCTCTTCCAACCCCGAACCCTATAGCGGCAACAGGAAAGGTTTGTTAAAACTTATATGTACACTCCCAACACTTATCCTTTCTCTATCATTCTGTATATCTTGCTCCCATTCTCTATTTCTGTATTCTTCCCTACTTTCTCTTTTTCGCTCAAGCTCTCTGTCTCCCTGTCTTTTCCCCCTCCCTCACTCGCCCTTTCCTTCACACCCTTTAATTATTTATCTATCTTTATTTTACACTAAAAGCAACCAGTGTTTCCCTCTAGCGATAATTTGAGTTGACAATTTTGTAGGTTTCTTGTTTTGTCTCAATATTTTAATTAGTAACTATTTTAATCTTCTCTTTGCACTTGTATGTTTAAAGTACAATCGTTTTTATCTTTTCATGTTATAACAGAACCTGAAAGACTTCCGGCTGATGAGGTTGAAGAAGAGTCAAACTTAGGAGAAAGCGAATTCAATCATGTTCTATGTAGTCATAATCATTTACCGATTTTATCTAGCGATCAAACATCGGAATACGATCGTGTTACCTACGATCACATTAGTACGTTTAGCGCTCACCTTACGCCTATGGCAGCTTACCGATCTAGGGATAGTTTAAAAGGAAGCGTTAAAGAGACGCCTATATAAAATGACAATAAAAAAGTAATTTAAATGCTCTTTTTCCAGAATAAACATATTTTTTATGCCTCTTTTTCTTGATATAACGATAATTCTCTAATGAAAACTATATAGTACACATACAATATTAATAATAAAAACAAACTTGCATAAATAAACACTTAAAACAGTTATCAAGCGTTATTATTTACATATTAAAAGAAATAAAATTGGCCATAATTGCAGACAAGTAATTACTATCAAATTAACAGAGCTAATTATTACGGATGGACTATTTTTTTTTCCAATAGACTTTCCTTTTGTTACATGTTTTATTTCCATTAGAGCTAAACACAACTAAAATTCCCCTTGCTTATAAAATATATATATATATATATATATAGTATACACTCAATAAAGCGTTAAATCTATTTTTAGCCATCATATATTACTTACTCTATAGCATATATATAAATATATTTTACCTATTATATAAAGGATAAGCCGACTTATTCATAAAGAAATTTTTGGTTATACACAAGATTGAATAGACTACAGAAGTGATGCTTCTTCTTTTCAAAGGTTGATTTCACCATTGATAAATTGAATGGGAATATGATAGAATTAGTAGCAACTAAATTATTAGTGACAAAAGCTAGTTAAGTGTGAAGGACGATGTCTTTTTTTCTCTCTCTTTTCTTCTTCTTTTCTTTACTTTTTTCTTGTTTGGATAATCGAGAAATTCAAGTATATTCTATATTTACAATATATAGTCCTATACAAACCATCTTTATTTGTTTCATCAGTCAATTTATTGAATTTTAATAATGTTATATAAATTATGTTAAGAAAAAATCATAAACAACTTTAATTAGCCGTAAATTATCTATCGATCGTTATAGTTATTATTATTATTATTATTATTGTTGTTGTTGCTGCTGCTGTTATTATTACTTTAAAATTATTTTATAAACAAAAACAACAAAAATCTGATTTATTTAAATCTTAATTAACTATGACGTAATAATTACAGCTGTTATCTGAAACAAATCTTTTCATCTTTTTTTTGAGATTACATAATTAAAAATAAAGGACAGCTTGTTGAAATATTTAACAAATTAGATTATTTGTTCTGTTATCACTACAATATGCGTTAATAAGTAATAAACACTTCAATATACTTACTATACATTAATATGTATAGTATGTATATTCTTTTAATTAATATAATAATTACTATTAAATATTCTAATTTATTCATTTGAATAATCTACTTATTTCAAATAAATATAAATAAATTACAAATGTTTTCATTCATATCGTATAAAAACTTATACGGCCTATACACATAATTCTTGTTGAATGCATTGAGCAAATATAAGTGGGGAGAGGTGAAACAGTAACGCCATCTGTTTTTCCTTCTATTATCGATCAGTCTTGGAATTCCAACATTAACATTTTTACGTTTAAACGCTTTTTCTGACTTAAATAAGTAACGTTTGGCCTTTACTTTTCAATGATCGTGCCTTATCTGATAATAGTGTGCAAAAATATCGATTGTGGAAGTTATAATATCGTTTTATGCAGGGACTCTTTGCTAGCTCAGGAATACTAGCCTTAAATTATTATATCTTTACGAAAAATTACGCTGATAATACTTGTTTGTATGTAACCAATTAAGGCCTGTGTTTTTGTGCATGGATGTTGATTAGGACTGAATGGATAGACTACTTTCAGTTTTTGCCGATTTAAGTGACGCTCGAATTGGTGGGGGCGACAGCTTTACGGATAGGTTGAGTAATAGGTACACCACATTTCTATTAGTAATCTTTTCTATTATCATCACTACGAATCATTATGTCGGAGAACCGATTAGTTGTTGGTGTCCTGCTCACTTTACGTCAAGCCACATAGATTATACCAATAAGGTATGCTGGACAACTAATACCTTCTATTTGCCTGTGCAAGAAGATACAGAAATTCCAGGTTTGTTTACATTCCTATCAACCTGATCTTCATAATTTATTAATCATTAGATAAGAACTTTAAATACACTGTACTAATTTTTGCTTCTTTTTTTCTTTATCTCATTTTTTAGCTAATTATGAAAATGTGAAGAGAATAGGATATTATCAATGGGTAGCCTTAATACTTTGCGCAATGGCCATGTTTTTTTATATTCCCAGACCTTTGTGGAGAGTTCTTAATAGGCACTCTGGAATTTCTGTGGCAACTGTTACAGATGCTGCTATTGATTGTCAACGACAGCGAGATCCTGAAAATAGAGAAAAAACATTGAAATATATGGTAAATCATATTAGTAGATTTCTAAAAGAGGTTTCAAGAAAACACATGACAACAACATGTCGAAGTTTCTGTTGGAAGTTTTATGGAAATTACTTAACTGTGTTATATTTATTTTTTAAAGTCGTCTATCTAGGTAATGCCATTGGTCAACTGTTTCTATTGAATGTCTTCCTTGGAACAGACTATAACATGTATGGTATTAAGGTGTTAAAACAAATAATCAACAAAGAACCATGGAATTTATCGGAAAGATTTCCAAGAGTTACAATGTGCGATTTTAACATAAGAGTCGTTGGCAATGTTCAGTCATATTTGGTTCAATGTACTTTACCGATAAATCTATTCAATGAGAAGATCTTCATAGTTATATGGTTTTGGTTTGTTTTCCTTAGTTCTGCAACGGCAGGAAGTCTATTTTACGTGATTATTAAATGCTTCTGCATGAAAGACCATGAATCGTATATAAAAAGGTAAATACATTGTTCATTAAATAAATCGCTTTATTAATTCAGCTTTTGATAAACTTACTTCAGGCGCCTGATAGCCATTGACAAATATCACGGAAAAGCAGCCAGCCCAGAAAGTTTAAAGCATTTTACAAATCATTACTTGAGAAGAGATGGCTGCTTTATAGTTCGAATGGTCGCCAAAAACACAAGTGATATGATATCTGCCGAATTAATAGCTGGTCTATGGGATATGTACACAAGAACTAGAAACTCTATTTTTAGGTTTGAAAGCTATGAAGCTGATGCTTTGAGCTTGAAAGGAGATACTCTAAGAGAAGATCCCGCTGCTGATATTCCTGAAGATGTAGCTAGAAAAGAATATTACGATGGAGAATCGAGCACAGATCAAGACCTCGTAAAAAGAAAAGTGACAGTACCGCAAGAAGATACCAGCTAGCAATTAGCTGGAGCGGTTTGTCAAAGTTTATTGTCGATTGATAAACAGTCAGAAACCGCTTCAGAATCCTCAAAACCGAAAGGAGGTGGCAAACGTGTCCAATTTCTATTTCAGTCACTCTACAAACGAATTTTAGGTACGAAAGATTAATCTTTTAGTAGTAAAAAAAAAAAACACTCTTTAATCATTCAAAATATTTCCTTTTGTTTTCGCGCATCTGCTATGAATTTGTCATAGTTTTGTTACAGTTAGTATTTAGTATTAGGTAATTTGTTCTCGCCTTTTAAGTATTAATATTTCATTTAGTTTTATATTGTAGAGCTATCAAAAAAAAACGAAAAATCAGGAAGCAAACATTTTTAACTAGAATCTAACTTTAACTTTCTGTCCATAGTTTTCAATACAATACGAATGTTTTGCATAAATTTTGAGGCTATATATATATATATACTGTATATATATAGTGATTATATAGTATACAATTGACTGTATATTTGCGATTCGAAGAATGTTTATTTAACATTTTATCAATTATAACTTTAGATTTATTAATCAGTCGCTTATTTAGGAATGCTAATGATGCTGCTATTGAATTATTGGCTGACACCCTCTAAGTATATTAATTGTGACTTGTTCTCTTATAGAATACAGTAAAAATATAAAAATGATGGAACAGTAGGAAGAGAGATAGATAGATAGATAGACAAATAGATAGCGAGAGAAAGGGTAACGGTCAACATGACTTTTTTTTGCCTGTCTGTTAGTCTCTCCCTATCTATCTCTCATTTCTGTTTCATTTTAGGTGATATTTTCGCGGATAGTATACAATTAACTCAGTGATTCATAGTAACTCTAACAAATTGAAGAGCGCAATTCGTAAGAGCGTTGGTTCTAATATTTATATAACTTGGCCTCAGATTTTTGGTTTCGCTAGCCGAATGTTTATAGGCTTAGTTTGACATAAATCTAAAACTTTCATTGCAAAGTAGACAGCAAAAAGTTCTAAAGGGTAATACTAAATTTCACATGGTAGGAAAATTTACCTTTCGTTAACCTTTGATATATATATTTAAACTATTACTAATATGATAAAGTCAAAGGTTTAAAAAATTCCTTATATAAGAATGAGACGTGTAAATATCATTCCAGTACGTAACTTTCTTCTAAAGCTTTTTAATTGGTCAAATAAAGAAGGATTTCGTAAAATATACTTTTCTATTTATATACTGTATTTGTCAGATAAAGTAAAATAAATAAAGAAATCCAAATAATTAATTATTATAATTAGATATAATTTAATTAGCAATAAAGATTACTGGATGTTTTTCCATTAGTTCAATATCTTTCTCTAACTGTGCCATTTCTGCTTCCATCCTCTCTTTTCTACTTTTCTTCGGTATGGTATCAGTCATAACGGACAAGCCCTGCGAAAATATATCATTAATGAAAATATTGTATTTTAGGAAATTCGATCAATTTAAATTGTAATCGATCGAATAATGTTTCATAATGGTATGAAAAACTCTGGGAGAATAAGGCCACATGATCTAAATATCTTACTAAAGCGAATTGCTATCTACTGTCGTTAATTGTCGCTTATCTAAATTATTATTAATACTACAGGTATAATGTAAAGTAAATATACATTTTCCTGTATAGTACAATGTTTAAGACACAAAGTTAACAAAATAACAACGTATGTATGTTTAAAGTAAAGTTCGGCCCATTTATTCAGCTTTGATGTTAATTACGTAAGCGATAAATCCTTTTTATATTTGAATTCATGCTATTCCATTCTTTAGGGATTGACTAGTGATAAATTTTAGATATTCACCAATATAGCTAAAGCCATCTAGTGGATGAAACAATGCCTAATCTTTAGCTTTTTCGCTTTTTTGTTATCTATTAAATTAGTTTTATAAATAATTGACTAATTTATTACCTGAAATTCGCGATGAATCTCTTCCCAATTAGCTTTAAGGCCATCGATGATATGTTGACGAATTTCGTCTGATAGTTGTTCCATAGCTCCTCTTCGAAAATGTTCGGCAACGTAGGCGTTGTATTCCTGTTGAGCCCTTTCCATATCTTCTTTTCTTTTGTGTAGATAGACGGGTACTTCACCATAATCCTTTAAAGATAAAAATTACGTAAGTTAAGGTAAATATTTATTAGAGTGACCATTGTTGTACCTTTCTATTGATGAATTTAGGCTCTAAGCCCGATGGGGGAAGGGCATGAGCATCTCCTTTCCTAGTATCAACATAATTCTTTTCGGGTCTTTTAGCAACAGACATAATATTTTGGACGGCATTTTGAGTTATAAAATTCTTAGTCGTTCTCATTCCCATAACTGGCTTTTCATCGGTAGGTGGAATCTTCGGCTTTCTCTTATCAGAGTCGGGATACTTGAATTCTTTTTCTAATGTACATATTGCCTCAATTACTATAAACAAAGGTAAACAATATCTCTCAACTTACTTTCAGGTAGAGGAGGATGTTTCTCATTCTTTTTTAGAAATTCAGCTGGCTGCCTAACGACTTCTTTAGGTGGTCCCATCGTTTTTTGGGCTTGTTTACCGCCGATAATATCATCTTTAGCCTCACTCTTAAACTTAGATGTATATCTGAAATTGATTTTGGGTATATTACTCTCCAAATAATTAATTATTTAATTTTATAAACCTTGGTGGCTTTGGAGGCCTGATATATTCTCGAGGAATCAAATTGTATATATTCTCTTCTTGATCCATTTTCACATCATAACCTAGTAACTACGTTGCTATGGTACTATCAAACAATTCTTTCGTAAATTATTATGTATTTCATAATAAATAAGGGAACAATCTCTATTTATTTCAATTGGTATAAAATAATATTTTTAAAAGAAATAATTTGAAATACGAAAATAAACTTATTACTTTAACTTCCGTTTCTTGCTTAATCTACTTAGCCTCTTTGAAATCAATTTTAACGGGAAAATATGGCAACAGCCAGTGATATAAATCTAATAGAATCAGGCAAACAATTTGTAAATGTTTTTGTTACGAGTAATTTCAATTCTTTTATGTCGGAAAGAAGATTTGACAGAGGAATGACTGTGTTAGAATTGAAAGTAAGCGAACGCGCTTAAATACTTAAATAAATATCCAATAACCGCTTATTCTCAATTAGCAAAAGATGGAATTATTAACGGGAGGCTCTATGCACACAATGACCATTGTAGTAAAAACAAAAGAGGAAAAAATAGTTTGTTCGTTAGATAATAATGATGCACTTCTGGGTTCGTTTCATATTGATGACGGTATGATCTTGCACGTGCGTTTCTCTTTTTATTACATAATATTATCTAATTGTAAATATACCATGTATTATATTTGATATAAAAGAGTATGGAGACATCAAAAATTCGTATTTTGTGTATTTTCAAAGGTTGAAGATAAAAGTACTCGTGTAGGAGAATTTGAGGATACAAGCGCCGTTCCAAAATTTGAAATGTCAACAGATGACTATAATAAAAGATCAGATTCGGTTAAGGCTTTCAAACTACGAAATAAATTGGGTAGATTTTCGGACACACACATGGTCGATGAAAAGGAAAGGGAGGAAGAAGAGAAAAGGAAGTTGGCTGAGGAACAGGCGGCAGCTGACCGCATAAAAACAGGCGATAGGTATTTATTCTATTGTCGACCGGAAATGACTGTATAGTAATCGAGTTGAAACTGGTTTCTAGATGTGAGGTACGTACAGCTGGTATGCCAACTCGTCGAGGAACTGTCAGATATGTTGGGAAAACGAAATTTAAGGAAGGGTTTTGGGTAGGAGTTCAATACGATGAGCCTCACGGCAAAAACGACGGAAGGTATTACGTAATAACAAAATAATCACTTTCGTAAGCGCCTGACTAAATGTAGGATGTTGGTAGCAACCTTTTGTTAAATAATGTTTTTATCTGTTTAGCGTGGGCGGGCATAGGTATTTCGAATGTCCAAACAAGTACGGAAGTTTCGTAAAGCCTAATCAAGTAACTGTGGGCGACTTTCCAGAAGAAGATTTTGATCTAGACGAGATGTAGAACTGGTTAAATATTTTATTTAACATTTTCTAAATTGAATATGGCATGATTGTATCAATTGTTTGTACGAAAAGCAAAACAGTTGCATACACATGTAAAAGGAAATAAATAATACATGCTGTACACAGCGAGTTCTTTTTTCTTCAACGTCTAGCAACCAAAATTGAAAATCTAAATAAATTATTTTTTTAACACTCGTAAACAAGATTATTGCATTTCAAACATCTTTTTTTTTTTTGACGAAATTCTTCTTGGGATGGAAAAAAAAATATCAAATTATACTCGCTAACGAAACATATCCTACAATTTCACACTTCATTGAACTCGTATCACAAAAGAATTACGACAAATAATATAATTTTAGAGCCTAAACACATTATTCTAGACTACGGTGAGAATAATACAAAGATGGTCACGTAGCAGATGAGGGCAGTCACTGAATTTCGAAAGAGAAAAAAATCCTCACGCCACGCAAAAAACAGAAGCATTTTTCTTTTTTCTTAAAAAAAATAGAAATGGCAGGCAGATCGTCGACCGAGGCATATTTATACACTTAATTCACCATCAACGTATGAGACTCCATAGGGGCCGCAGAATCATACAGTGTATCTGTATCAGGCGTAGGTTCACCTTGTAATTTGCATTGGTTATTAAGAGTTCCGGCGCCACAGTCGCAGAAAAACCTAAATAATTAAGAATAGACGTTATGATTTGAACAAAATTAAAACTATTTAAAATACAAATTAGGTATGTAAATACATAAATGTATGAAATAAATAAATAAAAGAATGCATGTATATAATAGTATGAAATAAATATATATATATACAGTATGTAGATCTCAACGCATACCGCCTATATCAATATATATCATAAATTAAAAAAAGCAGCCTTCACCTGTCATGTCTAATGAATTCGATGTCGTGGTTGGCGTGACATGTGTTTATGCAGTTGATGCATATTGCGTTCCTATCTGTCGTGTTACATGTTTTACACCTGCGATATGAAAAGATATTAAATACAGCTTGAATAAGGTAAGATTAAACAAAAACAAACCGAAAGAAATCGTGCATGGGGAAGCTTGTATAACTGGATATCTTATATAAGCATTGTCCAGTCGAAACGGCTTTATGGACCATATTGTGGTTGTCGTAAATTTTGTTATCCGATAAAACCGGTTTAACACCAGACGCAAGGCACAAACCGCCAAACTTATTGTTGAAAATATGATTGGCTTGAAGTGTGGCGGTAGCATTGTTTGTTATTTCAACACCTGCCGCTTGACCGTCGAAAATTCGATTCCCTTTGAGAGTCGGATGTGATTGTGTCGAAATTAAGACTCCAGCTTGAGCATTGCGAAAGATATCATTATATTCTAATACTCCTCGACCACTATTAAAGATACAAACACCACCATCGCGGCCGTCATGAATTTTATTATATCGAAGAGTTGGATTGCTATCGGTTTTTATCCATACACCGGCCATAGCGTTATCGAAAATTTCGTTGTGTTCGATTACTCCTAAACCAGAGTTATAGACAAGTATACCTCCATTTTGTCCACCCCATATTTTATTTCGCCGAATTGATGGATTCGAACCAGTTCGTATTTGAACACCAGAATACAAGTGATTAAATATGTCATTATCCTCTAGGACTCCGTGACCGTTATCGTAAAAATAAACACCCACCTGCTTCCCAGAATGTATCCTATTACGTCTGAGTGTAGGAGTAGACCCTGTTGTTATCCATACTCCTGCAAGTGTGTTGGCATATACTTCATTTTCTTCGATAATTCCTAATCCTTTTTCGTGTACATAAATTCCTCCATGTTGTCCATGATGTATTTTATTGTGACGTACTAAGGGATTGCTATTTGTTCGAATTTGAATTCCGGCAAGGGCATTACCATATATATTATTGTGTTCAATTAGTCCTCTTCCTTCACCGAAAATATATACTCCTCCCTGATGACCGTTAAAAATATCATTCTTGCATATTGTTGGATCACTATTAGATGTTACCCATACACCAGCGAACTGATTGGAATGTATCTTATTTTCGATGAACTGTCCCCTGCCGTTCTCATGCACATATACTCCTCCAGTTTGGCCGTGATGGATTTCACACTGTACTACTGTAGGATTGGCACCAGCTTTAACTTCGAAACCGGCTATTCGGTTGTCATGAATATTATTATTTTCGAAATAACCCATTCCGTTATCGAATGTGAAAATGCCGACGTCTCGACCGTGATGAATATGATTCCGCCTCATCACTGGATTTGCATGATTTTTTACCCATACACCAGCTAAAGCATTCCGAGAAATTTCGTTATCTTCATATGTTCCTTGAGCATGATCCGTAATAAATAGGCCGACATTTTCGCAATCACTGATATCGCAGAAACGTATTAATGGGTCAGCATTTTGACCACTCACACATACCGCAGCACCAACTACTGATGTACTGCGTATTATGCAATGATCAATTGTTGGTGAGCAGTTTTCTGTAACTTCCAGGGCATAATGTTTATGATGAGGTACGGCGGCAACAACGTCAGGAGATAATTTCAATGTTATAAAACCTAAATAGGCGTGAGTCGCTCCTTCACTGAACGTTAACGTTGACTCACTAGGTCTTTCGATTATTACATATTCGGTTATAGTACCGGGGGCTATAAAGAACAATATTAAATAATTATTACATTCGTTTCTTCGACAAATCTAGTTAAAAAGATATATTACCAGCACCAATCAGTGTTATATTGGAGTCTATAACAAGGTATTCTCCTGGATAATGACCAGAGTGAACAAGTATGGTTGCATTTTCTGTTTCTTCTTCAGCATATGTAAGGGCGGCGTCAATCTTGTCGAAATATAATATATTTCGGCCTCTATATCTTTCTGAGTTATTATCATATTCTTCTTTATAACCAACACGTACATGAAGGGACCGATACTATTAAATAAATAAGCGAAATAATTAATCTTAATTATAAACAAATAAATGAAAAGTTTTATAAATATTCTATACTTTCAGAAGTTTGCAATAAATATTAAAAAGAGAGATAATTACCATTTTTATAAAGCTTTCCTTCCACTTGTTTCCGGACCCTTCGACCGGTTGAACGAATTGATAGACTTTAGGTTCTGGATTGACAATTGGTAAATCATATTCATAAACTGCCTGGTATAAGTTCTTCCATAGTTCAGCATCATGTGCAATCGTATAAAAACGTTTGCAAGTGGCAGCAGCGCTACATAAATCGAATTCGAGCAAGTAAGAAAAGATATGCAGTAGAACTTCGTCTGGTAGTTCGTGTTGCAAGTAACGAGCACCAACGCCCGACTTCGTCTTGGTTGACGTCGTCTGCGAGCAGCTTTTCGATTTTCTCGAACGTTTGGGCGGTGAAGGAAAAAGATGTTCGGAGGAAGATGAAGATGTTACAGACGCATGACTCGGCTTTCGCCGTAAATCATATGAATGTTGAGCTGAACTGAAGCGAATGTCACTACTTGCTCCATCGCGTTGTCTGGCTTGGGCGGCTATTTTGAGAAGTAAAAAAGTTACTCTTTTAAACTGATTTGGGTCATGGAATCGACACTTGCGCATAATAAACTACTTTCATTATTTAAGTGTAATCTAATGCATATATCGATGCATAATTGCAAGTTAAAAACAATAATAATCTTTGTTAAATAGTTTTTAAAAAGTCGAAAACTATTTGTCTGATCGTGTTGAAGCAATGCGCGACCATCCAAAACATTACCTGTTGTACCGGGTAGTGGTGAGGATGTTCTTCTTTTAGTCTTTCTTTTCGATCGGCGAACACTTAAACGCATTGATCTTGATGATGAGCTCGACATTGTGAATTTGGCGGCTGACGATTTAACGAAATTTGACAACGCAAAATAAAGAAAGACTACTATTCCGCCATTTTGTTCGCCATAAAATTATCTCGTCACGTGACTCGTCCCAGCCAACCAATATTGATTATTATAATAAGGTATGCCTTTTGTGAAAACGGGTAAACAAACGCTGTATTTATCTTTCATAAAACTATCGTTTTACATTTGACAAGAACTTTATGCGCATATTGAAAAATAGTGGGTTTTTGGTTTATATAAAAGCTACAAGTTCTAATTAATTAAAATTTTTTCCCAACAACGCAGACTCTTTCGAGCTTTTCTGAGCGCGTTTCAACTTGCATCATGAACGAAGAAAACAACAAGCTGATTGACAAGGTGCGCGCGCTCTCATTTAACGTCAATTAGGTCATGACGTAATATGTTTTAGGTATTTAGCAGCTACGATGAAAATGCCAAAGGTTTTCTAACCCAGCTAGAAATAAAATTTGCAATTTGTTCACTTTTTGGTTACAAGCCATCAAAAGTAAATATACATATGCTTCTATAATTAATATTAAATCTTTTGTGCGTTCAATATAACAGTATGAAGTTAATAGTCTTATAGAACGATATGGGAGTGATCATGGTAGGAAAAGCGCATTTGATAAATGAAACTAATATAATGTAATAATTTATGTATTCTATTGAATTAAGAAACAGGTTTAAACAAGAATGGGTTTAGAAATGCTGTACTTGTTAAATTTAAAGAATTTAGCGAAGATGAAAATATTAGACAATCTTTCCTTTGTTTCGACGATGCTAGAAGGGGATTTTTGACTTTGGACCAAGTTTATTCTATATTTGTTAAAGTAGCGCCAAACCTAAACAAGCGATTAGTAGAAAATGCTTTCAGGTAGTGTAATATAATACCATTCGCTATCTAATTTAATTTGCAACCTTTCAGACATATAGATAGTGATGGAGACGGACGTGTAACATATAACGACTTTGAGTCGATGATGAAATGTGCTAGATAGTAAATAAATAATAATAAAAGGACTAAAATTTCAATCAAAACACTTTTACTTTATTTCATTGATTTTTTTTCTACAAATACAAAAAAACATCAAAAAAAAAAACAAACCAAAATTCAATCGTGAAGAAACTTTTATCATGGAAAATCTTTAAATATTTAAAGCATTTTGATTAATCAGCCATTTTTTTTTTACAAATATAATAAACTCTCAACAAATTTTCTTCTCTCATATTTATAAATTCTATACTAACGTAATAAATATTATATTTGCTATATGTTTAAGAGTAATCTTCTATTGATAGAGTCTCCACTAATCTTAAATTAAGCCGAAATATATTAGTTCTCTGCATTAGACTTTTTAAAGAGAGTCAATGATTTCCCGGTAAAATATATACGAGATATTATCAATATGTCTAAACTGACGAAACGATATTACAATTAAGTTATATAGAAATTTATTGGTGGAAATGGAAGGGAAGAGTCAAGCTGTGAGAATGGTGTTTGTAATCTAAATACGAGCTTGTTAGTTATCTCTATTCCTTGCTACACCTTCGGCGGGACTCGAAAAGCAAGGAAGATACCCTAAGGGTGTAAAATAACACGCATTAATACTGATGCAAAGGAAAAGGGTGGGAGAAAGGAAAGAAAGAAGACTGCATTATAAAAAAAATTGCATGTAGAAACGATCGACAATAATTATAAATATAAAATAAGCTATTGAATTATGTGCAAATACTTTTACAAAATATTCACTTTAAAGTCATTCTCTAACCAAAGACTTATCCATCTATTTGATATGTTAGTCTTATCATTTGTCAGCTTGTAGTCGCAAGGGAAGTTACTCAGAGCTATTACGAAAATACAGAGAAATTCAATTTGTCTATTAGCGCCACCGCTATCTAATTCTCAGTGGTAAACTGAAATTTAAAGAATATGAGCGTGTCTATTATTTTCAATTTTTATTATTTATTAATATATTCAATTCACATGTTTCATTTATACAAATACATGTATACGTTATCTCATACTTTATTCATTTGAACTATACATAAGGCTATTTTACAGTATACGTAAAACTAACTTTGCTAAATAATTCAATTTTATCTTGTAGTTTATAATAAACAATTCTCATTAAGCTGAAATTATAATTGATACATTTTTTATACTCTGTTGACTGGAATGGTTACTCTTGAGTAGGTGTCATATTTTTAGATAGGAAGATGGCAAGCAGCTTGGATAAATTAAAAATTCTTTTAATTAAAAGAATAGTTTTCGTTGAGAGTATATCCTATTTCTTGGATAGTTATTCCATTTACATAAAACAAAAGATGGAGTATAATTACAGATGTTAATTTTAATAAATTCGCATACAGCGCGTCCTATTGGACGAGATTTAAAATTTGTGATGTCAAAACCTTTGATACAGACATGCAACCGTCATCAACATTTGACAAATTCTTTCCATTTATAGTTTTTGGATGGTGGTTCTTAGTTATTATCGTAATTGTGAGCGTTAGAAACTTATACTTTCGAATTTTTCCGAACGTCAAGTATGGTTTGCATTATATTCGAGGTTTACCCTTTGTTGGAACATTTTTCATAAGTGTAAACAGGCCTCACTTAACTTTGACAAAATTTGTCAAAAGATACGGTGCAATGTATTGGATGAAGGTGTTGGGTAAAGATATGTTAGTTATAAGTGAACCAGAATCTATTTATGAGGCAATGCATAATAGTAAACTGGGTGGAAGACCACATATATGGAGAGTTGCTTACGGATTTCATTTCCAAAAAGATATTATATTTGGTGATGGTCTTCAGAAATGGGCTTACATGAAAAAAGTGGCTGCAGCTGCAGTAAGGAAATTTCAAGATAATACCTTAACGTCTGTTGAAGCGAATACGAAAAAAGAATTGGATGATATGATACAAAATTTTCAAACATTCGCTTCAAAGAACGTTGCTTTCGATCCTGCTTTGTTAGTTTTAACCGCTGTCGTGAATATTGTAGCAAAATCTGTAAGTAAAATTTCTAAATGTATAACATTCATTTAATTTCGTCTAATCTTTCTGTTTAGGCAACAAACACCACCTACAGATATGATGACGAACCTATGAAGAAGTATAAGAAAGCAACAGAGATTTTCAGGTAAATGTTGAGACATGTCATAACATTGGAGAAAATTATGACTTATACCAAAAATAGTATATAAGTCGATTAACTGCCTCTTTCAAATCCCGTATCAGTCAGATCTGCTCACCTATTAGAGGATTTGAACTGGAAATTTTTCCTCTTCTCCGCCATCTACCTATGTTTAATATGCCACTATTAACCGAAGGAAGGGCAATTATGGACGAACTGATTGACACTGAATTTAGGAAAGTACAAACGAGATGGGAAAAGGGAAATCCTAAGTGTTTTCTCGATTATTTCTTAGATGATCCACAATTAGAAAAGAATGACGTTCGAAGCATTTTTCTTGATTTAATCGTATCAGGTAATATTTCGTTTCTTCTCATAATGTTAAGCTATTTCATCTCTTAATTGAGATAACTTAATTGATTTAACAGCAACTTACACAACGTCTATTGCTCTGAATTCATTTCTATTACTAATGGCTGTATACCCGGAAGAACAAGATAAATTAAGAACAGTAATTTATTCAGCTATTCAAAAGAAATGGCCAACTATTCAAGACAAGTAATTATTTTATTTTGTTTACAAAATGCTTGTTTTAACCTTATTTACATTTTATTTCTGAATAGAGAAAAAATGATTTATGTTCAAGCAACTGTTTTAGAACTATTAAGATATCTGTCTCATGTACCTTTGAGTTTACCACATTTGGCATTGGAAGATACTGAAATTTCCGGATATTACGTTCCAAAAAATTCAGAAGTGAGTTAAAAAGTTTCTAGATTAACTGATTCACTTATTTTTATTGTTCAATATAAGATAATCCTAAATCTCTGGGCCATGCATCATAATCCAAAGATATTTCCAAATCCTTGGTCATTTAAGCCGTCTCGATTTATTTCCAATGGAGTTTTGATCAACCATAAATATCTATTACCTTTCGGGGCCGGAAAGCGCCATTGCTTAGGTGAATCATTGGCTAAGGAGAGGCTTTTCATGTTTTTTGTAGTTCTTCTGCAAAATTTTGAAATTTACCATGACAATGATAATTTTGATTATCAAACTTGCGCCGATCCTAGATCTTTTCTATTGGGGATTATTCTTCAGCCAGACACCTTTAAAATCAGAATGAGAAAGTTACCCGATGAATTTTAGTCTTTTTACGTTCAGTAATTCAGTTTCTATTCTATTTAATTCAAACGAAACGCTAATTGTAAACTACAATAAATAAATGAGTAGTGATGTAAAGGTTTTATTACAAAAAAAGCATGCTAACTTATTTAATGTATGATGATATTTGATGCAAATATGTTTGTGATTGAAACTTTCTAAATCACCTTTGCTTATAGATATTGTCTCTTCCTTTCATCATTGTTGTCTTCCTATTTAAACCGGAAAGAATACACTTGACA
The DNA here is from genome assembly GCA_904063045.1 of Dimorphilus gyrociliatus. NCBI lineage: Eukaryota > Metazoa > Annelida > Polychaeta > Dinophilidae > Dimorphilus > Dimorphilus gyrociliatus. The sequence goes on along the minus strand of CAJFCJ010000014.1, from coordinate 1,660,891 downwards.
AGCAAAACAAAAATTGCACAATATTGTGACTGAACAGGTCACAAGTAGAGATTGAAGTGTAAGATCCGCTTGCACTTTACTAAAAATGGCGTATATTAAAAACGCGAAGGAAGCCATTTTGAATTTCTAAAAACAATGTTACATCTAATTATGAAGACTAAATGGAATGTTTTGCCAAATTCAGAAACTCACATGGAAAAGCCAGTTACAAATTTAGAAGATCTAAGTAAAGAAGTATATATCAAAAACATTTATTGATGTGATAACAATAGTATTTAAATTTTAAGGCTTTGATCAAGCGTATACGTAAGCTAGAAGCTCACGTCCAGCAGCTAAGAAATGTACTATCAAAACCGGATAGAAAATTAGCTAAAAAGTATCGAAAAGGAAAGCCATTCGATTTCAAAAAGTTAGCTTTTCTACTTGAAATTAAAAAAAAAGTAATACTATAAAACTTTATTATAGGATTAGAAAGAGAAAAATTGCTCTGAAAATAATGTATTTGGGATGGGACTATCACGGATTTGCATCCCAAGAAGAAAGCGGCAATACTATTGAAGGTCATCTCTTTTCAGCATTGACCAAAACGAAATTAATTGAATCCAGGTATATGTGGGTTTTAGAAAATAAATATACAACCTTCTTATCCACATTTTTGACGTCCTGAAACGCTTCTATATTCTTTAGAGAAACTTCAAATTACCATCGATGTGGAAGAACGGATAGAGGAGTAAGCGCTTTTGGCCAAGTAATTAGTTTAGAGGTGAGATCTAATTTGAAGGGAGAAGAAACAGAAATAAAAATAGAAAATGAGTTACCGTTTTGTAAAATGTTAAATGGCGTCCTACCGAAAGACATAAGAGCATTGGCTTGGTGTCCTGTTGATGAAGATTTTAGTGCAAGATTTAATTGTACAAAACGTACCTATAAGTACTTTTTCCCGAAAGACAATCTCTCTATTGAGGTATGTAATAAAATTGCAGACACTTATGTACTTATTATGTATCAAGAAAGAAAGCTGGTTATTATATGTAATTGTATAATATTCGTTCAGTACTATTTGAAGTACATAAGAGTATGCTGTTTGGAAGATTTTTATCAGTTTTATCTAATACTTTATATAGGCAATAAGGGAAGCGTCATCTCTTCTGATAGGTGAACACGACTTTAGAAATCTATGTAAAATGGATATAGCTAACAATGTGACAAATTACACAAGGCGTATAACTTATGTTGATATTAAAGTTTTATACGAAAGGTTAATAAATTAATCGTTATTTATTGAATACTAATCAAATTAAAATTGAATTAACTAGAGATGAAAAATATTCGGTTTGCGAGCTAACTGTGATTGGAAAAGCTTTTTTATGGCATCAAATACGTTGTATTGTGTCTATTTTAATACTTATTGGATCTGGAAAGGAAAGCCCTAAGGTTAGATTTCTAATTATTAATTTTATTGTAATTATAATTATAGCGCATTTGTTTTATATATTTTTAATTCGAAATCTAAAGATATTTCATTTATTTGAAACGTTATTTGTTAGATATTTCTTATTCGAAAAAGAAAGTTTATCGAAGGTTCTTATTTGAAATTTAAGTCAAATATTGTTTTAGGTTGATTAAAATAAAATATACTTTACCATCAAGTTGAAATAGACCTGTTTCAATCATATTAATATGATATTTTCGATTTGTTTTAGATAATAGAAGAATTGTTGGATGTTGAAAAGCACCCTTGTAAACCTCAGTATAATATAGCATCAGGTATGTTGTAATTCCATTAGACGTAATAATAATAATCAAGGTCGTATTTTTTTCAATAATAGAGATCCCTTTAGTGCTCTTTGACTGTGAATTCGAGGAAGTTGATTGGAATTTTGATGAAGAAATCTTAAAAGGAATAGTAGAAATTTTAAAAGAAAATTGGGCGAAAAGTGAAGTAAAGTGGGTATATTAATTTTTCAATGGCCTTGAATTTTATATAGCAACACTGTTTCTCGGAAATGAACAACTATTGCGAGTTAAAAATGAATATTATTTGCTATTATATGTCTTATTTTTTCGTTTAGAAATACCATGATGAAAAAGATGATTGAAACGATAGAGGAAGACTATATGAAGAAAACTAGGTCAATTGAAAAATCCAGAAAGCGTGAGAGAACGGAAGATATGTCCGAAAAGTCTTTCGGCTCCTTAAGTGATTGGTTAGGTGGTCCAGCTAAAGGACAAAATTATAAACCTCTCTTTACTAGGCCTACTTGTGGTAAGCAGTACTTAAGTATTTCAACAGTGTAAAACCAAACATTTTCAAACAATTGTCAAAATAAATTATAAATTTCTAAAAACGAACTTTTTATACAAAAACGATTAGTATTTAAAAGTTTCCCTAAAAACTACAGATAGTCTTGAAGATCGATTGAAGAGACGAAAATATCGAATAGATGGCGCTGATAGCTGAAAGAGAATTTGAATTTAAGATCATCACCATTCATTTTCTGATAATTTTTTTTACTTGTTATCTTGCTATGTAAATAAATGTTTTAATAAAACCTGATTAAATATCAATAAAATAAAAGAAAGCTTAAACTATAAAGAGTTGCAAAAAAAAAGATTATTTACTTTGAACAAATTTAGCTCAATAGACATTTTTTCGCTCAAATGAGAAATAAAATACGTGTTAAAATAAATACAATTTATACTATAAACTAATAAGAATTGTAAACTTGTATTGAATATATAATTTATATATCAAAAAATATAGAAAAAATTATCGAATCAGCGAGCTCGAGAATAATTGTACGGTGAAACGCGTACACCATTTTCTTGTTCAAAAAGTAGATATGAAAGCCGCTATGAAGTATACACTGAAAACAACATGAAATATGCTGTTTATCTATCTTTTACTGCAAGTAACTATTTGTTTATCATTCTATGATAATCAAACTGAATTTTTTCGGGAAGAAAAATTTCTTATTGGTATAAAAGGAGGAAAAGTGGAGAGTCAAACTATTCGCGATAATGGAGGAAAATTTCTTATTTCGTTGTTTCGCGGGATCGAGTACGCTAAGTTGGATAAAGCAAATCCAAGATGGTCAAACAGTTATATTAATTATATTATAAGGGCGGACGAAACTGGAAAATTTCGTGCACCTTGCCCAAATAGTGAAAATCTCAATTCGGAAGAGAGTTGCCTATTTTTGGATATATACGTTCCCTTAAATAAAACCGTATTATATAATTACGAAAATATTCGAAATAAGCTTCCCGTTCTTGTCGTCTTCTCCACAAAGAAATTGAATTGGAGAACATGTGCAAAGTTAAGTAACAGTCTTAACATCATAATTATAGAAGTTCAATATAGAAATGATATATTAGGATTTTTAAGCCATAATATAGGCTTGGAGGATCAAAAAACAGCATTCAACTGGATAACAGATCAGCTAGACTTTTTTGGAGGTGACAAAAAGTCTATATCTTTATATGGTAGCGAATTAAATGCCGTATGTGTAAGTCATTTATTGAACGGAGAAAACTCTCTGAGAGAATCTAAAATGTCTCAGATACATTCTGTTATACTCATTGGTGGATCTTATTTACACAATTATAAATTAGCCTCGGAAAGAGATCTCATTTATGACTTTAAATGTTCAGGTTCATCACTATTAGATTGCACAAGGAACTTGCCTTTAAAAACTTTATTCTCAGTGTCTAAAAACTATAATTGGTATCCTCCTACCTCTAAGGAAATAACTAGAAGAATTAAACCAAAAATATTCGTTCCAATTATGATGGGAATTGAAAAGTTAAGAAAAACTTTCAGTATTCAACAATCGGTTCATTCTGAATTTTTATCCGATATCAATAATTTTATAGCTCTATTACGATTGGAATATGGAGATTGTAGAACAGATAACAAGCAAGAATTGATCAATGATTTGTTTGTCAATTCTCCGGTTATACGATATATGAATGCTTTATCAGCTAATTTAATCGATAATAATAACAATTATTTGTATCTTTTTAACAATATTGGAAACTACAGTATTAGTGATCTTATATTCACCGATCTGGGGGGTCTTTCTGACTCGGATTTGAAGTTAAAAGACTACTTTTTAAGCGCGTTTAAACTCTTCATTAAAGAAAGGTTAGTATTTTGCTCTTTTCCTAAAAGCTTTGAATTAACAGGAAGCTATTAGCATAGCTATTCTTAAGTTAAATACGTTCAATATTTATATTTATATTTATTTATATAAATATATGTCTATACAAAATAGGAACAAGTAAATTTGTGTTTTAGGGTTTTTTATTTTATTTATTGAACGAAAAAAATAGTCTCTTTCAATAACTATAACAATGAAAACTATTATTATTGTCTTATTTTTAGTCGGAACCATTCCTGTAAGTGCTTGTATTATCAGATATTAATCTTTCATAAAGAGTCACCATAATAGTCTTTTTTTATATGCAATATATTTAGTTTATATATACTGTTTAATATATATAAAATCTATTCAAAACTTTAGATACTATATAGAAAAGAAAGGCGTTAACGTACATCGTGTTGAACATACAGATTATGTAATCTCTGTGGACTTGTTATCTTGTATAAACTAGGGGAAGAAAGTACGAAAGTTTACTGAATGTACGCTAAGGGGTTCAGTATTTTTTTATCAAGTACGTGCTAAAGTATGGGTTTAGTTGACGAAATAAAGGTCCTGTGTTTATCATCAACTGTTAAATACTAAAGTTTATTAGATCAATCAACTAAAATAAGAATATCTTTAAAAGTTAACTACATAGCAAACAAGCGTTTATGTTTTTATTAGTGTTTATTCCATGGTAATATAGATTATGCAACTAATATATAAATAGTTAGGGTTAAAGAATAATAAAATTGTATCAAAAAATAAGATAAAGAAGTTATCAGCAGTTCAAATTACCGTGAAATTCAAGGCTAACCATTGAAAAAACAAAGGTAGTTAAGTATGGACAAATTTGGAAATTGTAGAGATTAGATACTGATTAAGAAGAGACTAGTTGTCACAGAGCTTTTTTTTTTTTGGTGTTCTTGCTGAGATTATAAGACTAAGCTTGTCGCCAGAGTTTCTTAGCTTCTCTTTGATTCATTTGCAATCTGTCAGCTCTAGATTATAAAGAAAATAAGAAAACGACCCACTCGATTGATAGGGAAAATATGTCGGGGAGATTGGGAGTCGTTATCACTATAATCAAATTCCCATTTAGCCATTGGAAATTACAATGCGAAACGCTGGTCAGATTGTATAGGTTATCAATATTATAATGTTTATTAACAAAGGCGTTTGTTTACGGTTACTGTCCATTGTATATATTATGGGCTTAATTATTTATAACGGAGTAAAAAACGGTTAGCTTTACAAACTATCAAGTTTGCAATACGCCGAACGCAAAAGTTATACATTGTTCAGCGTCTTTGTCAAAAAAATATACAGAACGCCAGGTGCGTCGCTTTGTGCGGTAAATAATAACATAGATGGAGTAGTTGAAAAACAAAGAACTGTTTCTCTCTAGGACAAAGAAATTGAACTCTTAGATGTTATACAATCTCGATTAACGACATGGATGTTTTTAATCTCACAACTGTCCTTCTCACCTCTTTTTAATGAAAAATTCTCTAGTATTGTTGTACTATTGACAAAATATCGGAAAAAATGTTATTTGATTTTATCACGCCAGATGTCTAAGTAACCCTCCTTGGCACACACGCTCGCACATACCCACTCCTACTCTCCCTTTCTAAATTTACTTTTTTTTAATACTACACGAGCATTTAACAATTATGTCATCTTGTAATTAATTATTTAATTAGCCTTTAATTGAATAATTTAACAGATATTTCGAGAGAATAGAATGCACCGACAAGGCATTGTTATTTAAAAATGCCCTACTTAATTAAAGAAAAATAATCTAACTGGGTTATGTATCAATTGACATCTAAACTACTAAATAATAGGCTGTTGTGACAGTTTACGCTGTAAAGGCTTCGGTTAAGTTGTTGCCGATTTATCAACATCGCTATCTATTGTTCGTTAAAATTTATGTTGGCTATTTGAATACGCTCGATATTCGGTGTACTCTGAAACAAAAATGATAAAAAAAGAAGAGGACTTTAAACCAAACAGAAAAGAAAGAGAAAAGTGGGAAATACTTGTTATTAAAAGAATTTTAGAACAGATAGGGTTGGTTTTGTTATCGACTTCAAAAGAATCGTTTGCCCTTATTGGATCCTTTAGAGTCTTGTTGTTAATTCCATTTGTCAATAGAATTTTCTTATAAACCCTAGTAAATAATTACTATCCTTTGAAAATCAAATTTTTAAGGGTTAAGCTAACTAATAATGTCTAATTAAAATATTTAGGAATGTTAAGCTGACAAATATTAAGATAAAATTATATGAGCCTAGTTCTTAAGACTAACTCTTAAGAGTTATACCACTAAATAGGATTATCTTTTAATGTAACGGATGTTAGAGTGCTTTCCACTTAATTAAAAATATCTCTTGTCTTAAATGCTCTAGAAACCCTAATGGAAGGAAGAATAAAGGTTTCAACAAAGAAGGTTTATATTGGTACTCTTACACTTTCTTCAATCGCCATTATTTTGAATTTTCTAGTCAATTAACCAAAAACTCACAGAAAAGTGACTTTCGGTAAGTTGTAGACTGCATATATTTAAATATGTTTTCTTAATTATACTTATATTCGTTCATTTTTCCTAGCGCCAGGTCAGTGGCGTTCTGGAACGAGTTTCATCTATCTAATGCGAAAGGGGTTTCTTGCCCTAAAGTTACAAGTACTAAAGTTATGGAAGCCAATCAAAGTTTTCCAATTACGTTTGTGCTTTTGGGTATGTGACCTTTGATTCTCTTTTACTTTTTGTCCTTTCATTTAATAACCTTTATTTTCAAAATCTTTTTTAGGAATTGCTCTTATTCTGATCATTACAATTGCCTTTCTGCTAGTATACATGTATAGAAGAAATAAGCAAGATGTGAAAAAAGAAGGATGTCGGAGAGCAAGAGTTCCAATATTCGAGGAGCCGTTTAGTAGATACGTCGATGAAGAAGGATATTTGACAAACGAATTTTCTAATCTATAATTCGTCAATATCATCAATCTTCCCACGCGTTTCCCCCTCCTCCTCTTCTTCTTGTTCTTGTTATACTGTATTCTTTTTCAGCTTTCTTCAAAAGGGATTTAACTGTTTGTTAATTATCTTAATGCTTAAAAAAAAGACTGAGAGAAGATGTGTTGTTGATATGTGAAAAAAAAAACAAAATCTTCAATTTTCCATTCTTAGCTATAATGTTTTCTTTCTATTATTTTCGTATAAATTTAAATATACCCGACATCATATCAAAAATATTTTGTATGTCTATTTCATTTATGGCTACTTCTTTTCCATTTACGAAGAGTATTTACAATACTTTATTGTTCTGAAAAAGAATCAACTTTAAAGATCTGATATAACAATAAACGACATAAAGTGGTTACTATATATATATTTATATATAAATATCAGAATATACAGCTAAGAATTTCATATCAAGCTCTAAGTAGAAGAGGTTAAAAAAAAGGTGACAAAAATTCTATTTCAACTCCTGCCTTTTTAACTGTTTACTTAAGATGAAAGCCCTAAATGCAAACATTTCAACTAGGTGTTTACAAAACAGTCTGGTTTCTTATTACATATTCAACTAGGTTTTTAAGGTTTGTTTTTTTGTATATTATTCCGAGTATTTGCTGACACATATTAAATTTATTATAAACTATAATTAAATATAATTATTAACCTAAAATACTTCTTACATATGTTCTATGTACTGTACAACTGTCAATTTCACTTTATACCTATTAAGTATCATATACAGTATGTATATATATACTGTATATACTGTAAATTCTTTACTTTATGGATAAACTTTAACACACAACCATTAACTTTAATCATTTAGCTTTTGTAAGCTCATTGTCCTATATTTCTTATTCTTATTTTCTTTGCATTATGGGATATGTCACTTTTGCTCCTTAACTTGGTTGGAAGATATTGAAGTACTCTCACTATTTTGAAGGTAAGTTAATTCTGTTCTAGTAATAAACAAGCTGGCTTCATAAAATAGAATACTTACTTATTTTATAACTAACTTTAGGGTCTAAAGAGTCGATACAATAGTAATACCGAGTTATTGTATACAATTATACCGATTTTAGGACAGGCTTTTATACAACGAATTACAATCTTATAGAGTAAATGTCGAGATGATAAAGATAATTCCTTTTTATCAATCATGCGTTAAAAATTACAACCATTTGGTTATAAATAATAATTTACTCTATGTATTCTTCCTCTTTTGTTAATTACCTCGTTTTATTTTATTAAATATCTTCTATATTAAATATGTTATTGTGAAGGAAATATCCAAAAGTATTACTTAATCCTACTAAAGTAGGCTAAAAGTTTTAAAAACTGTAAAAGGTCGATAAAAATCTAGAAATCTCTATTTGGGGAGAGAGAGTATAATAATAGATTAATTACCTTTTAGGTATAATAACAAACTAATAAAGTTAAATGGATAGCACACATTAATGGTATTCTGTGTATGATTTCTATTGAAATAAATAAAAAGAGGAGCTTTAAGGTGTCCATTAATTCATTAGTTGTTTTTTTTAATCTCATTAATAATAAATAGATAGGGAAATTATGGTATAGGTATTTTATTCACTAAATTGAATCTATCTATTGAAAGATTAAATATAATGAGCGATGAAAAATAATCAGTGGAAGAGATGGGAATGCTATAAAATATCTAAATAAAATATTATTGTTATGTAATAATTAATAAATATTTAAATTTTATAATATTCTTTAATTAACGAAATAATTTTACTGTTAAAATCGTAATTAGAGAGCAATTCTTGTTTTAACGTATAAACTATATACAATATTTCTCTGCGAGACTCTATAATGTTGTAATTTAACCTAAATTTTTCAATATCTTTGAATATTTTATAATAGAATACTATACGCTTTTATATTTAGCTATCTATTGCATAGTTGTAAACATACGACTATTAAATAAAAATTTACGTTTTACGGGTTTATTGGATAAATATTCATTGCTGCTTATGTTAATTATTATACACGCAAGTATTATTTAGAAAATATTAAAGAAACTCTTCAAAAACAAGTTTATATACTTTATATGATGATGTATATTGTATAGAGTTTATAAAAACACTTCTTTTCGTATTAAAATTCACCTATTATTATGTAATATAGAATGGAAACTTCAATGAAACTGAAAAGATACAAAGAGCAGGATGATTCATAGTTGAAAAGTTGTGCTATATTCGCTGTATATTCTCATAAGATAGAAAGATTACAGTCTATTCGATTTACAATTTTTGCTCTCTTCTTTTAACATTCCCTTTTTCTCTCTCCTATCTGTCTCTCTCTCTCTCTCTCTCTCTCCCTCGCTGTTATTCTGTCTTCTGTTCGGCAATTTGCATATCTCTAAATTTCACTATTTTTCTCGTACTATTTTTATTTGTGTGCAAATAGTGTTACATTTAAATCTAGTTCTAATTTTGCTATTGCTCTTTCAACTTTCATCTCTAGTTGTTTTTCAACTGTATCTCTTTCTCTCTTACTCTATTACTTGTTGTCAGCCATCCCAATCTCACTACCTTCGCTCCTTCTGCTTTCTCCTTACTACTACTATAAGCGCTCAATTTTTTCTCTGCTCTGCTCTCCCTCTCTCCCTCTATCTCTCTCTCTCTCTCCCTCTCTCTCTCTCTCTGCTCTTTCTGCTCTCCCTCTTTCTCTTTTCTGTGTCCCTCTGGTTTTCGTTCTCATATGCCTACTATTGGATCTTCCACAACTGTCGCTAGTCTCTGGATGTATTGAAATATAACGAGATTATGGCGCTAACAACTAAGACTTACTCTTTATTAGCAGCAATTATACTACTATCGTGTCTTAATCTGTACATTCACATGAAATCATTATTCTCATCGGATTGGCTTACAGTGAAGATTATCGAACAGTCAGAGGATAACGCAACAAAAATAAACTTGGGATTATTTGAAGACAAGTCAAATTTTCTCAAGTTTATTTCAACATTAGGTTAGTGCCGTGCTTATATTTAAAACAAGTCAATATTTGTTTTAACGCTTTTTTTTATATAGTTTGGAGAGATGCTACTACAATTATCATGATAACAAGTGCCGTTTTAATAATAGTTGAACATAACGTAACATTTTTCGTTTGTACCATTGTTCGTTCACCCGTTATTGGAAAGTGCATTATATTCCCTCTCTGCTCTCTTACATTCCTCTTAACGACTATCGCATGCATTATTTTTTCAATCGGCTGTACAAAGCATAGTTGGGTCAAGAAAACAGAGAATAAAACTGTTAAAATTGAGTTTGGATTTGGTTTTACTCTCGGTCTACTTTCGTCATTCGTCTCTTTAATATCTACTATTGCTGTCTTTCCTATGAAATGTCAGTTAGAGAAGATAAAGAATCTATTTACGGATTATCGTATTGTTAATTCAGCTGCTGTAGTTCATCAAATTGAACAAGACAGCTTCCATTCAGAACTAAATATTTCTTTTATAACTTATAAATTTAACCGTGGCCTTAAAGTAATAACATTTAACGGAGAAGAATATTTTACGGATAATCAGCATTCTTGCAAACCGGAAATGAATGAAATTTATCATGAATTCTTGGAAGAATCTATAGCGAGAAATGAGTCAATTATCTATAGCATTCAATTATGCTCAAACTACAGGGAAAAGCTTCGTAAACAGCACTTGCGAGAAATTGTAATATCCCATTTTAAGAACTGTAAATGTTCCCGTATGTTGCAAAAAGTTTGTTCCAATTCGGTTTGTCAATGGAGAATGTTTGAAATTCAAGTTGATTATAAAATTCTTTCACCCGATCTAGAATATCAATTAGACGGATGGAATAAGACTGATTTAACACTAATGAATAAATTAGGGTTTACATTTTTGAGCCCAATCACTCATCCTGCAAACATAAATCTTTCATTGGTCGGCTATCTACAAAAGCAAAAAGATTTTGGATCAAGATTCCAGATAATGTCACGTTTTATTATTGAAAGCTTACTAATAAGAAGTAATGGATTACATTTAATTAGTTTACTTTTAAAAGAATTAAACGAGCCTATTCAAAGAAATTTAGTGATTAAAACATTAAAAGGCGATATTTTTCAAACCTGGCCACCTAGTTTATGGTTTCTGTGCTTACAAAAGTGCCGTTTTCTTATTGAAAAGGATAATCTACTTCCAAGTTCATACTATATAACAGAAAATATTCGTCAATTTATTTCCGACCCATCAAATAAAAATTATGCATTATTTGACTTATTCTCTTTATTAACTTTATCATTTAAATCCTATTGGATGAACGATCAATTGAAATACGGATTATTTGAAAATTATCAATTAGATCAATTTATTCCGACAAGTAAAAATGGTGAAGGTTGTTTTTTGTTATCAAAATTTTGTCAAAGTAAATGCGATAGGGAGAATTTTGAAACTGTGCCACTATATATAGAAACTATAATATAAAACGTCTATTTTATGTAATTTATATCTATATAAAATAGCATATACTTGCATTCTAATATAAAATATTACAAAAATACAATTATTGCTAAATTTGTATTAAACTTGTTAAATTGCTTAATTGATTAAGTAATTAATTAATTAATTGGTTATGATAAATCATCGATTTCCAAATAAGAAATCCATATTATATAAAATTCATATACTCTATTAGAAATGAAGTTCTACGATAGAATTAAGGCAAAAATCATCGAGAAAATTGAAGCATATAGCCAACTAAAGTATATCTTTGTGGCTGAAGAGGGAGTTGTATTTTCTGTTGAAGTTGATTCCGGTGTAGTCTTTTCTGTTGAAGTCGATCTCGTTGTAGTCTTTACTGTTGAAGTCAATCTTGTTGTAATCTTTTCTGTTGAAGTTGATTCTGGTGTAGTCTTTTCTGTTGAAGTCAATCTTGTTGTAGTCTTTTCTGTTGAAGTTGATTCTGGTGTAGTCTTTACTGTTGAAGTCAATCTTGTTGTAGTCTTTTCTGTTGAAGTTGATTCCGGTGTAGTCTTTACTGTTGAAGTCAATCTTGTTGTAGTCTTTTCTGTTGAAGTTGGATTTTTTGAAGTTGATCCTATTGAAATTATAATTGTAATTACACTTTCTTGTATTTAATACGTAACTTGATTATACTAATTAGATTGTAACTTTTAGTATATAAATATTACCTTGAATTGCTGGCAGATTTAACACACTTCCTTCTGCGCAATTGATCTCTGAGTTATAGAATTCAACGCACGGTAGGCATTTTACAGACAACTCCTCTTCTCTATCGGTAAGATCAATAGTTTCATCAGTTTGACCGTTAACTTCATCATTGTTAACCTATTTTAGATATATTATTGATTTGTTTAAGGTATTCTTTCCTTCTAATATGTTGTACAAACCGTCCAGTTGACTCTTAAAAGTCTTGTCACTTTTGCAGTGTAAATACATTTTACAATTCTCGAATTAGCAGCTGTTTCTTCACATCTGATATTCTCAGGACCATCTTTTTTTCGAAATAAAAGAACATATCGAGATTATAAAAATAATCAGATTGTGAAAACTGTGTAAATAAAAATCGCTTACATTGAACTTCAACTGGCCGTTTACAGGTTACTTTCTCAATATCATCATTTTCAGCCATTGTGGGCTGAAAAAGGTCTATAAATGAGCCTTCGGGAGGAAGCGAAAAAGCGTGGATAGCTTCATCAATAAGAACATAATTACTAGGATCGTACATGAATGCGCATTGGATATTTTTAACATTTCTATCATTGATTGTTACATAAGCATTAGTAAAACCTTCCATTGGTTGTTTGACATCAGTTTTAGTATATTCTGTTATACCGAAAGTTTGACTTAATAATCCTTCATTTCCTATGCATACTACTTCAGGTGAATAATGTACAAAATCAACTCTCATAATCATTGAAGTGTTTCGTCTTTCTATAACAATCAGAGGGTCATCTTGACATTGAAAATTGGCTGTTGGTTTAAATAATTACATCATAAGATTTTAAATTATAAATAGATGATCCCCTTACATAAAACTGTCAGAGTAGCTCTGTATCTGTTCTCTTTAAGGACACACTCATGATAGAGATGATCCTTATACGAATCTGTTGGCTTTGTATAAAAGATGGTTCTTACTGCTCCATTGTATTCCAGTTCATAATCATTAGCGTATTCAGCAATGATTCTATTCTCATTCGCCATATAAACAGATATATCGTTGTTTTCAACTTTAAATGCGTTACCTACAATCTTATTATCTTCTGGATATGGCGAGCATGAGAAAGAGAAATAAGCTCGGCCCTGGTAAACAGCAAAGTTTGTAGGAGAAACAGAAATGTAGGGTACTATTTTCATAGGTGAATTATCGTTTTAGTAAAAAATGATTATATAATTATTTATGCATAATTTATTACTTGGACTAGTCCAAATAAATTCTTCGCTTTGTTTGCATTGTATACTACCGTCTTGGAATTCGAGGCAAGGCTCACAAGTAACTCTTGATGGAGACGGTAAATTCGATAAATCAATGAAATTTTCAGTAGGCAGCTGAAGTTCTCCATTCACCTGGAATTGAACAAAATAACATTACTGTTTACACAGGAGGAGAAAATTGGATAAAGATTAATAAAAACTTACCGTCCAGTTTGTATTGATCAAGTTTACATATCTTCCAGTAAAATTACAATGAACAATATTCTTATCAACGTCACTTACAGAAATATTTACATCAGTTGGTCCATCTACAATATATTAGATATAATTATTGAATTAAAAAGGCATATTTATTATACAGGTGCACAACCAGAGGGCGTAAGCTACTTACATTGCACTTCTATGTCGAACTCGCATATTAGTTTGTCTCTATCTTCCTCATAATAGAAATACGGCTGTCTATCACTGACAAAACTAGCCAACGGGGGAAGTAAATAAAAGTATGTGAGTTCCGCACCCAGTACATATTCTGTCCTATCATATGTGTACATGCATTTTAAACTTTTCAAGTCCTTATCTTCAATATCGATATTGCCAAGAGTATATCCCTTCATAGGTTTACTATCTCCAAAATCATAGGTGGAGACTGCTAGAGTTTTCATTTTTTCACCTCTATCGTTTGTGCATTGAAATTTTGGAGAGAAATGAGTAAAAGATACATTCATATTGGGAATTAGAACTTTATGCTCAATTGCGTAGACTTTCTCATTGCTGCAATGGTAATTTGCTGCAAAATACAAATTTTAATAATCAATTAACTTATTATATGAAATTATAAGAAAGTTTCGTTGTTCTAATATTACTTAATTCGACAACAGCTCCTCTGTAATGTACGATATTCGCGGCTGATTCTATTACGCAATCGTGGTAATAATTATTTCTATATTTATCACTTGTCTCTGTATAGTATACTGTTCGTGTGCCGTCATCTTCTATCGTTATATCGTAAAGATCATCGTATTCGGGAAGTATTGATGTTTCATTAGAAATTAGCACGCCCTTTAGCTGATTATCGTATTTAACAGAATCTCCAATGATCGTTGCGTTTGCTGGAAATGGTGAACAAGAGAAAGAAAAATTCTTTCTTCCTTCAAATATTACTAGATTTGTGGGACTTTCTCTAATTGGTATGGGTGCTTCAGTTGTAGGAGGAGGTGGTGTAACTATGGAATAAAAGAATAGTGTAAAATCATTGTAAGATGGATTGTTGATGAAAAAATGAATATATCTAACCAATCGGCTTCCAATGATAAACATTACTACTTTCTTTACATCTGACTACTTCGTTGAAAAATTCCACGCAAGGTTCACATGTAATATCTGCTTCAATTTCAATTGGGGATAAATCTACATACACTTGAGTTCTATTAAATTTCAATTCGCCATTAACCTAGTTTTAATAAAACATGTTAAAAATTGGGCTAAATTTTCAATAAAATGATAATTAAAAACACTTACAATCCAATTAGTATACTTATATTCTTTGAAATGACCGATGAAATGGCACTCCACTGTAGTATTTACAGTATCATTTTCCTTAATTTCTACATTGTCGGGACCGACTAAAATGGAAAGAGAAAATATCCTTTAACCATAGTAAAACATCATAAAGATAATAAAATGAAAAATTTTACATTGAATATTTAGTGGATTACGACAAGAGACTTTATCTTTATCTTCTTCATAAGCGAATTTCGGTTGGAGAGAATCAGCGAAAGACTGAGCTGGTGGAATACTTAACAAATGATTCAGTTCATTAAAGAATACGTAATCTTCTGAATCGTATGTAAAATAGCATTGAAGATATGTTGCATTTCTTGATGGATTGCCTAGTGTTACTTTTCCAGTAACAGTTCCTTTCATTGGCTTGTTAGGATCATTCATGTAATAGTTATAATCGGGGATAAGTGTTACATTGGTATCACTTTCACATTTGAAAAGTGGTGCAAAATGAGTAAAATTAACGCTTATTTCAAACTCCAAAGGTAAATCCTCAACTCCGAACAAAGTTCTCGTATGGCAATTAAAATCGGCTATAAATTATATATATATATATAAATATATATATAAATTTTATATATATCTTAGAATATATTAGTATATATACATGATATATAAAAAATTTGTCAATTACTTACATAAAACTACAAATGCGGATCTAAATGCTTCTTTACCAGTGGCGCATTCGTAATAGGCGTTATCTTCATATGATTTGACTGAAGCGTTATAAATGATAACTCTACTAAAGTATTCGTCAACTTCCATTTGATATCTATGACTTTCTCCAGGAACAATACCATCTCTATCAGCAATGAGTTTTTTATCATTTCCATCATCAGTTGGCCCGTAAGAGGAGTAATCTATAATTGGTGGAACAGCAGGCCAACCATGGCAGAAAAATTGAAAAGGTTTGTCCTGGTCTTCATACAACGCCAAATTTGATGGTATATGACGGTCAAGAGGAGGAGGAGAAAGAGTAGGTGGTACAGCATCTAAACATCGTTTAAACAAAGATATAGTATAGAGTATAATGAATATATCATAGAACAGTAAAATATGATAATAAATCACTCTTTATATAATAATTACATATTTCTATATCATACCTAATCCCCAAGCAAAAACTTCACTTTCCGAGCTATTTATTTGGCTATTATAAAATTCTATAGAGGGCCTACACGTGACAAATATGGGACGAACATTATGATAACTACTTAAATCCAAAATATCCTTAGTTTCATTATTTACAATAGTTCCGTTAATCTGTTAATTAAATATTTGATTATCTGAAGAAGAAAAGGATGTATTGATATTCTCAATACCGTCCAATTGGTATACAATCTATTTGAGTAGTTAGCCTTGTACTGACATCGTACGGTTGTGTTGTCAATTTCTGTTATCGTTACGCTATCAGGACCATCTAAAAGGGGTCGTTGGGTGGAGGGGGAGGGGAAGGAGCAAAAGACGAAGAAAGAATAATAACAAAGTATTAAATCTCTTTAAAACATCTAGACAGAGACTTACACTGTACATTGAAATTTATGTTGCAAGCTAATTTACTCTGATCACCCTTATCGTGGAAGGATGGTTGAGTAGAAGAAACCTGAGAAAAAATTGGTGGCATAAGCGACAGACGAATATACTGTTCTGAATCAAGATCCTTCTCTGGGTCAAAAGTGAAGGAGCAAGTTAAATTAGCTGGTTTTTTATCGAATCCTTCAACAGATATTTGTCCTTCAATGAATCCTTTCAATGCTTCATATGTATCTATCATATTGAATATGTCAACTCGTTCGGTTTTCGTAATAGATAGAAATTCATCACTCGATTGACAAACAATAAACGGACTAAAATGAGTAAAATTGGTACTCATGACGAAATTCATCTTATCACCATGTAATACATCAACATTTCCTTGTTTATCACATTCGTAGTTGGCTATTATTAAAGAAATATAAGAGAAATAACAATATTACTATTCATTTCTAAAACTTACATAATAAAACAAACACTGCTCTTAAACTTTCTGTTTTAGAAATACAACTAAAATAAGCATTATCTTCGTACGATTGAGTTTCTTGTGTAAATGTTACTTTCCAAGTTTCATTGAATATTTTAAGAGAATATCTATGTTTTTGATCGTCCACTATTCCATTTGCGTCAGCAATCAACAAATTTTTTGTATCATCATCTTTATCAACTCCGTATCCAATACTTGTTATATTTTCCCTTTCAAAGACGATTGGACAGGAGAATGAAAAATTTGACATCCCTTCGTAAACCGCAATATGAGGTGGTTCAGGTTGAGTAAATACTCCAATAAATAATAAATTTAATATCGAATATATTAGCAATTTCATTTAGAACTTTTCAATTGTTTTCTCACAAAAAAATAAAGAAATATGGAGAGAAATTGAGAAGAAGAGAGAAAGAAAGAATAGGAACAAAACAACAAAATGAATAGAAGATATATAAAGGTTGTGAACGAATGGAAAGTAGTTTGAAAAGGATTTTAAAGTAAAAACAAAAAAACAACAACAAAAAGAAAATGAAAATGCAAACGAACGTTTCAGAGACTGAAACAGAATGAGAAAAATTATATCATAACTTTATATTAAGTATCTCTCTCCCTCCATCTAATCTAAAATATATCTATATCAGCTTGTTTTCAGTAAGTACTATGAGAGGATATCTATTTTCTCATATCAAGCTAAATTCTTTTATGTAGGCTATAAAATCTAACTATTTCGTTTTGGGGATTAGATATTACAGAAACATTAACCTATTTAAAAAAATTAGTAAGCCTTACAAACCTTTCTCCAATGTAAACGTCTCGCTAAGTACGCATTTTTCAGAGTTATCTTCATATTTAACGCATGGCTTACAAGTTATATTCAATGGTCTCTCGTTTAACTCTTTAATGTCTAATTCTCGAGTTGTTTCATTTTGTTCTATTTCGTTCACCTTAGATTCAATAGATTTTTATGAACTTTGGATAAACTTTTTAACTTGTAAAATTTACCGTCCAAGTTACATTTGTTAATGTTACGAAGCCACTTTTATAAAAACAATAAGTAAAGTTACTCTTCAATGGATGTAGGTTAGCTGAAACGTCTTCAGGTCCATCTAATTACAATTTAACTAATTAATATATAAATAAATACTAATTAATCAATCTATTTACAGTGGATATCGATGGAAAATGTATTCGTAACACTTTTAATGTCATTGTCGGAAAAGAAAGTTGGTTGATTAGTTTCAGTTCTAAACTGATACGTAATTCCGACAGTTTTGTTTGGTGGAATGGAAAGCATATGATCTTTTTCATTATCATCAACATATTGAGATGTGTCGTAGGAGAAGTAACACTTTACGTCGGTTCCACCCCTAAAGAAGTTTCTAATAGTAATTGAATATTTAACAGAACCTTGCAAAGGTTTGTCAAAATCTTGTCTAGTATATTCAAGTTCTTTATTCAAATTTGCCAATCCACCATAAACTTCGCAAGTAAGAGCTGGTGAATAATGCTGGAATTTAACGCTTACATCGAATGAAAATGTATTATTGCTTTCATTTAATAGGACTTTCTGTTTAGAATCATTAGGACAAGTTGTTGTAAAATCGGCTAAAAAACATAAAAGTAAGCAAAAATATATCTTTAAATGATTGATGATATATTCAAACAGAAAGAGATACTCACACAATATTACTAAAGCAACTCTAGTTACTAAGGTAACACCTTCGTATCCATCAAGAAATTTTGTATGCAAATCAAAATATAAATTATCCGAATAATTAAACGTTGGTTGGGTAAATATAATTTTCCTTTTATTCCCAGATCCTTCTTCCTTGTAACGATATTTTTGACTATCTACAATACCATTTTCATTACCAATTAGCTGATATTCACCATCTTTTATTCCAAATGCGCTACCCTTATAATCAAAAGTATTAGAATCGATTGTAAAATCAAAATTGGATCTTCCAGTATAAACTGCAATATTCTTAGTAAAAGAATTAAATTGACAGTCGACCTTTTTGTCAACTAAACATAATAGAATTATTACGTAAAAACTAAAGTAAATTCTTCTATTCCAATTACATTGAGTCATTTATATAGGAATTGTTAAATGCGAGAGAGAATTAACTCTTTCTCACTCTGTCACTTAAAATAGACTAAAATAAACAAATCACGATTAGAAAAAAACAACTATAAGGATAGAACTAAAAAATGAATTAGATTATATTCAACGAGTGTCTTTCTCTCTCTCCTCTCTCTTTTTTATTTTTCTTCTTCTATTGTTTTTATATTATTTTATTACAATTTATCTTATATTTTACAAGTCGAAGAGCCATAAAATAATATGCTATCCCATGATTTTTTTCATCCTCATATCCCTCTTCAATAATTTTAAAAGCATTGTAAAATTCTATATCGCATAGGTTAATTTTTTCGAAATATTAAAATTCTCAGCAATAATTCTAATCATTTTTTTTATTATCTATTTTTTTGACCCTGCCCAAAACTTTTACGACCAAAGAGAGAGAGCGAATGAATGAATGAATGAATGAATGAATGAAAACAATTGAATCAGAACTAATTTTGCATTTATTTTCTAAATTTTCTAAAATTGAATTACAAAAAAAAGCTAAATACTTATTTGTATAAAAGAATATAAGATTTAGAGAGAGAGAGATACAAGCATTAACTCTTTTCGGTTGCAAAAACATTTTTTAACGAAAAAAAATAAAATATACAAAAAAAATTCTTGGTTCAATCAAAGTCTAGATTTCAGTTTTTTAATTTCATTTTCTTTTCATTTTTTTGTGTAAAAAATTTTCTTCATATTCCATCAATTGTCGTAAATGCTGATACTACTCTAATATCAACAATATCGTCCAATGAAAGAGAGAAACATTTACTTTCAGATTTGTTATATTTCTTCAAGGTTGCCGACACAACTTGATCATTTACTATGACAATTGTTCCTTCGTCACCTTGAACGGGTCGTAGAAATTTGTAGTTGTTATTTGCAGCAATGCCAAAAATACCACCATTGAATTTATCTAATTCATTCCCTTTAGATGTTTGTTGAATGATTAAATTTAAATGGCTCTTGACAACGCTGTCGTTGATTCTCTCAATATCTACTACTAGTTTTCTTTCGCCACTCTTCGCTTTAATTGACACTCTATCACCATAAGTTTGAATAACAACG
Source organism: Dimorphilus gyrociliatus (assembly GCA_904063045.1). Lineage (NCBI taxonomy): Eukaryota > Metazoa > Annelida > Polychaeta > Dinophilidae > Dimorphilus > Dimorphilus gyrociliatus. Next base: position 1,640,497 of record CAJFCJ010000014.1, on the reverse strand, counting down.
AATGGATCTAAGCCTAACTTTTGCTCGATTAAATCTTCCCACGTGGAAATCATACCACTAGTCAATATAATATTCCTAACAGAAATAACTATTGTTCCCAATCTAGTCTTGACGAAAATGCGTTCAATATGATAACTATCTCTAAATTCGCAAACGGCTGAAAAGCCTAGAAGAAGATCGTTTAAAAATTCTAGACGTTCACCCATTTCACTCTTGAATTCGTAGCATATATTTTCATATGAGCTGCGACCATTTTCATCTTCTCCCCTTACCGTTTGCATGATAAAAGGATCTTGGGACGTATCATGAATCGAAGCGAATATTGTAGGTTGAGTTGACAGTGTAGTCTCTGTATTGCCTTGATTGTCAGTAATGCGAATGCTTGAAGAAAACGCTACTCGTTTATCAATCTCCTTTTCGTAGCATTTCTCAACGACTATCGTCAAAGTCTGGGTTGATGATGACGATCGTGTAAACGTGAGAGTTTCGGGAGTAATCTTAATATGCCTTCCAAGTGATGTCACTTCAATCTTAACCATTACTTCACTAACTCCAGTTGGAAAAGAACCATAGTTCCCAAATAAAAAGTCAGTTTTCTGTCCAACAGTAAGCGGTTGACCAGAATAACCAAGAAAACCAAACGAAACTAATTTAGAAGAATCAATAAGAGAAAAATTTATAGGTTCTTGCTCGAAAGGTTGTACTGCTCGGGAACCATTTGTAAACCGAAAGAATATAGAAAATGTACAACCAACAATCGAATCTTGAATAATACCATTATCCTCTGCCAAAACATCTATGTTGAAATATCTATGTTCTCCAGGTAAAAAACGAATTTTTTCGGGCTTAGCACTAATTATACTTTTTGGAGAGGTAAAGCTCAAAGCAACGTCAATTCCAAGTGTATCTTCCGGAAAACGTACATTGTTCAAGAACCCAAATTTCATGGTTTTAGTTACTCCTTCCGGTATTGCTTCATCAATATGACCAATAAAACCCAATTGTACATGGCCACAAGCCATCATTACCAAAGAAGCAACAAACACAGTCAAGTACAGCATTATTTTATAATATTTATGGCATTAAGCTGATCACGACCATACAATAACTAAATTTTCGACCTTTTATATAGGAAAAATTGAGTACAATCTAGCAGCTTCTACCATGTTTGTGAGTATTTTCAACCTGTAAAGAGCATTTTAAAGTTTTTTTTCATGTTTTTTAATAGCATTGACCTATTTATATCTAAAATTTAGAGTTAATTTTTCAAACAATCTCCTATTTAAGTTCAAATTTTATTAAAAGAATCTCCCCACTTTTCCGTTTTCTACATCGCTCTCTGTCTCTCTTTTCATTTAACCTAGTTTTTTGTGATAAATTGTCTGGAATTTTTAAATCTAGATCAATTATCGTTTATAATATCTAGGACAACGGATCGTTACATATAATTTTATAATCTTCATTAAACACTTCAAAAAATAAGAAAGCTATAATATTAGCTGTATAGCAGAGAGAGAGATAGAATGGACAGAAAAAATTAAGCCGTTATTTTGAATATAATACAAAAGAGTGAATTATTCTTATACTTTATTACTTGAAACTGTTTATTCATAAAGTTGACATAATTATCCTTTTATGAACAGAAGACACATAATAAAACAGTTCATCTTTTAGTTATAATTCTAAATATGAAATCCAGGGAGTGTAAACTTTTCTTCAAGTTTAACGATATCATTCAAATCAAGCTTATAACATAATTTACCAGACGATGATATCTTTTTCTTATATGAATGAACTAAGCGATTATTAACCAAAACTTTTGATAATTCACCTTCTCCTTCAATAAACGTATACTTATTCTTTGCAACAAGTCCAAGAACACCCCTTGTGAAATTATCAATTTGATAACCGCTATATAAATTTAATATATTGAAATTCAAATAATAACTATTATCAGCTTGCTTAAACCTTTCAACTGTTAATTTTAAATCTCTACTCCCACTAAATACATTTATATCAATTGTATCTTGGTCCATTATCATTACTATTGAAGGATTGAAGCCGTAATGCAATTCCATAAAAGTTTCCCATTCAATATGTTCTCCATTTGGTAGGACAATATTGACTGGATTAATTATAAATCTACCCAATCTACTATCGAGAATAAATTGTTGCATATGGTGTTTCGTACTTAATTGACCGATAACAGAAAAGCCTAAAAGTAGATCTGACAATAAATTAATATTTTTCAACTTCTTTCCGAGAAAATTGTAGCATATCAACTTTAATACATCTTTTCCATCGTTATCAACTCCCTTAACAATCTGCGATATATCGTGATCGTACGCCACGTTGATAATAATATCGATAGAGGGCAGGTACGAAGATGTATATTGTACCTTTGAAGAGTCAGCTCTATGTCCAATTAATAAAGCATTACAACTAACAGTTTCATTTTCGGCAAAGTGTTTATCATTTGCAATAAAAATATCGATATATCTATCAGTTTCCTCTCCTTTCCTAAAGATGAATTCCCTAGGAGAAACTTCAACATCCCTTCCAGGAGAAATGCAGTTTAAAGATACGTCAACCTGTTTAATATCAATAGGAAATTTATTATCCAAAAATCCAAATCTAGATAGAAAAACTTGTCCTTCAATAATTCTATGTTGATGAAGATCGAGGAATCCGATATTCAACTTTTCACCATGACAAATTAAACATAGAGTAAGCAAGTTAATTAAGAAAAGTAATTCTACTTTCATTCTCATGATACAGAGAAATTCAAAGGGTAAAAAAAAACAAAGAAATAGACAACAACAAAGAATCAAATAGAAAACACTTTTAAAGTACAGAGCTTTATAGAGAACGAAGGTTTTGTATTAACTATGTTAATAGGTTTGAGTCAATTCAAAACTATCTTCAACTTTTAAATAATAATTTTCAATTCGTCATTCATTTAATTAGGACATTTTATCAGCCTATATCACCTTAGAATATGTACTGTATATAATAGTTAAAGTTAATTGAGTATAAGCTAATATAAGTCTATCCTTTAACTAGATTCAATAATAGAGTTAAGTACTGTTACACGTCCGCAGTGTTCCAAATATAACCATTTTCTCTAAAACACAAACAACTTTGACCTTTATACTTTTAAACCTAATATATTCTTTAGATTACGTAATCAAAAATAAAATAGAATAGAACATTAAAAGAACATTTTCTTAGTGCTTTATTTTTATTATTAAAAACTCCGGACATATTTAAACTGGTTTTTTTTCATTATTTTCATATTTTATGCTTTTTTTTCCTTTTAACATAATAATTTATCAGAGATTTTAGGGAAAATATAAAGTTGTTTTCTGATCTGTTGAAAAGTATTTTGTTTTTTCTTTCTTTCTTTACAACAATACAAATATTTTTACTTTCCAGTATGAAAAAAATTGTTTTAATCACGTGACTTTTGGAATTTACAAAAATATTTCTAACAAAAAACACAAAGAGAAGAAAAACAAAAATAAAAAGTAACTGTATTTTATTTTTGTTTGTTTCTATTATTTTGTTAATTTCCAAACTCAATTGAAAACAATTTTTTCCTATTTTTGGAAAGTATAACCCGTCCTAAATTTGGCTTTTACACAATACACAAATAATGACACTATCATATACAATTTGCCAATTTTTAGGGTTTCAAACAGGTCTCAAAAGTTGGAGAGCGATAATGTCCCTGTTTAATATCGAAAACGTTATTCTACCGTTATTCTTCTGTATAATCTTGGAGATCGTCCTCTATTCAGTTTTCTAAACGTCAAATGAATAATGAATTTGACGTTGAACACGTAAATAACTCCTTCCTCTTAATTTTCTGTGTCTTTCTGCTTATCTACCGGTACTGCAAATCAATTGGCTTGTCTTCGTTCATAAATTTTGAATAAATGTACAACAATGGCGGTGTTAAAGAGCAACACCGAAAGATCACAATCATCAATTTTCATACAATTATTCTTTAAGAAAAATTCAGTTTGGTGGCCATAAATAGCAAACTCTATTAATAAGAAAGATATTTTAGAAAGACGTAATAAAAACTGAAAAAAACTTACTTGTTCTAAAAAAGAAAGAGGACGAAGGAGGACAATCGCCGATTATAACACTGTTTAGGCAGAAAACATTCTTCCTCCAGACGGAACGACAACCGCACTCGAATGGGAAAATTTTCACACTTTTATAGGTATTGGTGAGTACATTCCTTTGAGAAGCGCTAACGAGTCTTTGAAATTTGTATTAAACAAAAATAGAACAATTTTATTCTTGATCTTTATTCTAAAATTTTTATATAAAACTTCCAATTTGAAATATTTTTTTAAAACTTCCAAGAAATAAAAGAACAAAAAAAATCATAACAAAACTTTTATTTCAAAAACTGACCTAATTAAATGACTTTTAATAAAACAATAACAAATATCTTATATAAATTATCTTCTAAATTTATTTATATTATACTTTATATAAATAAAGATAAAGGTTTAAATATCTCAAATTAAATGTAAATGTTAATATATACAGTTGATGTAAATTCAAGAAGAAACAGAATCTATTTGACCAAACTGATAAACAATAAAATGACAATAATACAATGATTTAACGGACACGACGATTTTTTTTATCTTCTCTGTAAAAAATAAATGAAATCTTCCAATTTTCAACTTTCTCTTTTGTTCTTTTGTCTTTCCTAATCTGAATGTTCGTCGTTCATTTTCAAAACTTCTCCAGGATTTGGATAAGGTCTTTGTTGAAAATTAGTACCTGTAACGCTACTATCGGCTCCTGTTTTTTGACTACCGACTTCTAAACCATCACTCCATTTTCCTTTAGGTATATCCGAGTATGATGCGGGATCCATTGGATCTAATGGAGAATCTGATCTTCTTCTATGACTCCTTCCCTTTTTCTTTTTTTCTTTTTCTTTTTCTTTTTCTCTCATTAAATCTCTTTCTAATTCCTCAAAATCTGGATGTTCGTCAGAATCCGATTCAACTTTTTTGGGATCAATCTCTTTCTTGTTGGAAAATGACATTCGACATTTAGGATGCGTAGGTGGAAACCACGAAACTTTATCATTTCCTGTATTCCAATAGTAGTATCTTCCCGTGTCAGGATCAGCTACTTCTACCCATCCAGGCGGAATTGGGTGCCTTTTAAGCATTTTTATTCTTCTCCTATCCATAATAGGTTCAGGTCGAAATCGTTTCAAGCCGTAACGTTTCTTGCAATACGACGAACATTGATGGAAATCGTTGTTCCTGTTCAAACACCAAGTGTTTTTTATATTATCGTTTATTTTAATATGACTATAAAATATAACCAATATAAAATTTAAACGGACTAAAAATCCTTACTTATTAGGACAGTCGACAGCCTCGTAGCAAAATTTTGAGCCATACATATATGGTTCTTCATTATCGGGATCGTCGTAATCTTCAGCGAAGACTTCTTCTTCGTGCTCTGAGCGATAAAATAAGAATAAAACAATAATGTTAAAGTTTCCTTTAATCGTTATACCTGCTCTTGCTTCATCTGCGGCGAGTAGTCCTCGCTTCTGTAACTTTGCTGCTAAAGCCGCGGGAAGAGGCATATTTTGACATATAATGGCTTAGATTCAGTAAAAATAAAAATCGTACTGTAGACGAACTGGGTTGGAATACTATTCGATAACCATAGTTGAAAAGTATAATAGTTTAAATCTCTGATTAATCTAAAACAAATCTCGATGTGTTTTATTAGGTATATGAAACCATTTTATTAACTGGTTGTTTTTACATTCTTTCATAATTCATACACCAAGATATAATGCTTATATCCTAAACTGTTAATATGAAAAAAGTATATTCGTTCAAACTTTAAAAGAAATTCAGATTAATGGAACTAATGTGTAAAATGTGGTCAAGTTAAGTTCATTATATAACTTCTGTGCACTTTAAAAGTCTTTCTTTCAATATCTTAAACATACTGTATAGATGGCGCTCTCCAGAACCGGATGTTTTACTTTTGATAACTTGAAAACTGTTGAAACACCCGTTTATATTTAGGTGCAATACAAAATAGTCAACAATACAAACAAACATTTATTATAATTATACACAACTCCACAGATACAAGAATGTCAAGGACTATAACAGAGGCTGATAAGAAACGCTACAGAGCACTTTTTAATGCATTGGATGTCAACAATGATGGAAAGATTCAATGCAGTGAGCTGGCTCAAGCTTTGAGACAACGTCGTCTCTCTGCAGATAAAGCTAAGCATCACGCCCAGGTTAATGAATAATAATTAAAAATTGCATTAACTTTGGTTAATTTATTTCCATTACAGTCGATATTTGGTAAAATTAATACAAACAATGACTCGTTTTTGGATTTTGACGAATTTGTTGAATATATGGTTCAACATGAAGCAAACTTATTATCAGTGTTTAAAAAACTAGATAAAAATAAGGATGGTCAGTATTAGTATTGAACAAATAGTTATTATTAACTTAAGATAAAAAAAGAACATCTTCCATTAAGCTACAATTGTTTCTATACGAATAGTCACTATGGTAACTAATAAAAATTAATACTTGTAAATATTTAGACAAAATGATATTTGTTATGAAAGTAAAAAGCAGACTTTAAAAATGAAAATGCTACAACTATATGTAAAAACATAAAACGATTCACTTCATAGTAGAGAATCAATAGAAAAATATATTCGTATTGAAAAAAAACTGTTAGTTTTCATATAGGACTATTCCTTTGATGGTTTATATCTGATATTGCAAAAAGAAAAAAATAAGAGTGAAAATTAATAACTTCTAACTTTTGCATGAATTATGAATATTTATAGGTCGAATTGATTTGGAGGAGATGCGCCAAGCCTTTAAAAAATTGGAGCTTGATCTATCTAGTCAAATGGCTGAGTCTTTACTCGAACAGTAATAAATTATTGTATATTTTATTAATAATTTAATAGATTAAACTTTTCTTATTGTTTTCTATTAAACTTCTAATTAATTAACTGAAATGAAAGTATACGCTGCCATTCTTAAAAACAGAATCGATAAAGATGGAAATATGAGCGTTGATTGGCAAGAATGGATGACATTTTTTGAGTTTTCGCCAGATTCAGATTTTCAATCGATTGTCAGACATTGGAGACAATCTCTAGTTTGTTTGTTTTTTTAGCTAATATACTTTGAATATAAATATGGCTTCTTTTATTCGTATATTTATAGATGATAGATATTGGTGAACAACTGACAGTTCCCCCTGAATTTACTGCAAAGGAAAAGAAATCCGGAGAATGGATCAAGCATTTAATTGCTGGTGCAGTGGCTGGTGCTGTTTCTAGAACTTGTACAGCTCCCTTGGATAGAGTAAAGATTATGTTACAAGTTCATGGCAAGAACATGTCAATTGCCAAGAGCCTAAAGCTAATGGTCAAAGAAGGAGGAATAAAGTCCCTCTGGCGAGGAAATGGAACAAACGTCATTAAAATAGCACCTGAGACTGCTATCAAATTTGCTGCTTACGAAAAACTTAAATCTTTAATACAATCTGATCCAAATCAAATTGGAACTTTAGAGAGATTTACTGCTGGATCCCTTGCTGGAGCAACAGCACAAACCTCCATTTATCCAATGGAAGTTGTTAAAACTAGACTCGCCGTTGCTAGAACAGGTTTGTTTAAAAGTAGATGGAAGTAAAGCATTGATTTTTTTTTGTTCTCTAGGACAATACAAAGGAATGCTAGACTGCCTGTTGCAAACTGTAAAACACGAAGGACCTCAGGCATTGTATAGAGGATATCTTCCAAACATACTTGGCATCATTCCATATGCCGGCATCGACTTATCTGTTTACGAAACACTCAAGCAATTTTACAACAAGTCAAACCCTGGAGTTAGTGATCCTGGGGTGCTTGTGCTTTTGGCGTGCGGAACGATTAGCTCCACTTGTGGCCAGTTGGCGTCATATCCCTTGGCACTTGTCAGAACTCGATTACAAGCAGCGCCCCCAGAAGTTGCAAAAGATGGAATGGTAAAGATGGCCCAAAACATCGTGAAGAAAAATGGCTTTAAAGGCTTGTACTCAGGCATTGCACCGAATTTTATGAAAGTTTTGCCAGCTGTCTCTATTTCATACGTTATTTATGAAAGAGCAAAGAAAGTCTTGACGGATAAATTGTGAATGAGCCGAGATTTAATTACGCCTCGAAACGGCCTTTACTTTGTGATGGCCGGTCTGAACATTCTTATCTCTTTCTTTTTTCTTTTCTACAACTATTGTATACGCTTAAAATAGTTGAAGTAACAGTGGGTAATACTTAAACCGCTATAGATTAAATTACTTCGAGACACTAAAGGAACGTATTTAACTTGTGCTTATTATATTTAGCCTTAACTTCTAAATTTTCTACCTATTTTCTTGTACTGTGATAACACAGCTGTCTGGTTAATTCCTGCAGTAAAAAGAAATTTAACTATCAATGCCATTTTGAGTTGAATTGAAGTTTTTCGTTTTATTAATACATTTAAGAATTCAAGATTTTCTTATCTTTGAATAATTGATACAATGATTCTGTTTCTATCATTTAAACAATAGATTATGTCTGAAAGTAGTTTTTCCATTTCTTAATATTTGAAGTTTCAACTTTTTTGCGCTTTATTAGGACACCACACAATCGCTTGAAAATAGTTAGAATACTTCTTGGTCGAACCGTGTACGTGAAATGGCCAGTGATAACGGTATGTCATTGATACTAAGGTCTTTTAGCTTAGGTGCGACGAAAATAACGCGATTTCCAGTCATTAATGATTTTTTAAGGAATATACTTAGAAAATATAAACTCCAATTCAAGTACTTTCCAAAATTTTCAGCTTTGGCGAGAGCGATAAAAAGAGCTGACGAAGCAGAAGCATTACTCCTTCAATTGCGTCAGAAAGTGGAATTTATAAAATCGAGTTTGTATTTCTACTTTGTCTATTAAAACTATACAAATGTAATAAGTATTATAATTAATTTTTCAGGAAATGTCTCGGTTTGTAGCAATTCTACTAAAGAAAAATTGATAAATGAAAACGAAAGTTTAAAACAAGAAGTTCAAGAGCTGAAAAATACATTAACAAAGCTTCAAATCGATAGCGGAAGTCAGTTCTTAAGATTCTTTTAATTTTACTCCATCTTAATATTGCTTATTTAAATTTGTAGTCTTACAAGTACCTATACCTTCTCAACGACCTGTTGTTGTGTTGGAACAACCAAAACCATGTGGAAAAGCTTCTGAAAAACAAGTTGAAAAGGCAGGAGATGCCCCTGAAGCTAAAGGAAATGAAAAGAATAAAAAAGCTGAAAAACAGCCTAAAAAACCCAAAGAAAAGGGTGGAAAAACAGCAGCACCTACAACTGTTGAAAAATTAGATATTTCAAGATTAAGTATGAGAATAGGAAAGATTGTTGATGTCAAAAAGCATCCAGATGCTGACAGTCTCTACGTTGAAACTGTTGATTTTGGTTCGGAAACACGTACTATTGTTTCCGGTTTAGTTAAGCACGTTCCGTTAGAACAGGTTCGGATACCATAATTTTCTTTTATTGAACACGTAAAAGTAATCAGTCGCAATAAAATTTTTTAGATGAAAAATAGGATTGCCATATTTATGACAAACTTGAAACCAGCCAAAATGAGAGGAATTTTATCCGAAGGAATGATTATGTGTGCCTCAACTCCTGAAAAAGTGGAAATTATCATTCCACCAGAGGGAGTTAACATTGGTGATCGTGTAACCGTCGACGCATACCCTGGCGACGCGGATGCATTGTTAAACCCTAAGAAGAAGATTTGGGAAGCTATACAACCGGATTTGAAAATAGATGAACAAGGAATCGCTTCATACAAAGGTGAAGTATGGAACGCAGCTGGTAAAGGAAATTGCAAGGTTCCAACAATGAGGAATTGCGGAATTAAATAGAAAAGTAAAAACTCAAATGTTGTATTCTATTACGCTAAAGTACTTTAACAATTAAAATAGTCAATTAAGAACACTATGGAGAACTAGACGTCTGTGTCTCTATTATAATTATTTCTCGGAGGTTTATAAGCGCCAATAAATGATCCATCTTCACGAATTTCCTCTCCGTATTCCTCAAGAGATTCCTCCGATGTATGAATCTTGAATGGTTCATCATACAAAGGTTTCGAATCATCCCTATAATAAATGATTACATTTATCGATATAGTAAATATATAAAAGATTACACTTACGGTCTTTGATACTCTTTAAAATCTTCTGCTCTTAATTCAGCTTCAGGATCCAATCCTTGTTTTCTCTCCAATAAGTCGACTTTGTATTCCTCACCTTTGTTTCTCTATAGAACAGAAAAAAAACAAATCACAAAATTTCAAATATTCGACTAATCAGCAAGATATACGATTTTTTAAAAAAAGCATTTAAAAACAAAGTTTCTTATCTAAAAGAATGCGTAATCACTAGTGTCATATGACAAACTTAAAAACAAGGCCATTTGACCTACTTAAAAAAAAACAACGCACGTTAATAGCAAAAACTTACCTGTATATATAAACAAATGCATAAAACGACAATAAAGAATATAAGAGCCCCGGCTATTATTGCAAATATCCACCAAGGAAATGCACTTTTTTGCACAACAGCTGAAAAAAAATTACATGCTCAAAGATAACTAAACACATAAATTTCACTTGAAAACTTACGAGCTGGTGTTGGAACACCTTGATACAACAAAATTTCATCCGAAAAATCTTCAGAATATCCATTATCTCCTTTACATCGGTATCTACCGAATATACTTTTACTTTTTGCATCAATTATTAGATTCTTCTCTTTATTATCAGCTCCTTCGATCTTGAATGTGTTTCCATCTATCTCTAGTTTTTTCTATAACAACATAAAATATATATTAATATACTGTATTAATCTATCCAATTCTAAAAGAAAATCTCTTATTTTCTTACCCCATCTTTATACCACTCTAGTGAAAATGGCAATCTACCATCTACTGAAACTTTACATTCTAGTTTAACCTCATCCATATCCTGAGTAACATTAATTTCAGCTTCATTTTTAGCAGTTATTGTTGTTTTATCTACAAATGTGAAATGAATAAATATAAACGTAATCCATTTATCTAACATTAAAATATACTAACCAAAGACCAGAAAGTAGGCTGATGAACTTTTACTTTCCCTTGTCGATGGTTTATTGATATTACATTGAATTACTCCTTCATGAGTTCTCTCTACCTTCTCCAACTTCATGATGTTGTTTGCAACATAAAAGTCACTAACTGGATGATGAAAAAGATTGTTTTCAATGACAAATTATAAACTTGAAAAGATAAATAACAATTTACCAGGTTTTTCTCCATTAACGTTAAATTCATAGTTGTGCTGGCCAGGCGTGCCTCTACATTTCCACTGTATATTCGTGTCACCAACACTAGCATTTTGGTTTTCAGGTTTATCCTCGAAATCGAAGAAATCTATTTTCGAAGAGAAGACATGTTCATGTGGAAAGAATACACTTATTTTTCTGAAATACTGAACCTTCTACTTTAAGAGAGAATGTTTTTTCAATTCCAGATCCGATGGAGCATTTATAAACTCCCGAGTCGCCAGGTTGAAGATCACCTATTATGTAATATTTCTTAATTGTAGCACAGTAGGTGAAAATAGATTGAAAAATGAGTTCTTTAATTATCAGTATAGAAAGTAGAGGCTAACTCTGAGTGAAATTCACAACAGAGTATGCTGATAAAGAAATAATCATTTATGGCGCATTTTTATCGGGTTATATATAGATATCGATTTTAAAGATTATGTAAAATTATGCAGAAAAGAGCTGTTAGATGTTTGCTTAAAAGTGAAAAGTTATTCTTGAGATATATACCTATCTTTAGACGGTATCGTTCACTCCTATCAGCCTTTGATGGTATATTACCATTCTCTTTTGACCAGGTTAGAGTGGGAAGGGGGCTAAAAAAAGGTGAAGTTTTTAAAAAGGATCTTGGGAAATTTGGATTGAAGCTTATCTAATACTTACTTTCCTTTTACGGCACAAGTAAATGAAATATCTTCTTTAGAAAAACGATGAAATTCGTTCTGGTTGTTATTATTTGTTGTTGTATGATAAATAATATCGTTATTGATGTTACTTTGATCGCCTGTAATTCTAATATCACGTGGGTCATTTGTTTCACCTACACTTGATTCAATAAAATCAAAAAGTATATGAAATCGTCTGTTATGATCTTCTGAATCAGCTCGCATTACTATAAAATGACCAGTTTCTCTATCATAAACCATTCGAGAAGAGCGGAAGACACCAGGATCAGGTTTGCCTTCAATTTTAGGTCTTATACGAAAATTTTGACATTCAATTAAATTACAATCAAGTTTTATATATTTTGGTTCAATAATGAAGTGCGTGTGTCGATTTATATCCAAATGAACAGGAGTGTTACTTGTGAGAGGAATTGCTGTTAGAATAAAAGAAGGATTTCTCATAGACGAAGACATTTATGTAATTTTTGTTAACTTACCGTAGTAGACAAGTAGACCAATACTAGATTTAACTTTATAGTGATTGTCAAGAGACACAATACATTGATATTCTCCCGAATATTTGGCCCGATCATCTGAAACAATTTCCTGTTTGATTCTGATATTTCCGTTATCGTTCTCAGAAGTCCAAGCCCAACCAGCTTCTCCGATAATGTTAATCTTTACCCATGGATCCTGTTCACTTTTCCTGTGGTACCATTCATAATCAAGCTTTCCGCTTGGTCCAACTAGATCACCATTAGGACCTTTCGCTCCACAATTTATATTAAGATCCTCCCTACCAGCGTAAACTTTTAGACGAGCCGGATGGTTAACAATTGTGGGTGGAAATTGAATTTCTTGTAGCAGGACATCTATATATATTATACGATTTTTGTTTTTATACTGTATAAATTATATAAGAAATAGTATTAAAATGACAAACCTGAAAGGTAAAAATTGAAGATGAAGGGCAGAATAAACCAAAACTTATCCATAGGTCAGATCTAGTTATCGTATTTTATATTGTTTATCGGCTCGATAAATTTCTTTCAGGTAAAAAAATTTTGTTATCAAGCGTCCGTTCAAAGTACAAATTTTATGATTTCTTACCTGTTTTACTCTTAGTAGAAGAGAGAAATTGAGAGGAAGATATAACAATATTTATATATATATATTATATATATATATATATTGAGAGAGAGTTTGTATATATGAAATATATTTGTAAAAAATATAGTGAAGAAGGAAGGAAAACTGCAAATATTCCTTATTTTAAAAATTAGTCAGAGATTCTGACTACATAGAACTCAAGTCTTTTCACGTAATATTAAAAGTACGTAGAATAAGAGTATTAAAATCAACTATAGTATAAAAAAATCGCTTATCCAATGTTACTTCTCCGCTATACAATCGGTATCTAATGGAAATTGAACGTGTAGGTGGCGTATTTCACCGGTAGGTGTTTGTTCCCGCCAAACATGATACTCTTTTGTTTCTCATTGTTAGCTGCAAAAGTTCTCTACACGGATTCATTAATCATTTTAAATAATAAAAATTCATTATAAATCTTTAGTATATTTTATATGAAATCCTTATATTATATTTTTATTAACAACTTCCGGTTGAATTGTAGTTAGTTGGTAATAAAATTTTATATAATATATGCTTGAACATTTTTACTTTTTTATTATTATTTTAATTACTAATATGAAAGAGAGGTCCAACATTAATATAGGCTTAGATGAACTAGCAATCTAGGTATAATTCGAGTAAACGAACCATTCGTTTGAACGCACTTGACGAAGGCCTTTAATAAATAAACTTCGGGTTTGTTGAAAGTCTGAAAAAAAAACCTATAGGCTTTATTCTTAAGAGAAAGCGCTTGGTTGTTTAAGGGAAAGTGAACAGTTTTTGCGGGGGTGGTGAAGGAGGATGAGGAGTAAGAAACAAAATATTAGATGAATAATACTATTATAAAGTATTGTATACATCACTTATTCATAAAAAAAGGAACCTAACGTATTTTTAACCGCTCATTACATGTTATCGACTTAAGATAAAATAGTAAAATGCTGCTATCTATCTTATCCGTGAAAAGCTAAACAGACGCATTCATTATTTGATACCATAATTAGAATGGAAAGGAAAGTTACGTTTTGTAAGGAGAAAAAGTGCAAGGAGAAGGGAAAGATAATAAGACAAAGAGATCAAAGTTATAAATTCATTTTGATAATAAAAACAGTCAGATGAAGAAAAGTTGTATACTCCATCTAGCAGCTGTCTAATTCAAACATAAAAGATAAAAATACCGAGTAGATAAGAATTATAAGAACATAACAAATAGCTTGTCACAAAGCAAGGCATGTGCCAATAGTGGAATGGAATAGACCAAGGCTAAAAGGAAGATTTTCATTGGTTTTGTTATAAACGAGAATAAACATTTAAAAACAGACAGGGAAAGTGTAAGGATGAAAGAATTAGGCGTTTCGTAATGTTGATGTCTTGAATCAATTTATAAACAACTTTAAAGGTTATTAAGGAGAGAATAGATAAGACAAATTCCAATTCCATTTATTTGTTTGTTGATGGATGCTAGTCAGTTTAATGTAATCCGCTAAGCAGAAACGACCCAGAGCATTCAATGGTGTTTACTATTTACAGCCTTTGGTCATAAATTAGGGTTTGGCGTATTGTTTTGATTGCTAGAACTCTTTAACCCTTTTATGTTTTCCATCAATGAAAACCTTTTAAGCATTGCTCATTCCTGAATAATAGCGTAAAAAGAAAAAACTATACATATCCCATAATCTATTATTATCATATAATTAACGGCTTATACATATTTGCTCAACCGTCCATATATTTTCCGAATTTATTCCGTTTATTTTGTATTTATTGTTGTAAATAGGCCTACGCTTTGTAAGAGATTACAAAGGAAGACAAAAAAAGCGGTATAATACTCAAATGGAAAGAGTTTAGTTAAAAATACTCTTCTTTATGTTTTACTTGAAAGGAGAGGAGAAGGGATAAATATATAAGAAAAAAGGACAGTAACAGATGGTATTATTTAGTAAAGCATAGCTTTTATGATTAATGAGTCTGATATATTGCGTAACTTTTCCTTTAATGAGCAATTCCGTAAACAAATCCTTATCCTATTATTGTAAATTCCTTCCGCGATTATCATACGAGCTTAACAATTATGTTATTCATTTGTCCTTCCGGATGATTAACAGATGTGTCATAAAAATGAATTTAACCAAACTTTCCTTTCCGCTCTTTTTTCCCTTTGAGGTTTGAAGTTATTTTGGTTTAAATTTGTGACAGAGACCAGATTTTTCCTCCTTAAAAAAATGGCATGTCCTTATTAAGTGAAACCTTTGAATAAACTATAATAAAGAACATTGTAAAATTTCACTTAGATTCATCAATTTATATAATATTTATTCTATTAAAGATTACCTTCTTTTCATTGAAATTAGTAATAGGGTATACGAAAAAGGTTAAAAGGTCAAATGGAATGGTTTATATGTACAACAATTTTATTCCTGTTAATCTAAATCAAATATGGACGTGTAAATCCATTTAGTTGATAGAGTGGATGATAAAAAAAGGTCATTGTTGTTGGTCCCTTTTATCCGAATCTTCGTATACTGCTTTGTATCATCCTTATCAACGAGCCTTTATAAATTATCTTGGGAAGATTTACCAGAAGTTTAGAGGACTTAGTAGAAATCTCATATAGATAATACTGGAAGATTTGCTACCTCTTTTACAGCTTTAATTACGATAATTTTCTCATTTTACGATGAGCATCTTTCGTTGAAATTTCACTAAAGTCGATTTGGTTGATATATAGCAGACGATAAATAACTTTTATGTTTTTAAAGCAAAGATATAGGAAGGGTGAGGGATGAGGAAGAGAGATAGAGAGAGACAAAGAAAAAGAAGAGAAAGAAAGAAAGAAAGAAAGAAAGAGATAGACAGAGAGATTGAGGAGAAATAAATAAAATATATGTTCAACATTAACTTTTATGTAACAATTTTAGCATTTTTAGCATCGTTTATTATCAATTTATAACTCTTTCCTTTACATGAATACAATAGAAAACTTTGGCTTTTATATCAAAGAACGTAAATAAATACTGGTTTACGATAAATCAACTAAATATTAACTGTCTTATTCAATGTTTTCTAAAGACCTAAATAAAGAAGTCTATAAAATAAATTGAAAAAATTTATATTGTTTTTCACGTGAATTTCAAGTGTACAAGGTTTTTCAGTATCAAGTATTTAGTTCTTTTTTTGCTCCCTTTCCTTCTCTTCTTTCCATTGTAAAGATTATTCTTCTATTTCTTTCAACTTTCCTTCTATCTCTCGTCTTCCATTCCGACATTCATTTTCTTTGTAAATTAAATAAAATGAAAAAAAAACAAGATAAAACGGAAATAGTAATTATTTTATTATAAGTTATAGGCTTTCGTAGACTTTACCAACATAATGCAAACACAACCATAGTCAGTTGATTCAACAATAGACTACCTCTTTTTTTTAAAAAAAGAGAAGAAATATCTGTTATATTTCCATATATAAAAACTTTATGTTGATATTATTACTAGATGAGAATGGCCTATGTAAATGTTTAACTATTTAGAAATATTCTTAAAAGATATAAAAAAAGGAAAGGAAGAGGAAAAGCAACACGATTTAGCATATAGAAAGTAATCCATACATGTCTTGGTTGTTTTCTTGCTTTCGGTACACCTAAACTGAAAATAGAAACCTATTCGTTTTGTCTTTAATAGTATTATACGAATTGATTGTATTAAACATAATATTAATACTACGTTTTGTAAATTCTACTTGAGCCTTTAGGATATACAATCGACAAAAGAAGGACTGACTTTTTTCATTAGCTTTCATCAAAAGTTGAACAGATTCAAGTTAACCTTAGCTTTTTTTATCCTCCTCTCTGTTTTTTTGTTGTTTTAATAGGCTTCTTCGTGTTTTTAAGTATCTGATCTCGTTCAATAAATAAAATATATTAATTCCAAAAATTACTGTTTATAGGGAAAACAATTATATTCCATGTATTTAGTCCTATAATAGCTATAGTCATACAAAGATAAAGCCGGATGTTATGTTTTAGTTGGCTTTTAAGTGTGTCTTAACTGTATAGAAATCCAGTAATAAATAGGTAATTCATTATATCAAAAAAAAATCCAAATTTTAGTTTTACTCTTTCAAACTGCAAGTAAAAAATGAAGAAATTAAACTCTTCTAGTTGTAATGTATGTTCATTAGAGAAACAATAACGATCAATATACAACATAACAATATAGAATAAAGTTTAATAATACTGAAAAATTCATTTAAATTAGGTTATCTTATTTGTTTAGAAGAAAATATAATGTTTATTTATTATTTAAAAAGAGAGCAAGAATTTATCTTTAGTCTTAAAGATTTTGAACTTTCCATAAAAAGATTTAAATAGGCGTTGTGTAAAGAATTATACGGAGTATATTAGCAGAATTTATATATGAATATTATAAAGATTTATATAGAAGGAAGAATAATATTTAAGAAGTAAATAAGGTGTAGAAAATATCAGAATTACAGCTTTTAAGACAAATATCCACTGCAAAAGTAGGGAAAATGTTGTGTGTACACCTCAATACAATTAAACTTTTAATAAACATATCAATGTATACAGAAGCGTCGAAACTCTATTGATAAAGCAATATTTTAGATATAAACATCTTCCTCTACTGTGCTATTTACCCAGAAATCTATTTTTAGCCATTGCATCTATCAATAAGTTTTGTTCTTTGTCCTTAGATCCTTCGATCTCCAATGTATTTCCGGTTATTTTAGTTTTTTTTTGGTAAAGCACGATACGTATTAAGCTCTCTGTTTGTTCACACAAATTTATCATTTCCTTACCCCATCCTTAAATCAATCTAATGAAAATGGTAGCCTATTATCTACTTCATTTCTCTATTCAGTTTGATTGCATTCTAATACTTACTAATTTTCGTTTTTAGCTAGCAACTAATATTGTTACCCTAAAGACACTTGCATTGTAGGCTTACGCGGCTTCTCTCTTAAACTTAGAGTATTCTGTTTGAAAGAGTTGAGATTTTCTTTCATTATCCCTACTTTGGACAATATACATGTAAACATTTTGTTTATAAATACTGTACCTTCCACTTTAATAAAAAACGTGAATTGTTTATTAGACGTTAAAATAGCATCCGCAAGCCATGGAATCTTTCAATTATAGACGACGTTGTGGTATTAATAGACAATTTAAATAATGAGTTTACTAAGAGTTCGTACCTCAATGTGAAAAATGATTAAAATTCAGAATATAGCATTCCAATAAAGACAAGTAAGTTTATTGCACCTCTCTATCGAGATATACTTCGATATTGACTTTAAAGATTAAATAACATCAAAGAATTATATATAAAGACTGGTTATTACAAATACTTCCATGCAAGCAGAAATTCCTTCTGGAGATTTCTTAGGGACGTTGTTAGTTTGTAAAATCATACGATAACATCTCATAAACACTCTGTTCACTTTGATTACGTTTCGGTAGCGTCTGTTTTAGGAATCGGATATATACCTATCTTTAGAAGATAGAGGTCGCTTCTGCTTGAGGAGATACCGCCGTTTTCTCTTGTACGTGTAAGCTGGAATAGAGAACTTGAATATTTTACAAATAAAGTTGAGCCCTTTTACTTAGTTTTCGCCCATAAATAAATTGTTCCACTTTCTGTCCTTTTTACTTGACAAATAAATAGAATATCTCCTTAGATAAAACCATACGCATTTATCCCTATTTATAATGTAAATGACATCGTATTCGACATTATTTTGATAACTTCAAAATAATAATATCGTTTAGGCTATTACTTTCACTGATATTTGATTCAACATAATTGAATATGATATAAAATCGTTTATCACTATCACTTTGAATCAGCTATCATTAGAATACAACCATTAGGTTCATTATGGATAACAATTTGGATAGAATTGTATCTGGTGGCGTGGTTATCGTTGTGAAAAATTGTCTCTCTGATTCTCGAATCATAACGTATTTAAAGAGAAATTGTACTGATATCTACTTAGAATAGTATTATAGAAATTGTTAGATTTCAGGAATACGAGAGCCTTTTTTCCCTAGAAGGATAGTACAGCAAAAATAGGGGGCAAAACACCAATTACTGTATTATCCAGTGTTGTATATTATTGTATTTTCGAACTATCAAGAATACTGAATCAGCTAAACAAGATAAATTATAGGAAGAAGTATTGAAAAAACACCTTCGACTGCAATAATTGATTAATCATGAAAGATTCTAAGGGAACTACATATATTTACAATCCAAATATTTCCCTCCTTTGTTATACCTAGATATTTTGCACACTATAGAGAAATTTAATAAAATTCATACTATATATAGCAGCGATATAGAAGCGATATTAATAATAAGGAATATCTGTACTATTTCCTCATATATTTGAGAAAGAACAATTCATATAAAAACACATTAAGGAAGTAAAAAAGTAGTTGTTGGATTTATTTCATAAAGTTTAGACATTCGTATTCAATAGGGTTTTCTTTCTTTACTCATTTCTTACTAATTCAGTTATTAATCTTTTTCATCTTCTGAATCATTCAAGCTGATTTCGCTATCTTTTTCAAACGCCGGTATTTTACCATTACTCTTTTCAATTGAGAAATTAGGGCCAAAAATAATCAATGGTATTGCTAAACGTTTTCTTAATTCGTTAAGCAGAGATTGATTATCCTTTCCATTCCATTCATCGCACATAATTATCATATCAGCAGATTGATTTTTAGTAACTTTTTCAATAAATTTAAGAGTCGAACGACAACTCGGAGCGCAAGTTAAAGAGTTTATCTTAAAGAATGAATGGAACTATAAAATCTATATTAAAGATAATTAACCGTAAACCATACTTACTCCGTAAAAGTGGCACTTAAGAATATAATCTCGAAATAGTTCTTTATTCTTTTCTTTCTCTTTCATTAATCTATCGTATTTATTGGAAACTGAAGAGATGATATATTTAAATATTAATTATTTCAACGATTACTAAACATTTACATTTCTCATCAATAGGATATGGTATAAGTAGGACAACATCATCTCTATTATATAAGTTGGAAGAGAACCCTAGAATTTTCATAGTATTTATACATCTATATAAATATATATATATGTATGAATGTATTTCTATAAATGTTTTATACAATCAAGCATCATTGAGGAACTTTCCGATCGGTCAATGCATAGTATAAACCTCCTGAAAGTGAATTTTATAACCTGGTCGTTTCTGCTATTAGGTGTTAGAAATGTATCATTATTATATTCAAATTGGATTAAATCTTTATGATTATCGTAATTCTCATAATCCAAAGTTAAAAATTCTTTTAATCTAAAAAATAAAGAATGACAAACAACTAAACAAACTAAATAATAAGTTTATATTACTTATTAAAATGTAATTCTTTTCTAGATAAGATATTCTTTAAGAATAAATTAATATAGGTTGACGAAACAATACTAATTAATATTATAATAAGACCAAATATACTATAAGTCTTATCTATATTATAAATATCCGATATTGTCCAATCATTCTGCTCAATTAATTTATTACTTGTACGTAATTCATTTAATATATTCTCTCTAATTAATTCCATAATAATAATTTACTCTTCTTTTAAACCCTTTAAAATTATTAAATATTCAAAAGTCAGTTGGGTCTCTATTTATCTAATTGTGTTTATTGTTTATATCGTTTTTTATTTTGCTTTATTTTGTTTTTTTTACCTTGTTTATTTCTTTTTTAAATTAAATATACGTTAATTAGAATTTTTATTAAATATTTAATATATTTTGTATAAATAGGCCTGTAGAAATATTATTAAATATTTAGGATGTTTATATTCTGTATGAAAAATTATAATATATTATTGAATTAATGATAAGAGTCCAATTATAAAGCAATAAAAGATGATTTTCGGTCGTTCTAATACTGCAAACAATATATTTAGGATTGTTATATATATTGATAATATTGGTAGATTATGTTGTTTATGTTGATGATTGCTACAAACCTGAGGCTGTTGATGTCAATCAATCTCATCAGACCATTTAAACCATTTAAAGCTAGACATTTGTAATGACCTTCTTGACCCTTAATTATCAAATTTTTTTTATATTTTTCGTAATCTTTGATCCGATATTTATCATTATCGATAATTAAGCGTTTCTGCAAAACGATATTAAGTAATCTACTTTTTTCTGTATTCTAAAAAACGACACTAACATTATTTTTTATATCACGTTATAGAAAGAGGAAGTCTTTCGTCATTCTGAAATTTACAATAGAGCCTAGTTTCGATTGTCTTAACGTTCACTCTAGTTTTTTATGGATAAAAGTTGGTTTTTCTGTAAAACAAATATAAGGAAGAAAAGGAAAAAGCGAAAGAATTATTATTAATTAACTAACCGAAAACGATTAAATGGTTGGAATAGCTTAAGAAAGTTTATTATATATTATTTATTAAACAATAAACGATTTGGATTGATTAGTTATCAATAACCATTCTTGACTTATTGAAAGTACCCGGGAAAGTTGGATCAGTAAAGTTTTTCCTTAGACTGAAATTTTGACATTCAATTTCCTAACGATCTCCATGATCACATTTCGACGGTATAACTAAGGGTTCATTCCCAGTAATAACCTTAACTTCTGAAGGATTATTGATTCTTGTAATCTCTAAAAATATGAAAAAAAATGGAATGTTATTCATCATTGTAGATGAATATCTAAAGCAAGCTAACTGTGATATATTAAAATCGATACAATTGACTTAACGTAATAAAGATCATCTATAGATACAGTGCAACGACACTGTCCTTGTAAATGATCTTTATTTCCATAAAATTTCTATAATAATTTGGAAGGATCATACATAATGTTACCATTGTATTTAGGATTAGTCCATTTCCATTGTTTCGATTTCTTATTTGCATCTTGATCGAAAAAAGTTCTTCCTATTTATACTTCATTAGATATATTATAAAAAATTCCACCGTTATCAATTCATTAAATGAAAAAAGTTGGTAACAAATGATAACTCATACACAAAAAGTGCGCTAACATTATATCAATTGTTTATTGATAATTAAAAAACGCTTTTCTAATTGAAAAAATAATATATCTTACTTTATTATTAAATATAGTTTGTTTATTTCATTGTCAAAGAGGAAAAGCTTTAAGCGACGAATATTTAGTTACTGAATAGATTAACACATTTTTCTGGAATTAACATCATTTAGTAGATACTAAACTCTTTCTTTTTCCATCAATCAATTAAAAAAAAATTCTCCATTGATTATACCGAGAAGATGGTTACTCCAAATTACAGATAACAAAACCAACCACGAAAATGACATTATAGTGGCTGTACCAACTGAAAGAAAAAACACTCATAAGAAGTTCTTACAATCGTCATAGAAACTAACCTAAGGGCTTCAAATCCAAAAATTTCAATGTTGTTTCAGTCGAAACATCTTCAGTATATCCATTATCTCCTTTACATCGGTATTTACCGAATATATTTTTACTTTTTGCATCAATTACTAAATTCTTCTCTTTATTGTCAGATCCTTCGATCCTGAATGTGATTCCATCTATTTCTAGTTTTTCCTATAATAACATAACAAATTTATTAATATACGAAATTAATCTATCCAATTCTAAGAGAAAATCTCTTATTCCCTTACCCCATCTTTATACCAGTCTAGTGAAAATGGCAATCTATTATCTACTGAAACATTACATTCTAGTTTGATCTTATCCATATCGTGAGTAACATTAATTTCAGCTTCATTTTTAGCAGTTATTGTTGTTTTATCTACAAATGTGAAATGAATAAATATCAACATATTCCATTTATCTAACATTAAAATATACTAACCAAAGACCAGAAAGTAGGCTGATGAACTTTTACTTTCCCTTGTCGACGGTTTATTGATATTACATTGAATTACTCCTTCATGAGTTCTCTCTACCTTCTCCAAATTCATGATGTAGTTTGCAACATAAAAGTCACTAACTACATGATGAAAAAGTTGGATTTCAATGATAAATTTTTAACATGTAAAGATAAATAATGATTTACCAGGTTTTTCTCCATTAACGTTAAATTCATAGTTGTGCTGTCCAGGTGTTCCTCTACATTTCCACTGTATATTCGTGTCACCAACACTAGCATTTTGGTTTTCCGGTTTATCCTCGAAATCGAAGAAATCTATTTTCGAAGAGAAGACATGTTCATGTGGAAAGAATACACTTATTTTTTCTGAAATACTGAACCTTCTACTTTAAGAGAGAATGTTTTTTCAATTCCATATCCGATGGAGCATTTGTAAACTCCCGAGTCGCCAGGTTGAAGATCACCTATTAAGTAATATTTCTTAATTGTAGCACAGTAGGTGGAAATAGCTTGAAAAATGAGTTCTTTAATTATCAGTACAGAAAGTAGACGTTAACTCTGAGTGAAATTCAAAACAGAGAATGGTGATAAAGAAATAATCATTATAGCGCATCTTTATCGGGTTATATATAGATATCAATTTTAGAGATTATGTAAAATTATCCAGAAATTAGCTGTTAGATATTTGCTTATCATATACCTATTTTTAGACGATATGGTTCACTCCTATCAGCCTTTGATGATATATTACCATTCTCTTTTGACCAGGTTAGAGAGGGAAGGGGGCTAAAAAAAGATGAAATTTTTAAAAAGGATATTGGGAAATTTGGATTGAAGCTTATCTTATACTTACTTTCCTTTTACGGCACAAGTAAATGCAATATCTTCTTTAGAAAAACGATGAAACTCGTTCTGGTTGTTATTATTTGTTGTTGTGTGATAAATAATATCGTTATTGATGTTACTTTGATCGTTTGTAATTCTAATATCGCGTGGTTGATTTATTTCACCTGAACTTGATTCAATAAAATCAAAAAGTATATGAAATCGTCTGTCATTATCTTCTGAATCAGCTCGCATTACTATAAAATGACCAGTTTCTCTATCATAAACCATTCGAGAAGAGCGGAAGATAGCAGGATCGGGATTGCCTTCAATTTTAGGTCTTATACGAAAATTTTGACATTCAATTAAATTACAATCAAGTTTTATATATTTTGGCTCAATAATGAAGTGTGCTAGTCGATTTATATTCAAATGAACAGGAGCATTACTTGTGAGAGGAATTGCTGTGAGAATAAAAAGAGGATATGTCGTAGACGAAGACATTTAGGTAATTTTTGTTAACTTACCGTAGTGGACAAGTAGACCAATACTAGATTTAACTTTATAGCGATTGTCAAGAAACACTATACATTGATACTCTCCCGAATATTTGGCTGGATCATCTGCAACAATTTCCTGTTTGATTCTGATATTTCCGTTATCGTTCTCAGAAGTCCAAGCCCAACCAGCTTCTCCGATAATGTTAATCTTTACCCATGGATCCTGTTCACTTTTCCTGTGGTACCAATCATAATCAAGCTTTCCGCTCGGTCCAACTAGATCACCATTAGGACCTTTCGCTCCACAATTTATATTAAGATCCTCCCTACCAACGTAAACTTTTAGACGAGCCGGATGGTTAACAATTGTGGGTGGAAATTGAATTTCTTGTAGCAGGACATCTAAATAAAGCAAACTTCATAAAAATTGGAACACCACAAATTTTGAGTAGGATAACATATTAAAGATTTTTTTCACTAAGAAAAAAGATATTTTTTTAATTTCTTCTGCATAGAATGTTATATGAAACTGAAATTTATACATAATTTTCTTTCAAACCGATTTAAGTAAAAATTTACATGACTTTCTTTGTTTATATTATATACTGTTTTGTTGTTTTTTTTCTTATTTGGCCGCACTTTATTATAATTTGAACACCAACAAAAATATTCTGATTTTTCTTAGTTTTTAATATAGCTACCTTCTTTTTCGATACATTGCCTGAATCTATGCCCCATTCCATCATATAGACGTGGTAAAAACTCCGACTGCTCTTTTATAAGTTCATAAGAGCATTTTTTGATTATTTTCCACAATTCATCCTCAGATTCGAAGTTTTTGCTACATCTATTTGAATGCCAAACCGGATGTCAACTGACTATTCCAATAAATATGTTGTGCCGCCAAATAAATATATAATTGATGAAAATGACCAAAAATATTTTGCTTATAATATTCATAAATTTATCATTTCGTAAATTTTTTTCAATATTACGTGAATATAACCCTTTTTTATAGAAATTTAGATCAAAAAAAATAATTTACAGCGAAAAAACAATATTAACCGTTAATTAAAAGTTGGCCTATCAAAATTTACGGTGTCCATTGTTTTATGAAGCTCACTTTATATTATACGATTTTGTTTGTAGAATGTATAAATTGTAAAAGAAATAAACAATCGTCTTGGAAACTTACGATTAGTTGAGGGCTTCAATGTTATTTCTGCCGAAACATCTTCAGAATATCCATTATCTCCTTTACATCGGTATTTACCGAATATAGTTTTACTTTTTGCATCAATTATTAGATTCTTCTCTTTATTATCAGCTCCCTCGATCTTAAATGTGTTTCCATCTATTTCTAGTTTTTCCTATAATAATTTAAAATATATATTAATATACTGTATTAATCTATCCAATTCTAAGAGAAAATCTCTTATTCCTTACTCCATCTTTATACCAGTGTAGTGAAAATGGCAATCTATTATCTACTGAAACATTACATTCTAGTTTGATCTTATCCATATCGTGAGTAACATTAATTTCAGCTTCATTTTTAGCAGTTATTGTTGTTTTATCTACAAATGTGAAATGAATAAATATCAACATATCCCATTTATCTAACATTAAAATATACTAACCAAAGAC
This sequence comes from Dimorphilus gyrociliatus, assembly GCA_904063045.1. Taxonomy (NCBI): domain Eukaryota; kingdom Metazoa; phylum Annelida; class Polychaeta; family Dinophilidae; genus Dimorphilus; species Dimorphilus gyrociliatus. Next base: position 1,614,357 of record CAJFCJ010000014.1, on the reverse strand, counting down.
CAGAAAGTAGGCTGATGAACTTTTACTTTCCCTTGTCGACGGTTTATTGATATTACATTGAATTACTCCTTCATGAGTTCTCTCTACCTTCTCCAAATTCATGATGTAGTTTGCAACATAAAAGTCACTAACTGAATGATGAAAAAGTTGGATTTCAATGATGAATTATAAACTTGAAAAGATAAATTATAATTTACCAGGTTTTTCTCCATTAACGTTAAATTCATAGTTGTGCTGTCCAGGTGTTCCTCTACATTTCCACTGTATATTCGTGTCACCAACACTAGCATTTTGGTTTTCCGGTTTATCCTCGAAATCGAAGAAATCTATTTTCGAAGAGAAGACATGTTAATGTGGAAAAAATACACTTATTTTTCTGAAATACTGAACCTTCTACTTTAAGAGAGAATGTTTTTTCAATTCCAGATCCGATGGAGCATTTATAAACTCCCGAGTCGCCAGGTTGAAGATCACCTATTAAGAAATATTTCTTAATTGTAACACAGTAGTTGAAAATAGATTGAAAAATGAGTTCTTTAATTATCAGTAGAGAAAGTAAATGCTAACTCTGAGTCAAATTCAAAACAGAGAATGGTGATAAAGAAATAATCATTTATGGAGCATCTTTATCGGGTTACCAATAGATATTGATTTTAAAGATTATGTAAAATTATCCAGAAATTAGCTGTTAGATGTTTTCTTAACATATACCTATCTTTAGACGGTATGGTTCACTCCTATCAGCTTTTGGTGGTATACTTCCACTCTCTTTTGACCAGGTTAGAGAGGGAAGGGGGCTAAAAAAAAGGTAAAGGTTTTAAAAAGGATCTTGGGAAATTTAGATTGAAGTTTATCTTATACTTACTTTCCTTTCACGGCACAAGTAAATGAAATATCTTCTTTAGAAAAACGATGAAATTCGTTCTGGTTGTTATTATTTGTTGTTGTATGATAAATAATATCGTTATTGATGTTACTTTGATCGCCTGTAATTCTAATATCACGTGGGTCATTTGTTTCACCTACACTTGATTCAATAAAATCAAAAAGTATATGAAATCGTCTGTCATTATCTTCTGAATCAGCTCGCATTACTATAAAATGACCAGTTTCTCTATCATAAACCATTCGAGAAGAGCGGAAGATACCAGGATCAGGTTTGCCTTCAATTTTAGGTCTTATACGAAAATTTTGACATTCAATTAAATTACAATCAAGTTTTATATATTTTGGTTCAATAATGAAGTGCGTGTGTCGATTTATATCCAAATGCACAGGAGTGTTACTTGTGAGAGGAATTGCTGTTAGAATAAAAGAAGGATTTCTCATAGACGAAGACATTTATGTAATTTTTGTTAACTTACCGTAGTGGACAAGTAGACCAATACTAGATTTAACTTTATAGTGATTGTCAAGAGACACAATACATTGATATTCTCCCGAATATTTGGCCCGATCATCTGAAACAATTTCCTGTTTGATTCTGATATTTCCGTTATCGTTCTCAGAAGTCCAAGCCCAACCAGCTTCTCCGATAATGTTAATCTTTACCCATGGATCCTGTTCACTTTTCCTGTGGTACCATTCATAATCAAGCTTTCCGCTTGGTCCAACTAGATCACCATTAGGACCTTTCGCTCCACAATTTATATTAAGATCCTCCCTACCAGCGTAAACTTTTAGACGAGCCGGATGGTTAATAATTGTGGGTGGAAATTGAATTTCTTGTAGCAGGTCATCTATATATGTTATGCGATTTTTGTTTGTTTACTGTATAAGTTATATAAGAAATAGACAATCGTCTTGGTAACTTACGATTAAACGAGTGCTTCAATTGTATTTCAGTCGAAACATCTTCAGTATATCCATTATCTCCTATACATTGGTATTTACCAAATATTCTTTTACTTTTTGCATCAATTATTAGATTCTTCTCTTTATTATCAGCTCCTTCGATCTTGAATGTGTTTCCATCTATCTCTAGTTTTTTCTATAAATATACATATAAATGTATCTATGTGTTTTTTCTATTTTAACATAAAATATACATTAATGTAGTCGTTGAGTGGGTTGCGCACATAATACGCTGATATGTCATTGACTTAACAGTACAGTAAGTTTAGTTTTAAAGTCTTTACTGGTAATATAACCGGTAGTTATAAGTAATACACATACACTAGGAAAAGATAACTGGATAAGAACAGTTGGTTGTAAAATTGTATAAAACGTATGGATATTGACGTAACGATAATTTGGGTTGCTGCCAAATTTAGATGATGTGCTCGTCGATTACACTGGCCAGAGGAAGAGGAAAAGATAGAGTTTCATTTAGTAGGTCGGGGATTATATCTCTAACGTCTCTCTATATATTACTGTGACCAGTGTAGATTTGGAAGGTACGTTCGGTGATTTTATAGGTGTTTTTCGCTAATTTGAGTTTACATATTGATCTCTGGTCAAAGTATAGAATGGTGTGTCTGGGATGTATATTCGGCTTGTAATTGTCCTTGTGCTATTTTGTTCTCTTGTGAATGCTGTTGAACAACTCATTGCAACATTTGTCATTCAGAATTTGACGCTCACGAGTGACAATAGCGTGGTCGTACTCTCCATTCTTTATCGGTAATTTGTTCACTTTTATGAAATCCACTGGTGACACCGTCATTGGTTCTCCAAAGTCGTTGATTCTGAAGCTTATGGGGCGGACTGTTCATCAGGTTCTCGATGGCCGAGATTGTGAGATGTATAGTGTCCCAATCGAGGCAGGTATTCTTTCTTTTTTCGGTTGTATCATTGGTTTGATTAATCCGATGATCCTCTCGACAACTTCCATTTTGTGAGTGGAATGAGGGGAATTAAATTTCCTAAGAATGTGTTTCACTTTAGATTGTTTTTTGTAGTGATTGTTGATTAATTTGGACAGTTTTTTGAAGGTTGTAGCTGAGTCTGAAATGATCGACTTGGGCCAGCTCCAGTTGTTCATAAATATTTGGATCTCTGTCATTAGTACCTTCGTTGAGAGGGAAGTGGTAGGTAGAATTTGTACTGCTCTAGATCTCAAGAAAGAGGTGACGAGTAGGTAAACTTTGTTTCCCTCCATAGTTTTGCATATAGGTCCGGTAAAATCCATGGTGATGTTTTCAAACAGATTGGTAAACTCTCCAGTTCGGGGCTCTGGTAAATTAACCATTTGTAGGACCAGTTTCTTGTGATTCCTCGAAGTGCACAATTTAAACCTTTTTAAAACACTCGTGAGCCCTGACATTGCATATAGAAGATTTAATTTATTGACTAAGTTTGCCAAAATGGCTCTTAATGAGACATGTTTCATCTCGTGATGCGTATAGTATATCAGCTTACTGATTATAGGATGACGAGCATAGACTATAACTTTTTTCTTTTCGGTTGTGTCATCTAGCCTTCCCATCGTGATGTAGACGCCATTTTTGTCCTCCAGCAGCGAGTACAGATCCATTAATTTGTTTATTGGCATAGTGGTCTGAACAAGTTTGAATAATTGTTGCTCGGCTGCTTCGATTTTTTTACTCTATCACAGGATCGGGGGACAGCGTGTTTGATTTAAATCTTAACAGCCACGCCAGGGTCCATCTCATTTTACTCCATTATCCCAATATTTCGAATGTGAATTCCATGGAGCAGATATTGACTGCAATGTCAATTTTGCTTGTGGGATTGATGACCTTGGCAAGGAGAAAAGGCGGGAAGATGAAGCCAAAAGATAGCCCTTTCCGGCGTGGACGCCATATACTGCCACACCATAGGCGATATCTGAGGCGTCGGCATAGATATGTATATTTTCAGGAGGTGGTATGTATCTCGAGATTGAGCCTGATATGTCCTTCAGTACCTTTATGAGGCTTTCTTGATCTTGACATGTATCATCCCAATTAAGACCATGAAACTAGGTTATCAGGATTTTTGCCTGTAACTTTATTGGTTCGATGAATCCCATAATATCATAGATTTTCGTGATGAGAGAATAAAAAAAGATGTTTTTTTTGTGTTGTTCAGGTGCTCGATTTGGTATGTCACTCCTAGGACCTTGACGGGTTCTTGAATGAGCTTGATGTTCAAGATGAAATGAGTACTTATCCACTCATTGTTGGTGGTGTATTTGATTAGGGGTAGGCCTTTGGCTGCCAGCTCTTGGTGCAGATGGAAGGCTAAATTTTCAAGTTGTCTCTCATTGTCTCCTACCAAGATAAGGTTGTCCATGTAGAAGGATTTCAAGATAATCTTCTTTTCTTCACTATTCAATGAGACTGCTTGTTTAATTGTGGCATTTAATGCTGTACAAGTAATGAACGGGGAACTAGCTGCACCGAATATATGATGTGTCATGACGGCAGATAAAATATTATTGTCCTTTTTAGGGTCTTTGTACATGAAACTGAAGTAGGGTTGGTGTTTTATGTCTACACATATGTTCATAAACATCTGTTTGATGGATGTCTGCGAGTATGAAATAGGGTTGGGTTCGCCATAATGTAAGGATGTAAGCTTGGTTTGACAGTAAGGAAGGTCCCGTGAGAAGTGTATAATTCAGGGAATAGATCTTGTATTTTGCGGCGCTGTCAAAGACTATTCTTATTGTTTTCTTGTTCAGATTAGATACGCCATGATGAGGCAAGTAAATCTTAACTTCATTGTGTGACACTCGCCAAGCATAATTATTATTGAATAGGGATTGAATTCCTATCTTCTTCATTATAAATGGGTTTCCGACGAATAGCCTGAAATCTATTTCTTGCACTGACGTAATTGTTTGTTAATACATTCAGATCATATTTGAAAGGGAGAGGGAAGGTCCAATACGAAGGTATAGTCCTTGGTTGTATATAGTTTTATAGGACCGAGATGGGCATGTGATCTATCTTGACTTAGGCTATGTCCGATATGTAGATCTATTCTATTGCTTGGAAGTGGTGGTTCAGTGTACAGCGAGTTGATTTTTATAGTGGGTTGTTTGGGTATGGTAAATAATGAATCTACCAAATAAGCATTGATGTCATATTTACACCCCAATTTTGGGAATATGATTTTGACATTTTTTGTAGCTATTGTTTGGAACTCATTATTATCGATTCGGCAACAATTTTCAGCTACTGAGTTGTAAGATATAGTTTCTAGATATTGTCTGCTGATCAGGGACACTGCTTCTCCATTGCATTTTTTGCAATTGAATTTTGACAGACCTTTTTCACTTGAATGCCTCCTTGTAGGCAGTTCTGGCATCTGTTTAGCCTTTGGACCATCCTCTATCTTCCTTTCACATCAAAATTGATGTAAGTCAGGCAATAGACTAAACATATGTGATTTTCATCACACAGACATCTGTATTCTTTGCTCGAAGCTTGAGACTTCGCCTTATTTTTCAGTTTGACATGTGCCAAGGGTCTATGGTCTTAGGGAGGGGGCTCTGCCTCACGAATGTGCTATTGGGTATGGCCATGTTGGAAGCCATGATGCCTGTTTCTGTATCTTCACATACATACGATCCCCTTTCAATCCTTTTAATGACCTTTGATACATAATGACCTATCTCTTATACAGCTGAACCAAAATTGTCCAGATATTTATTAGTTGAGTTTATGACTTGGGATCGAGCGTCAAAGGGCAGTCTCTTTGAGAACTGTCTATGCTTTTCAAATTGAGGGCGCCCTTCATAATTTGGCAAGTTCAACAATGCAAGAAATGACTTAAACTAGATCCAATCGGCGACCTTCTGAGGTTGGAACACAACCGTTTTGTCCAAGATTTGTTGCACCATATTACCTCAGAGTAGAGCAGTGTTGCCATAGACAAAATCTAAAGTTCTGACGAAACTTAACAACTTTTATTTACTGTCTCTACTATTTGCCATATCATGATACTTGTGGCACATTGTCTCCTCTCATGACCATTTCTTTAGAATCTGACACTCTTCTGAGTCATCTATGTCAGTTTCCAACAGTGGAGCAGTGATGTTCTCACGGAAATTCCGAAAATTGGTGCCTTCAAACCTTTCAGCTGGACTAGCTTTATTATTTCTTAGTTTTTTGATTCTATGATCGAGTTGTTTTGAAGAGCTTTTGACTTCCTGGTTTTGAAAGAGCTGGGCTTAATGGAGTTGACCAGTTGAAAGAGTTGTTCCAACTTTGTTTCCATTGCAGCTCTATTCTTAGAATTCGATTCTTCGAATGTTCTTGTCATCTCAACTCTAATTTGAACATTCGATTCTTCAAATGTTCTTCTCTATTCTTCCAATTTGTCATTACAGTATTGTATTACCTATACTTACTTATAATTACTCTACTTGTTGAGCGGGTTGCACACATAAGTCATCAATATGTCATTGACTTATAAGTACAGTATATTTAGTTTTAAAGTCTACACTGGTAATAACAACGATGATTATAAGTAATACATGTCCACAAGAAAAACATAACGGGGTAAGAGCAGTTGGTTTAAAATTATACTAAATGTAACGATATTGATGACGTGATAATTTGGCTCGCTGCCAAATTTCGGCGATATACTTCTTTACTGCATTAATATACTATATTAACCTAACCAATTCTAAGAGAAAATCTCCTATTTCCTTACCCCATCTTTATACCAGTCTAGTGAAAATGGCAATCTACCATCAACTGAAACTTTACATTCTAGTTTAACCTCATCCATATCCTGAGTAACATTAATTTCAGCTGCATTTTTAGCAGTTATTGTTGTTTTTTCTAGAAATGTAAAATGAATAAATATAAACGTAATCCATTTATCTAACATTAAACTATACTAACCAAAGACCAGAAAGTAGGCTGATGAACTTTTACTTTCCCTTGTCGACGGTTTATTGATATTACATTGAATTACTCCTTCATGAGTTCTCTCTACCTTCTCCAAATTCATGATGTAGTTTGCAACATAAAAGTCACTAACTACATGATGAAAAAGTTGGATTTCAATGATGAATTATAAACTTGAAAAGATAAATTATAATTTACCAGGTTTTTCTCCATTAACGTTAAATTCATAGTTGTGCTGTCCAGGTGTTCCTCTACATTTCCACTGTATATTCGTGTCACCAACACTAGCATTTTGGTTTTCCGGTTTATCCTCGAAATCGAAGAAATCTATTTTCGAAGAGAAGACATGTTCATGTGGAAAGAATACACTTATTTTTCTGAAATACTGAACCTTCTACTTTAAGAGAGAATGTTTTTTCAATTCCAGATCCGATGGAGCATTTATAAACTCCCGAGTCGCCAGGTTGAAGATCACCTATTAAGTAATATTTCTTAGTTGTAGCACAGTAAGTGAAGGTGCAAATAGATTGAAAAGTTAGTTCTTTACTTATCAATATAGAGAGTAGAGGTTAACTCTGAGTGAAATTTAAAACAGAGTATGCTGATAAAGAAATAATCATTTATGGAGCATCTTTATCGGGTTATAAAAAGATAGCGATTTTAGAGATTATGTAAAATTATCCAGAAATTATCTGTTAGATATTTGCTTAACATATACCTATTTTAAGACGGTATGGTTCACTCCTATCAGCCTTTGATGATATATTACCATTCTCTTTTGACCAGTTTAGAGAAGGAAGGGGGCTAAAAAAAGGTGAAATTTTAAAAATGATCATGGGAAATTTGGATTTAGGCTTATCTTATACTTACTTTCCTTTCACGGCACAAGTAAATGAAATATCTTCTTTAGAAAAACGATGAAATTCGTTCTGGTTGTTATTATTTGTAGTTGTGTGATAAATAATATCGTTATTGATGTTACTTTGATTGTTTTCAATTCTAATATCGCGTGGGTCATTTGTTTCACCTACACTTGATTCAATAAAATCAAAAAGTATATGAAATCGTCTGTCATTATCTTCTGAATCAGCTCGCATTACTATAAAATGACCAGTTTCTCTATCATAAACCATTCGAGAAGAGCGGAAGATAGCAGGATCGGGATTGCCTTCAATTTTAGGTCTTATACGAAAATTTTGACATTCAATTAAATTACAATCAAGTTTTATATATTTTGGTTCAATAATGAAGTGTGCTAGTCGATTTATATTCAATGGAAAAGGAGTGTTACTTGTGAGAGGAATTGCTGTTAGAATAAAAGATATCTCACAGACGAAGAGATTTATGTAATTTTTGATAACTTACCGTAGTGGACAAGTAGACCAATACTAGATTTAACTTTATAGCGATTGTCAAGAGACACTATACATTGATACTCTCCCGAATATTTGGCCGGATCATCTGCAACAATTTCCTGTTTGATTCTGATATTTCCGTTATCGTTCTCAGAAGTCCAAGCCCAACCAGCTTCTCCGATAATGTTAATCTTTACCCATGGATCCTGTTCACTTTTCCTGTGGTACCAATCATAATCAAGCTTTCCACTTGGTCCAACTAGATCACCATTAGGAACTTTCGCTCCACAATTTATATTAAGATCCTCCCTACCAACGTAAACTTTTAGACGAGCCGGATGGTTAACAATTGTGGGTGGAAATTGAATTTCTTGTAGCACGACCTCTATAGATATTATACGATTTCTGTTTATGTATGAGTTAAAAAAGAAACAATAATAAAATAACAAACCTGACAAGAATGAAGTAAATACCAAAATGAAAGAAGACAGTTGTGTTACCTTCATATTTTAAAAAGTATGATAACTAGCTTGTGTGACTGTTTTATTTATAAACGTTTTTTTAGGTGATAGAAATCATTTGAGATGGCGCTTCTGAAAATTTGTGTGAACTTTGAAAAATAATAACAATTGAGTTTTTTTTTTATTATTTTATTAAAAATAGCTATAAATTTTTTAAGATGGCGCTGTTTTTCTAAAACTGTATTAATTTTTACAATCTTTAAAATTGTGTAAGTGTTATTCAGTGAAGTATTATTTTTATAGATTCTTTTGCCGGTTTCAATTTTCTTATGATAAAATATATATTTCACAGTTTTTTGTTGTTTATTCAGGTTTTCAAGAGATGCCTCTTTTCTCCTAATTAATCTTTTATAAATATCATTATGGAATTCATGAAATTGTAACAACGAATCAACTAAAATTCAATCTACTGAAGAGGTTTTTTAATTTATAAATGAATAATTACAGTTTTTATAAATATATATTTTGGATCCGGTGAAAACAATTTAAAAAGTTTTCATTGATTAGAATAAACAATTTTTTAATTAAAAAATCAATATGGACTAATTCATTCTAAAAACAGTTAGATGATGAAAAAGGTTGATTTCAATGATAAATTATAAACTTTGAAAAATAATTAATGTATAATGAATTACTCTTCATTAACGTTCAATTCGTCATCGTTCTCTTCAGATTTTCCACTTTAACAAATCTTTCAAAAAGAATATAGGTTTCCTGAAACTAGATGGTTTCTTGTCGAACTGTCGAACTACCATTAGAAAATGTCATGTCAAATGGACTATTTGTATAATCATAATAATCATGGACAGTGTTGAAACAATGATGGAAAGGTATAACCAAGGGATCATTCTCATCAAAAAACTTAACATCACAAGGATTATCAATAAAAGAATCTAATCTTCTCTGTTAAGACCACTGGAAACGCACTCTAACAAAACTACTCAATTGTCTGTAAAGGTTGTTTTCCTAGCAGGTTGAATGATAATCTTTTACTGATTTGTTTTATTTTCAAGTTCAAAATCAATTTCTACTTGCTTTAAAAACCAAAAAATCTAATAAAAAGTACTGTTCAAAAGATGCGGTTGAGTAATATTCAACCTTACCATTTTGAAAAGTTAAACAAATGACATAAGATGAAATGAAGAAATGATATAACATATTATTCAGCGTATAACTAAACAAATATTTCGAAAAAAATCGCAAAATATATCTAAAACAATCAACAACTATCAATTAAACAATAAAAATTCTCTTCTCAATTTTTATCTACATCCTGGTTGCAGAAAAAAGTTATTCCTATAAATTCTTTATCAAAAATACTCATAAAAAAATCAGTACTATTAATTCTCTGTAGACACAAATACAATAAATTGAAACTAAACGTCAACTTCAACACAAAAGTGCGGTAACATTCTATCAATTATTTATTGAAATTAATAAATAATTTTGTAATAAGAAAAAAGGTATATTTGACTTCATTAATAAATACTGTTTGTTTCATGAGAAAAGAGAAAAATATTTAGAATTTATTAATTTTATTTCTTATCTCGGATAAATAACAATCAATCAATCAATATAAAAATATCTCTATAGATTATACAGAGAAGATGGTTACGCCCAAATTTACAGATAACAAAACCAACCACGAAAATGACATTATAGTGGCTGTACCAACTGGAAAAAAAACACTCATAACAAGGTAAGAAATTTACAATCGACTTGGAAACTTACGATTAGGTGAGGGCTTCAGTACAAAAACTTTCAATGTTATTTCAGTCGGAACATCTTCAGTGTATTCATTAACTTCTTTACATCGGTATTTACCAAATATACCTTTACTTTTTCCATCAATTATTAGATTCAAATTATCGACTAATCCGCAAAATATACAACTTTTTAAAAAAACCATTTCAAAAAAACAGTTTCTTATCTAAAAGAATGCGTAATCGCTAGTGCCAAATGACAAACTTAAAAACAAGGCCATTTGACCTACTTAAAAAAAAGTAGCCTATGCATGTAAAAGAATGCATAAAGAGACAATGAAGCATATAAGACCTCCGGCTATTATTGCAAACATCCACCAAGGTACTGCACTTTTCATCACAACAGCTGAAAAAAAGATTACATGCTCAAAGATAACTAAACACATAAATTTCACTTGAAATCTTACGAGCTGGTGTTAGAACACCTTGATACAACAAAATTTCATCCGAAAAATCTTCAGAATATCCATTATCTCCTTTACATCGATATCTACCGAATATACTTTTACTTTTTGCATCAATTATTAGATTCTTCTCTTTATTATCAGCTCCTTCGATCATGAATGTATTTCCATCTATCTCTAGTTGTTTCTGTAATATGATAACATATTTATTAATATACTGTATTATTCTATCCAATTCTAAAAGAAAATCTCCTATTTCCTTACCTCATCTTTATACCAGTTTAGTGAAAATGGCAATCTACCATCAACTGAAACTTTACATTCTAGTTTAACCTCATCCATATCCTGAGTAACATTAATTTCAGCTTCATTTTTAGCAGTTATTGTTGTTTTTTCTAGAAATGTAAAATGAATAAATATAAACGTAATCCATTTATCTAACATTAAACTATACTAACCAAAGACCAGAAAGTAGGCTGATGAACTTTTACTTTCCCTTGTCGATGGTTTATTGATATTACATTGAATTACTCCTTCATGAGTTCTTTCTACTTTCTCCAATTTCATGATGTAGTTTTCAACATAAAAGTCACTAACTGAATGATGAAAAATTTGGATTTCAATGATGAATTATAAACTTGAAAAGATAAATTATAATTTACCAGGTTTTTCTCCATTAACGTTAAATTCATAGTTGTGCTGTCCAGGTGTTCCTCTACATTTCCACTGTATATTCGTGTCACCAACACTAGCATTCTGGTTTTCAGGTTTATCCTCGAAATCGAAGAAATCTATTTTCGAAGAGAAGACATGTTCATGTGGAAGGAATACACTTATTTTTCTGAAATACTGAACCTTCTACTTTAAGAGAGAATGTTTTTTCAATTCCAGATCCGATGGAGCATTTATAAACTCCCGAGTCGCCAGGTTGAAGATCACCTATTAAGTAATATTTCTTAGTTGTAGCACAGTAAGTGAAGGTGCAAATAGATTGAAAAGTTAGTTCTTTACTTGTCAATATAGAGAGTAGAGGTTAACTCTGAGTGAAATTCAAAACAGAGTATGCTGATAAAGAAATAATCATTTATGGAGCATCTTTATCGGGTTATAAAAAGATAGCGATTTTAGAGATTATGTAAAATTATCCAGAAATTATCTGTTAGATATTTGCTTAACATATACCTATTTTAAGACGGTATGGTTCACTCCTATCAGCCTTTGATGATATATTACCATTCTCTTTTGACCAGTTTAGAGAAGGAAGGGGGCTAAAAAAAGGTGAAATTTTAAAAATGATCATGGGAAATTTGGATTTAGGCTTATCTTATACTTACTTTCCTTTCACGGCACAAGTAAATGAAATATCTTCTTTAGAAAAACGATGAAATTCGTTCTGGTTGTTATTATTTGTAGTTGTATGATAAATAATATCGTTATTGATGTTACTTTGATCGTTTTCAATTCTAATATCGCGTGGGTCATTTGTTTCACCTACACTTGATTCAATAAAATCAAAAAGTATATGAAATCGTCTGTCATCATCTTCGGAATCAGCTCTCATTACTATAAAATGACCAGTTTCTCTATCATAAACCATTCGAGAAGAGCGGAAGATACTAGGATCGGGATTGCCTTCAATTTTAGGTCTTATACGAAAATTTTGACATTCAATTAAATTACAATCAAGTTTTATATATTTTGGTTCAATAATGAAGTGCGTGTGTCGATTTATATCCAAATGCACAGGAGTGTTACCTGTGAGAGGAATTGCTGTTAGAATAAAAGAAGGATTTCTCATAGACGAAGACATTTATGTAATTTTTGTTAACTTACCGTAGTAGACAAGTAGACCAATACTAGATTTAACTTTATAGCGATTGTCAAGAGACACAATACATTGATATTCTCCCGAATATTTGGCCCGATCATCTGCAACAATTTCCTGTTTGATTCTGATATTTCCGTTATCGTTCTCAGAAGTCCAAGCCCAACCAGCTTCTCCGATAATGTTAATCTTTACCCATGGATCCTGTTCACTTTTCCTGTGGTACCAATCATAATCAAGCTTTCCACTTGGTCCAACTAGATCACCATTAGGAACTTTCGCTCCACAATTTATATTAAGATTCTCCCTACCAACGTAAACTTTTAGACGAGCCGGATGGTTAACAATTGTGGGTGGAAATTGAATTTCTTGCAGCACGACCTCTATAGATATTATACGATTTCTGTTTATGTATGAGTTAAAAAAGAAACAATAATAAAATAACAAACCTGACAAGAATGAAGTAAATACCAAAATGAAAGAAGACAGTTGTGTTACCTTCATATTTTAAAAAGTATGATAACTAGCTTGTGTGACTGTTTTATTTATAAACGTTTTTTTAGGTGATAGAAAGCATTTGAGATGGCGCTTCTGAAAACTTGTGTGAACTTTGAAAAATAATAACAATTGAGTTTTTTTTTTATTATTTTATTAAAAATAGCTATAAATTTTTTAAGATGGCGCTGTTTATCTAAAACTGTATTAATTTTTACAATCTTTAAAATTGTGTAAGTGTTATTCAGTGAAGTATTATTTTTATAGATTCTTTTGCCGGTTTCAGTTTTCTTATGATACAATATGTATTTCACAGTTTTTTGTAGTTTTGTTTTATTCAGGTTTTCAAGAAATGCCTCTTTTCTCCTAATTAATCTTTTATAATTATCATTATGGAATTCATGAAATTGTAACAACGAATCAAGTAAAATTCAATCTTTTTAATAGGTTTATTAATTTATAAATGAATAATTGCAGTTTTCAATAAATATTCTGGATATGCTTGAATTACATTCTGATATCTATTTTTTTCGTTACTACTTAATTAACAAAATTATCTTTTTTTTCTTATTATTTTTGTTCTGAATGGAGAAAATGAATAAAATTCGTGAATTTTTTCCTAATCATTCAAAACAACTGAAAAGTACCACTAACCGGTCGATTGCGGAATTATTACCATACTAAAAGAGTAGGCCTTACAATTGTAAAAAGAACTAGGGCGGCGGCATTCTACATAGAAAACTGTCAGGTAAAAATTCTAGTTTTTCGAACGTATGTTTTAAGAAATAGAATGTTTTAGTGAATATTATTAGTAATATTTTAATATTTTCGATAAGAATTGATAAAAAAAAGAATTTTAATTTCTGAATCAACGGTTATCGAAATATATGTAATTTTCAGATATTTTCCATGACTAATTTCTTCTATGCCGGATTTTCTAAAGAAAAAGCATTTTTTTTTATCTCTTCCTTAAAAAGTCTTAATTCACTAAATAGTGATAAGAATATATACTCCGTTTTTCGCAGTTTTACCTTAGATACTGTCAAATACAGTATTTTTATACGACTACGGAAATAGATGTAGGATTGTTCGGAATAAACGATATTCTTGAATCGAATTTTACAGTAGTACATCCTGCTAATCATTTGTACAGTTTTCTTTGTATTTTTATTCAGAAAGCTTATCTCTACACTGAATTTATGTTATGAAAAATGTTCTTTTCCTCGATATTTTTTTTGCATACTTATTTTTGTTACTTAATTTTGGCTCATTCCAAAAATCTATTTAAGCAGATATTAGATAGCAAGCTATTAAAAGCCCATTATATAAAGTCTATTTGGTACACAATCATCCTAGCAAATTTCAGCCTACAAAATAGCGTGTGCAGCCTCCTTAAACTGGGTGGAATGCAGACAGATTGCAGACGTTAACCCAGATTTTCGTCTAAAGGCATATCGTAGATAAGCTCATTTTATCACTACATTTTAAGTTTTACATCAATATGAAGAAAAGGTCGTAAAAATCTGTTAAGCCTAGAAAAAAAGGTAGAACTATAAGCTTGATGAGTCATTGTTTGTATTCGTGGCCGTGTATTGATTATTAACCTTTATTATGAGGCCGGTTATTTTCTATTTATGAACTTGATGCTTTATTTTATTCACACATTTGTTAATGATCACAACAGATTTAAAACGTTAGAAATATTTTCAATATGAGTGGTTTAGTAAAAGCAAAACAATACGACTGGAAAGATTCGAATCTCGCTCTCTTTGGGTCTGATACAGAAAAACAAGTTAAAAGTAATAAATTTTATTAAATAATTTTGTAAAAGCATTTTTATAATAATGTTTCTTCTTTATATCAGAGGAATCGGCTGAGTCTGAGCCTGCATGGAGAGGATGCGGTGAGAAACCCGGTTTGAAAATTTGGCGAATTGTGGTAAGACATTTTTATTTTGGTGAAGCAATTTCTAAAAATTTGTTTATATGTAGCTGTTGAATTAAAACAAAAAAAACATATGTTGAAATGTTGAAAGAACTTCGTCTAACACACTATTTGCATTACACTGTAATTTTTTGAAGTATTTATTTATACTTCTCAATCTATAGTTATTATAAAGCACATTTTATGCCATGACTCTTCAATAGAAAATTCCTATATTAGTAATCGCTTCTTGAATATACATAATATGCATAATTATATAGATAGATAGATAGATATAATCTCAAATAAAATGTAAAAATAATCTTATAATATAATTACCATCAGAAATTAACATAGCTCCTTTTCCTATTTAACATATTGATAAAAAGGTTATAAGCATAAAGTATTGACATGTATCAGTAACAAAAAAAAATCTTTTTGAAAGTCATTTACATTAGCTTTTTTTATAAAAATTCCTTCAACAGAAATTTAAGGTTACCGATTGGCCTAAAGAGCAATATGGACAATTCTTCTCCGGAGACTCTTACATTATTTTGAACGTAATAAAAAATATTTCTTTTACTTTTATTTTTTTTTTACTTTAGCTGTTATTAACAATGAAATTTGCAAAACAGACATACAAGGATAATGACAGCGACGCCCTCTTACATGATCTTCATTTTTGGATTGGTAAACATAGCACACAGGTAAGGTCTCTTTGAACACTTTGTATTCTCCATCCTTCGTAAAGATATCCCGATTTCTTCCCATTCATACGCCTTATGTTGTCCCAAATCCTATGTAATTTAAAAAAAAACAAAAAAATTTACCAATCAAAAGGACGAATACGGTGCAGCCGCTTACAAAACTGTAGAACTGGATACATATTTAGACGACGTACCAGTACAACATAGACAAGTTCAGAATCATGAAAGTGAATTATTCCATTCATATTTTCAAGAAATTGTGTAAGTTTCACTGACCAGATAAACTATTTCGTCACCTTGTCCCTGGTTATTATTCTTTTGTCAACGTCTTTCTGCACGCATTGTCAATATCTTCGTGTAGTAAACAAATTAGGCACTTTTTCATGGCATGTTTGTCACAAAAACGGGCAAATAACACAGGATGAATATGGAACTGCTGCTTACAAGACTGTTGAACTCGATACGTTTCTGGACGATGTTCCAGTCCAACACCGTGAAGTAATGAATAACGAAAGTGAATTATTTCAAACTTACTTTTCTGAAATTATGTAAGTTGAGAGAAGAAAGTGTAGTATCTCACAAATGCATGCTTAATCTATCTTATGAACCCCCTTTACTGCGGCTGGGTTACCTCCTAACTTCCCCTAGCTCCCCTCTTATGTTAAAAAGTTTTTTTTATAACTTACTAGCATGATTCAAAAAGAAAAATGATTTAGATAGTTACGGGTAATCATTTATGGATTCAATTTTTTCTCGCAGTTTGATTATTGCAATGTTACTCTTTCACTTTTTTGTAATTAGTAGTCACAAAGAGTAGTAGAAATAATATATAAAAAAAATTTTCTCCACTAAAAAAGAATATAGTAGTTTAAGAGTCTTCAAACTTTATTGAAAAGATGTAGAATAAACCAAATTAAACCTATAACATATTTTTTTACCCGCAACTAAATAATACTTTTCAATCTTGGAATCATTATAGTCTAAAAAACACTTGACTTTAAACAAACTAAGGGATAATTGAAGAGAAATAAATTTATCCTACTAATAAGCTGTTCATGATTTTGTGGCATGCTCTCCCGTAACAGGACGAATATGGCACAGCGGCTTACAAGACGGTTGAATTGGATACATATTTAGATGATGTTCCAATTCAGCATCGTGAAGTTCAAGATCATGAGAGTGCTTTATTCAAAAAATATTTTACTGAGATTGTGTGAGTTTAGACACAAGTAGCTAAGAAAATTTTACTAGGAAATTTAATTTTTTTCAACTGTCTTTTGCTTTGTTAATGCTTCTTAGATTTTGTATGTTTGGCCTTTATGCTATTGCAATCTATTCTAAAATTGCTATCAAATATGTACATATACATTTTATATGTATATATCTTCTGATTGTTGCAAATAGCATATGAGTTTTTTAATTAATTCTGCAAATTTTCAGAGTCTGATTCTGCATAAACAAAAATTTGTTAATTCTTCTCAAAGTGTCTGAATATTTATATTTTTTTTAGAATTATGCAAGGAGGTGCTGAAACTGGATTCCGTCATGTCACACCGACGGAATACAGAAATAGACTTTTCCACTTTCATGGATCTAAGAAAGGAGTCAAAGTTGTAGAGGTATAGTTTGTTTATCCTCACTCTAAAAATACGATTAGTGAGAAATTCTTTTTTTATTTAGATTCCTATACGAAAAGATCTCTTAAACTCAGGCGATGTTTATGTTTTGGACATGGGATTAGAAATTTTTCAATGGAATGGACAGACGTGTAACAAAGATGAGAAATGGAGGGTATGCATATCTGTATTTTTACCATCCTGAAACTAAAGATTATTTCAACTTCAAAGGCTCAGCAGTTTGTCCAAAAAATCAAGGGTGATCGTGGTAAGGCCAGAAGCGAAACTCTCGAGGAAGGCGACATCGAGCCTGATGTAAGTGCACCTAACTCTTCTTGTTCCACTCGTACACAATTACTTTATAATATAATATTGAATGTCTCATTCACAGTTAGAGGTAAGGGTATTCAAACCGTATTTAAGTCTTCTATATCTTGGTAGTTATTTTTGCTGTGATCCTTGCTGATCCATGATTAAAAAGTATTACTTGATCTAAGGAACTTAGAAAAGCGCCATGATATATTCATCGTACTTTTCAAGCGTTATTTAAATGAAAATATTGCTTTGAACCTTTTTTAATTAGTAACCTTGCTGCATTAAGAATGTAACAAAATTGCATGGTGTATCGGATTGCAATGCCGCATTAGTTAACTTACCTTGTTGCAACCTGATTTCAACTGCTATTTTCAGAGCAAGTTCAACGAAGCGTTTGAGAAGCAAAGCGATGTTGAAATCGATGAAGAAGAAGAAGATGAAGATCTTACTGGAAATGACAAAGTGCTAATGAGGTCTTATATATAATTTTCATATTAGGTATTTACTAATGTTACATAACAAACAGAATTTCTGACGCTTCGGGCAAAATGGAAATGACTGAAGTGAGTCGTGGATCTGAAATTAGACGCTCTCAGCTAGATTCTAGCGATGTTTTCATCGCTGATGTTGGCGATAGCGTCTTTGTTTGGATTGGAAGAAGAGCCTCGGATGCAGAATCTAAAAATGGATTTGGCTATGCACATCGCTACATTCAAAAGACGGCACATCCTTTCAGACCGGTTACTGTCATTTCTGAAGGAAAGAAGAATGCTCGTTTCTTGGCAGCAACTAGTGCTTAAATTATGTATTTGTCAGTTTTGTCCTACATGTTCTTCGCCTTAGAAAAAAATGATTATGATGTGTTTATCCTTCTATTGAAAACTTTTGCCGTTTTTGTCTGAAGATAAATGATTGAATATGAAATTATAGTTGCATGTGGTTTATTGGGTATGCGTTTACGTATCTAGATCGTTTACAGTATGTTACTAATAAACTTCAAGCTTATGCAGAAATGTACCTTTCAAACTTTGAGTTGTCAAACATTTATTTCATTTAAAATAACTCATACAAATTAAAGTAACAGAAAGTTAGATGTAATTGTAAATTTATTCATAGGCCTAGGTAGGCGTGGATAGTGTCTATCAAGTTTTTTCAACAAACAGAAGGAGCTGTCTTACATAAATACAAAAGAGAAAATCCTATCCTTGCATCTCTAAATTATTTGGTAATCTGTTTAATTAATCTAAAAGCTGTGTAACAAATAAGCTAATTGATTGAAAAAATTGTAAATGAATGATGAGAATATCGTAAACTTACCACTAACCATCTAAAAATAGAATTTGAAGAGGTGTTGGTATTATTACTGCAAATAGTTCAAAACGTTTGAAATAATGAATCATTTAATTCAAATTTATAAGGCATTATTGTTTAAAAGAAATAGTATTTGCAACTTGTCTGATTATTAGCTTTAACTAATCCGAAATGTATACTGCAGATGGCGAATTATCTTTATGATAATCCATTGTTATAACAATTAACTTTTTGTTTCTATTCTAACCTATACTAACAGGATTCTATTGATGACAAATTCTCTCTTATGTAACCTATTTCTAAATGTCATAGTTGCTATAAAAAAAACCCTAGTCGTGAAACTCATAGGCTAACATCTCAAAGCAAATTTTCCTATTGAATAATATTAAAAATGGCTGAAAATAAACACTTTCTTCTAGAAGTTAGACGGTAGCCATCCTCTTCTACGAATTGAGAATATAGCATTAATCTAATATTCCCGAATCAAGTGTTTTCTAATTATAAAAGTGAGTAAAACTCAAAGGGATAACTTGAATAAATTTAACCAAAGCCGAAAATCTCTATTATACCAACTCTTTATATACTGTAGTGCTGTAGTGTGTGCATTTGTTATTTACCTTTTTCATCATTTTTTTATAGACTACTCTAAAAAGATCCTGTTTCTCTCTCTCTCTCTCTCTTTTCTATTAATCCATCAATGCTACCATTCAATAAAATTAAGTCATTAAATAAATAAACGTGGCGAGATAAATTTTTTCCAGGTGAATCAAGGCTTTTAATAAATTATTGTTAACTTTTTTTTTATTGATCATATTGATTTTAATAGAAGATTTTTCATTAATTGATAGTTGTTTCTCTAGAAAACTTCAATATTCGAGCTATGTCTATCAAAGCGAAAAGCTACAATTGGAAAGATACGAATCTATCTCTTTTCGGATCGGATACTGAAAAGAAAGTTAAAAGTATGTTATCTTATATAATAAAAATAAAAAAAAACCTAGAATAATAGGTCAATAAAAGAGAATTTATAATTGCAATAGAGGAGTCTGCCAATCAAGAACCAGCTTGGGAAGGTGCCGGAGAAAATGTTGGATTAAAAGTATGGAGAATAATGGTAAAGTATACATTCTTAAACTAATAAAAAATAATATTGGTAAATCAATGAATATTCATTAATTATTAATTGATTCATAATGTAAATATAGAATAACTAGTCAATGTATACATAATATCTATGACGAGAGTAAAAGCATAGGATTTCCCTTCATTCTTTTTATATTAAAAAAAGTTCTATTTGTTTAATCATTTTTCGGACTTTATTTGTTATGAACCTACAGAAATATTAATATATGTATATACACACAAATAGACAGTTATTCAACACAAGATATACTTTACTCCCACAGAAGTTTCAAGTTACCGATTGGCCTGAAGAGAAATATGGAGAATTCTTCTCAGGAGATTCCTACATCATTCTAAACGTTCAGCTTTATATTTTATATTCTTTTCAATTTTTAGGTTTCTTATCTTCTTTCTTATGTTTTAATAGACATTCAAAGATGAAGAAAGTGACGCTCTTAATTACGACGTCCATTTTTGGATTGGTAAAAATAGCTCTCAAGTAAAAATAAAAAAAAAGAAATAGACGATTCTGTCGAAATGTCTATTTAACTATATTTCTTATATAGGATGAATATGGAACAGCTGCTTATAAGACTGTTGAACTCGATACTTATTTGAATGATGCTGCTATTCAACATCGAGAAGTTCAAGGCGTCGAGAGTTCTTTATTCAATTCTTATTTTCCTTCGATGATGTAAGATATTAAAAATCTCGTTGTACGTTTACTTTATTATATCCCTTTTATAGCTTTAATGAAGGTGGCGTAGATTCTGGATTTCGCCGAGTTGAAGAAACTGAATTTATAATAAGACTCTATAGAATTAAAAGTTACGGGAAAACAGTCAAGAGTTTTGAAGTAAGAATGCTCAATTGTAGTAAAATATTTATTCATTAATTAACTAACCAACTACAAACGCAAAGATCCCATTGAAAAAACGCTATGTAACGTCGGACGATGTTTATGTTTTGGATAAGGGATCGGATATTTATCAATGGAACGGAGGTAGTTGTAGACATAATGAAAAGTGGAAGGTTTGAAGTTCCTTTATTTTTAAGTTATTAAACATTATCTAAATGGAAAATAGGCTGCGGAATGCGTTAGTAGATTGAAAATCGGAAGGTCAAATGTCAATATTCATAACCTTGAAGAAGGGGAATTGGACGTAAGTAATACTCTATCCATCTCATTAGGATAAATTATATAATAAATTTAGAGTGAGTTTTTTGACGTTATCGAAGACGACGGTGAAGGAGAAATTGATGAAAGAGATATTGAGAATGATTTATCCGATTGTGGAAAAGCTCTTATAAGGTTTTTTATCTTTAATTAATTAATATCTCATCCAAAATTAACTTTAAATTCAATAACCTCAATATTGTTAGAGTATCCGATGCTAAAGGGGAAATGGAGATGATGGAAATCAGCAGAGATGAGGAGATAAGTAGATCAAGTTTAGACTCGAATGACGTTTTCGTAGTTGACGTTGGAGATACTGTATTTATATGGATAGGGAAGGATGCTTCGGAAAATGAGTCGAGGAATGGTTTTGGATATGCTCATCGTTATCTTCAGAAGACCGCAAATCCCCTTCGACCTATTACAGTAATTTCTGAAGGGAAGAAGAATGATCATTTTATTGCTTCAACCAATCCCTGAGAGACTAGATATTCTTATTTATGTATTGTAAAACTGTAGAACGAAAAAATAGACAAATACACATAAATTATAAACTTAGCACATAGATGGCGTTCCATGATTATTTTCTATACAAGTCGGTATGAACGACAGAGACTGTTCAATACGGTCGAAAGGTCTATTCTTTTGGAATATAAATCGTGAGCGGTAAAGGTTCACGCCCATATCGAAAATTCTCTCTCTTTTTTTTTCTCTCTCTCTCTTCAACATTAATAGTGGAGCTGTTGAGATAATTTCTTAAAAATGTTAAATCATACCGATCAGATTTGCAGATGGAAAGATGTAAATTTAAAAGTTGATAATCCTGAAGTAATGAAAGCGTATCAATGTTTGTATTGGATTTAATACTTTTTCTTTCCATTACTATTAAATAACCTTAACTACCACCATTTTGTTTCGACATTGATAATTATCTTTCTTCCTCTTGTAGCCCGTCTTATGAATTTTACAAACACTAGGGAACCATTTGAAAATGTTGGTAAAGAAGATGGTTTGAGAATTTGGCAGATTAGGGTATAAATGATATTTATGATATCTCTCTCTCTCTCTCTCTCTCAAAAAACAAGTCTTTCTTTTATTTTCATGTACATCTTACTTCTTTAATTTCACAGAACTACAGAATATTCTACTGGCCGGAAACAGAATATGGTAATTTTTACGAGGATAATGCCTATATCATTTTAAGTGTAAGAGATTATATTATTTTACCTTTGTACGTCTAGATTTTCTACTATTCAATATTCTGATGACTTTCTTCTTATAAGCCTACGTATACGGTTTTTTTTACGTATTCTAACAATAGCAAACGTCATATAGATAATTGGAAGTAATCGTATTAATAGTAAAAAAACAAGAATTGTAAGATACTTAAGAGACTTTTAATTGGTTTTAAATTTTTGCAGTCTACAAGCCCTGAAGTGTTTTCAGAGGAAATCGTGTATGATATCCATATTTGGATAGGTAAAAGAGCCTCTTATGTGAGTACTTAAAACGTGATGAGAAAAATTTCTCAGGCTAAGGGATTAACTTAACCTTTTTATAGGAAGATTACGTAGTCAGTGTTTTGGCATTAAACATTCTTGATGAGAAATTAAGGAAGACGGCTAGATTGCATAGGGAAATTCAGGGAAGAGAATCGGATTTGTTTACTTCATATTTTCAGCCAATAAGGTATTAGACAAGGAAAGAAAACGTCTTTCTCTGTGGTTTTTTTTCCACCGTCATCTTAATGCAGCTTTTTCTCTTCTAAAAGCGTTTGGAAAGGCGGCTTTGAGCAAAGCTTTGCACGTACAAGGGATAAATCCTCATATGAATACAGATTATTGAGGTTCTATAAACCGAAAGATCATACGAACAATATCAAAGTAAAGGAAGTTGCGGCCGAAAAGGCTCAACTGACTTCAGATTTTGTATACATTCTAGACATGGGAACCAAGTTTTGCATCTGGAATGGAAGAAATTCGGCAAATGATCACAGAATAGCGGTAACTATTTAAAAATAATAAAAAAAATGTCAGGAAAAACAATTTGATACTGTCTAATCCCGTAGGCTAGAAACTATATTGAGGAGATAAAAGCCAACAGAGGGGCTAAAATTAAAGTTGACATTATTGATGAAATTGCAGTAACATTTGAGGTAAAATCTTATATAATAAAATGATTAATAACTGTAAATCTTTTTAATTTTCTTTTGATATATAGCATTACTTTTATACGTCACTTGTCGATGGTTTATTCGCTAGTGGAATTATTAAAGATGAAGATGATGAATTCCAAAGTTCAACAATAAAAAATTATACAAAAGCAATATATAGGTAAATAGTTTTTTGCGTAAATTTACACAATATATCTATTGTATATTTATATTGTTTTTATATATTAATATTGCATGGAAATATGGAATTTTTTTTAGTGTGAATCCATCAACTGATCCCCTAAGCTTTACTCCGATTAGTGCTGGACAGACTGCATCTTTATCAACAATTCTTGCAAATGACGTTACTATATTTGATACTCAACAACATTGCTTTATTTTGCTGTCACAATCTGCCTCCGCTTTTAAGCGAAAAGCAATTGAGATGGTTCATGTAAGATCTCATTATTATTATTTCCTATTCTATCATATATAACAATACAAAATATATATTTTCCTTCCATTTATTTTCCTGATATTGTTTGTCTGTGTTTTTATTTATTTATTTTTGTTTCCCCTTTTAGCATTACTTAAGAGGAACGCAGCATCCTCTCATTCCAGTAACTATCCTAATTCATGGACAAAGATCTGCAGCTTTGGAAAGATTTTTATTAATTTAAATGAGAATGAAAGAAAACAAAAACTTTTTAACACTTAAAAAAAAAAAGACAAAAGAAACAATTAGTAAAATAATCAAATTTACCCTTCTAAAGATAATGTTATTAGTAAAAAGGATTATAAGAAAAGCATACATATATAAAAAAAAAAAATAAATAAAAAGTAACGCTTTTATCACAGTGGCTATAAAAAAATAAGAGAAAGGAGAAAAAGAAAAGAAGAGAGAAGAAAAAAATAGGGAGGGAATGGAATAGGTTATGACTAACCATTTAAAGATTGTTCAATACATACAGAGTTTATCAGAGTAAATATTTTGTTATTTTATTACTTATAACATTAGATAATAAGTTGAAATATAGACTATAAGTTTATATATATATATATATATATATATACAGTAGATACGTACTAGAATGTACTTAGTGTCTTTTCTCTTCTTTAAGCCTATTAAATGCTGAATAGCATCGCGAAAAGATACTGTATTATTGGTTATGATTTATATGCTTTGCACATGTCAAGTTATATATTAGTTAGTATATACATGCACTTATAAAGTATATATATATATATATATCACAACATATAGCGTATGTGATGAATATTAACTAGTCTATTGACAAAATGCGTTTATTTAATTAAAATTCAGTTAAAAAAAGACCTTTCATTTGAAGCATATATATTAAATATATTTAATACTATAGAATGTCTTCCCCTTTTTCTCCCCCTCTCTCTCTCTCTCTCTCTCTCTCTTACTCTGTTACTCTCCATCTTTATTTGTGTAGATTATTCATCTATATCTAAAACCCAAAAACAAATGTTTCTCTAAGTGCGTCACTTTTTATGATATTTTAAAATTTATGATTTATATTTTATCTTCTTATTGTCTAATATCTATTGTAAAAATCCTTCATTCAGATAAAGTCTCTTCTTGATCTGGTTCTACGGCTTCTATAGATCCACTATTATTTTCACTTTCTTCTTCTACATCTTCAACGTCCGGTGAATTTGGTTCGTCTATACCAAGATCTATTATTTGACTATCTGATTTACTGATAATATTGAGATTAGGACACATTTCCGATATTCTTTGTCGAAGGTCTTCGTGAAGTTCTTCAAATGACTTCCTCTTCTCTGGTAAGGGTGGTCGGGTTGGAACATTTTGAAGTGTATCTAACTGCTTTTTTAGCTCTGTATGAACTTTTCTCATAAATGAATAACTAGACATAACTATTTTATTCATCCAATCATCGATATCTTCTGTTTTCTCACAGCCAAGAGTGTACCTTCTCAAATTTTGACCATAGGCTTTCCATTGGATAACAAATAAATGTAATTTTTTTATGTTTAGGCTCTTATTAACAAGTTTTGGATTAGGTTCAATCCCCAGAAAATCAACAGTGGCTCCTTCAAGAATGATAACTCCAAGGGGTTGTTGATTTGGGCCCTCAGAATAAAATAACATATTAGCACGTAGAACGCAATGTCTCAATTGGTATTGCTGATTTATTTCACCTGTTTAATAGCGTTATGTAATCAGTACATTTCAATAATCATATTTTCACTACCTCTTTTAAACAAATATCCTTCCTTTGTAGGTTTTCTACTTCGGTGATTGGCATACATTGCCAACATGTTGTCGTTTATCTTCATGTTTTCTAAAATTTCTTTCTAATATTGACGATTCCTTAAAATTTGTTAATAATCGTGTATTTTAGCCTAATTTTCTATCCCCAATCGATTGATTTTTTGTAAAAATGATAAAATTGGCAAAACACTCTTAACATATATATATATATATTCTACCAGTTTTTACTAGAATACTACTTTCGATTTATTATACGGAAAAGCTCATTAATATTGGAGGATCTTTATTACATTTAATTAACAAATGAAATCTATTATAGCGAATTTAACATATTAGATCGTTTATAGTTGATTTTCTTTAACTGCATGGACTTATTAATCGTACACCACTCTGGAACGTTTGAGCGAGCAATCCTACAGATCTAGTATTTGCAAATGTTAATTTGCACTGCAAATTCTCGTTACGATCTTCAAATAACCGTTGATATTATTGAGCACGATGCTTTTGCCAAAGTTAATAGCGTCGCATATTTCCTTAACATAATATTTACTAAACCGCTTCAGGCAACATATTAAGAAAGCCATTTTTTCCTCTTTTTTGCTGCTATTTGTCACAGAAATTTTCCGTTAATTTTAAATTCTAATTAAAGCTTTTTTCCTTCTTTTTTTTAAACAACTAATTTACTAACAAATTTATTTTTACAAGTAAAAAATAATGTTACTGAAAAAAAATTTTTTTTTGTTTTCATCTCCTTCCTCTCTTCTTCCTTCCTCCTTCTTCGGTCTTTTCTTATCACTAAATTAAGCTAAGATAGTTGTGGCAAAGTTTTCAACTAATTTAAATAGGCCTTGGTCAATTGACCACTTAGATCGGACTTGATTTTGTAACGGTGAACCGCTATATCTTCGACTATTCGACGGAGAGACCGAACCGGGAACACGTCTAAAAATTCTTTGTAAACTTGATAAAATTGATGTCTGCATTTGAGAAAGAAAATTAATAATAAAACGTGTTGTATGATATTCAATATTAATTCCACTTACAACTTCGGCGTTTAGCTCTCTTTTAAGTAATTGTTTATCTCTAGAAGTTAAATAATCCTGTCTCAAAAATAGTACTGCCTGTGACATTAGCAAGTATAATGAATTTTCAAGAACATTCATTAAAAGTGATCTGTTAGGAAGAAAAAAAGAAACAAAAGATACTCCATCACATCACCTTAAAAATTAACGTTTTTACTTTGTTAAGGGAGCAAAATCTTGATAAGATACAGGGGATTTAGCTGGCGACGATTGACGGGGTTCCAATTTACTAAAAAGCCGTAAACAAGCATTTGTTATGGTAATTAGCGTGCCGAACGATGGTGTAGCCGACATTTCATCTAAGGAAGGTGTACTAAACACCAAAAGTAATAGTGGTTCGTAATCGGAGAGATCTATAACTTGATCAAATATTCCATCTTGAAGATTTGGTGAAAAATTTCTTAAGGCCAGTAAACAATGAGCAATAATCTTATATAACCTATATAACAATGGGAGAAAACAAGAGAGAAAAAAAACCGTTAAAAGAATTCTATCGATTATATAACAATAAAGGCTGTTGTATACTTGTATTGTGTAACTGCAAGCTCTCTAGATGGGGCGTCACAATCATCAGACGAGGCAGAAATTGAAGATATTCTCCTAAAAGCTCTTCTCATAGCTTTTTTAGTTTCTTTTATTTTTGTATTTGGATCGTTTTCCATTTGTTTCTGTAAAGTAATTAGTATTACAAGCGTTTAATTAGTCGTTTGTTATTTAAAATCACATGGGGAATATCTTACATTAATGCAAGTTTGCAAGAATTTCGGTTTAACCACCAAAGCAACGCAAAATTCGCTAAGGTGCATTATTTCTTTCTATTTAAGGAAAAAAGAAACGTCACAATTATCTTTATAATAAATTAAAAGGGTCTGAAAGATAATAAACGGACCATCAACTTATTCATCACATTTGGTAATTGCGTTCTCCAATCGACTGAATGGAAGGATAATTGAGATATAAAAGCACTGGAAGCCTCAATTTCCGGTAAACAGGCTATCGAACACTGTTCGCGAAACCTTTGCATAGTCTGAAATATATTGAAATTCAATTAATTTGCTAAAAATAGAACATAAAGTGAAATATTCTCACCGCTAAAATTCTATCATCGTGAACACCGGCGAAATTGAAGGCGTCATCGACAAAAAATAAACGCCTTGTTTCTAATAAATTCCTAACTATTTTTAGAATATTTATGAAAAGCGAAGACCAACTGCCACTTTTACGCGTCAATATCTAAAAGTATAATAAAATAACAGATAAGGAATTATTTATACTCAATTAATTGATATATTTATTTTACGATTTCCTACTTACAGAATTTTCGTTTGATATAGCTTCACTCCATTCGAATTCACCATTTTCTTTTGAATATAAATATTTTGTTTTCAAGCATAAATGTTGTGTAAAACCGGCCGAACTTATGCATAAAGCAACCTGTATAATTAAATCAAATAGAATAAAACTATTAAATATATTGTCGTCTTTATGTATATACATCAAATATCATAAAATATGACTGAATAAATAAACATACTTCCGATGACATTGTAAGGTTTAATAAGAAAAGTAACGAAGCACTAACGTAATCGTAAGCGCATCGATTCTGAGAAAAAGAAAAAAAAACTTATTTTACAGAATTTCCAAACAAAATATGTTATATTAATTTACTTACCTGAATGACATAACTAAGACTAGAAATGATTATTTCGAAAACGCTATATTTCTTCATATTAGAAAACCATAGGAAATTATCTGGGAACTCGCTTTTCATTAAAGAAACCCCGTCATTTATTGCGTATAAAACGGAAACTTGAACCTAAAAAAATGTCATATCATAAACAGTCAGTTTCAACAAATACTGTATATTAGCATATGTAAAAACAGACTTTAACTTCGTTGGAGCTTTCAATGTTTAGATGAGAAATTTCTTTAATATATCGGCATAATATTTCTAGTATATTAAGTAAAGACTTTTCTTCTAAGCTTTCTGTGTAAAAAAACAATTGAGAAGAGCTTACGTAGTAAACTTTCAATTTCTTTTATTTTTTTAATATTAACCTATTCCTCCTCGTCTTAAGAGCTCTTGAAGGCATATTAGCGTGCTTGTCACAGTTCCGATTTGAACAGATGGACGGAAATGAAGACTTGAACTCAATAAAGTCTTCATTTTTGTCATAATGAACTTCCATTTTTCCAAGCAGTCACTCCAATGGCGGAGTAAAACCAGTATTATAGAAGACGTAACGCTTGCTATCTTATTATAAGATTTATTTTCGGAAGACCCATTATCCAACAATTTCTCTAATAGAGTCAATAAATGTATGACAATTTTTTCACGTACTTTACCCTCCAGTCTTAAAACGTCAGGCTGCGAAATACAAAATGCGTATTTATAGGAATAATAGGAATAATGTTATCGTTTACTAAAAAAACAATGATATTTCTACTTACTCTATTACCAGAAATAACGTAGACAAATTTCTTCCAGCCCAGTAATAATTGGAAAACATTTGCTTCGTAAGACGATTCTTTATGTATTTTTTCAATATCAATTTCACACAAAGATTGCGTGAGAAACTACAAATTTGTTTTAGACAACGTAATTAATAAAATGTCGATCAAGCTCTTAAGTAAAAATCTCTTACTTCCGACCAATGTTCAAAACGGGATTCGGATACGAGAACATTCAATACTTCCTTTAATTTTTCATCATCTTTTTCAACTCCGTACAACTCCTCAGCTAATATACTAAATATAAACGACGATGCTCGAACAGAAAACGATTTAGTCTGTAAATTCATACATTTATTAACTAACTATATAGAGTTATTTATGAATATATTTAATTATTATATAATTAATCGAATTAATTAAAATAAATAGAAATAAATATATATTTATAAATACCCTTAGTTCGGTTTTCAGTTCTATTTCAGATAAATTCTGTAGCAACAAAGAACAAACGCACTTCCAGAAATTTGGCCTATAAATTTAATAAAAAGGTTACATAATAAATATACAGGATGCGTCTGCAATTGTCTAAATTAGAATGCCTACTTGGAACAAAGATAATTCATTGCAGCATCCTTTCTAGATGCCCATAGTGAATGAATAAATTGCATAGCCGCACACAATAAATCGGAAGGACAAGCTTCAGTTCTTTGAATATTTTCGTCTATCATCTTTAATGTTATATCAAGACAACTATCCTTATTTGCACTAGCCTTCTAACGAGAAGATAAAAATGAAAATATCTTTCTAATTAACAAAATGATTAATACAAACCGCCTGCGTAACAGGATGTGTTATATTCATAAATAATTCGATCAATCCTGGTTGAGATTCTGTACACGCCGATAGAAATTCCAATATTGCAACTTTTATAGCCAAAGGCTGTTATGATATTCCATTATTGTATTTCATTTAATAAATAGTAAATTATGCCGGGGACATTTGTATAAATTATTACCTGATCTCTAGACTTCAAACGATCGAAATAAACATCTCGTATGAAATTTGCTGATGGTTCAAAACAGGAGAGGATAGATATATTTAGGACTCTTGCAAGTTTTTTTAATAGCATAACAGCAAGCCGTGGTAATCTTTGATCATATTCAATAAGTACATACTCCGCAATGACCCTCACTACATGCTCCTCGTGCTTATGTCTCCATCTGAAATTTGTCGAAAGTGGCATGTTAGCAATTTGATATTGTCAACTGTAACCTATTTTAACCTTGTACTTGTCTTCGAGCATAGTGTTGTTTCAATGGGAGACACTTCCCCATTGTTTGGCCTGAGAAGAAGAAGTATATTTAATAATGAGCAGGCTCTTGTTACTACTTCCACCAATTTTGTTCCTTGTCCATCAGTTATACTAAAAATAGCAATGGAATTTAATGAAATCTGCCTCAACATAGTATAAAAGAATATTTAATATGTACCTTCCCTGTTGAACAAGAGCTGCATTGATGGTAGAACTACCGGTACCAATTAGTTCTAAAAGGATGAATCCCGCTTTCGAGTGCAGCAAGCAGTATAACAATACTTCGCAAATTTGTTGCCTTTCTCTATTTAAACGACATTTACTTAAATATAAATAATTAAACAGATAAGAATGCTTACTCAGTGGGATCAGAGAATATATTAAGGATTTTATGAAAGATTTGTAAACAATATATTCCAATAGTTTCCTTTTCAGAATTTTCTGAATAGCTCCAGCCAACGTAGACAGTGAATATATTATTTAAGATGAATACAACAAGTGAAATTAACTCGTCAAGTCGATTATGATCAGCCAGGTGCGGAATTAGTTTGATGACATAATTTAAACAGCTCTTAACAACTCTATACTCTAACAAACCACACTCTGCGTGGACGATCTCTGTTAAGGTACATAATTTCCCACTGCTTTCCGCCACAATGTCAGAGATAGTTTGATTAAGACGGTGTGGAAGTGGTAGAAAATTACATTTTGTCAATTCAGTCCAAGCCTAAATAATTCATCAGTTATCTTAAAGCTTTATGTAAATATTGTAATATTACTTTTAATATCGTCTCAGCGTCGATAAAGTTATCAAAACAAGCCGAAGCAAGAGATAAACCATCAACTCCAAACTGTAAGCAGTCTTCTTGGAGTGGAAAGCAGCTTTGAATTATGGGTTGTAGATAAGGTAACGCGTTGCTATCAGAGTTTGAGATAGACGAAACCAATTCGTATATTTTAGACAGATTCTTTAAATGCACTAATGCGTTTCCTATGAAAGAATTTGTATGTGAACTTTTATAGAAATAAAACTCAAATATATAAATTATAACAAAAGCAACCAACCATCGTTATTCCCATTTAATAGCTGCTTTAACATTGACGAAAATAAATGAAATCCGTTATATTTATGGTACCATTCAACCGTTTCTTTATCTAAGGGTTTTAATCAAATCTCCTATCAAAACAATCTAGTGACTTTTAAGAGCAAATATTTACCCGTATACAAAATGCCCTTAGTATTTTTGGCAACACAGAAATCAACGAGGGGATAGTAGTCTTTTTGAAGTGTAGCTATCAGACCAAAGTCATTAGATTTCAAGTCAAATAGCGCATTTGATGGACATTTTATCGATAGAATATCCAATCGTTTGATGTATTCAAAAATCTGATAATAAAAGAATAGAAGATAAATCCTATATTTCTTTATATATTTGTATGTATTACTAACATTTTGAGCGCTGAATGAACTACTTTTTGCTAATGCAATAGATAATTCCATAAAAGGTAGAAAATTGGATGGAAATTTAGTCGCTGCTCTTTTCAAAATCAATCCCAAACCATTGTCCAAACCCTATCAATATTCGAGGAATAGTCATATCACATAAGAATAACTTAATAAAACTCACTTGGTCCCAGAACATGGAGCTAAGAGTTGGTTCACTTAGTATATTTGCTATTAAATTGTAGACCTCCTGTTGAGAAGAGAGAAGGGTATCTTGAGAATATTCCATCATAAAAACAAAATAACATATCAAACAAACCTCGTCTTCAGATAAGACACTTGCATCAAATAGATCTAATAACAGCTGCATCATTCCATAATATGTTGTCTTGACTATGGAATTCACTTTCTATATTTTAATAGGAATAGAAAATAAGCAATATATACGTATAATTTTATTATACAAATCGCACTACTATGTATTGTATAAAATTAAAAATCTAACCGTTTTATGGCAAAGTTCTTTTAGAGAGAGCATTTGAGATAAATATTTAAACATATTCATAGAAATTGCAGCTTCCCCAAACATTTCTATGTCCGCTTCATTATTGCTTTTACAATACTTTACCAAACCCCAAGACAACATCAATGGACTTCCACCAGTATCACAACCCAAGATCTTTATTTCATTTTCAATTTCCTATGACAATAATTTTATATTAGTTTTATTTCTTGTTAAATTCTTAACAAGTCGTCAAAGACATAAGATAGAAGGATTGGTATCATTAAATAACAATTTTCTTACTTGAAATTGGGAACATGTGATATAAGAATGCTTGGTTGTATCATTTGTATCTTTACACGATTTTAAGTATTCCAAATCGAAACCCTCAATTATAATGCATACTTGCAATAATCTGCAAAATATGACAATTTTGCAATATGAAATGTCGATAATTATTTTTTTAGCTTATTAAATATTAAAGCATTTTTTAAATACCTAATTTTTTCTGTATAATCAGAGAAATAACCATTAGAGAATTTTCTCATCCAATCTAAAGTCTCCTTGAGAAAATATAAAATAATTATTAATTGCGAATGATTTCTTTAAGGGAATATATAAATAGATTTACTTTGAAATGTTTGAGATATTTTAACGAATAGGCTGGTGTTAATTCCATACTTTTATAAAAGAGTAATAAAATCTCTAATAAACTCTCAAGTTCCCTGAATTTTTGTAATTGCCATAAATTAATTTCTTGATCAGTCTAGATGAGAAAATTAGAATAAAAATGTAATTTCTGTTGAATGCCAGATAGATATTATTGGATATTTACCATATATGATCCATTCTCTTCCAAATTTGGCGGTGATGATCCGCTAATGAACTTATATTGTTCTAGTAGTTTCTCAGCCAAATTATTATTACACATTTGCTTTACTGTATCATCAAATAGACTTTGTATTTTCTATCGAAATTTTGTTCTTATATTAGAAGATTATATTCGAAGAAATGTGTACACAACGCTACCTGACTTGCTTTTTGATCGGGCCACATAGAAATATGAAGAAGATGCTTTATACACTGCAACAACAGTAATCTTTCCGTATAATAAAAATCTCTGATTCCATACAAAAGCATTTTAACATTTCTCTCATCTCTCAGCAAATCATCCTAAAATTTAGTGATAAAATATATATACATAGTGAGGTATGGAAATGAAATGAAAGTAAAGACTAACTTCATTTTCGTCTCCGTTGCGAAGATCATATTTAACAAAATCTTTGTGTAGTTTGTGACATACGGTGACGTTTAGTGTCTATAGGATTTTTAATTTATAAGCAAATGATTCGAAAAAGACTACTAATTAACTAACCAGAAATTTGTTTAATTTCTTATAATAATCAATCTCTTTGGAAGTAGTGACATTTAATTTCTTGAGAGAGTCATTTATGCTATTAGGGCTGAATAAATGGAAGTTTAATTACGATTTATTTAACGAACTTCGTGAGAAATACCTCTCATTTGAATACTTCAAGAGACCGTTTAACAAATCGTTATTGTTAGCCTTCAAGAGATCACGTAAATGCTCCTGCAACGTTCATATTGACTAAATTCTATTAACTTTGATCCAATTTTCAACTACATACCTGAGACACTTTATCAGGGTTTGCTAAACAGTGCCACAAGTCTCTAAGTGACATTCTGTAATGATAAATGAATAAGATTTTTAAAACATTGTCAATAATGGTTTAAGGAAAGAGCGATAAAAGGTTTATATTATACTGTTAGACAATTAAATATCCACTGCAAAAGAAAATCATCGACTTTTTAACATATATATATAGAATTCTAAAATTTTGATCATTTTTCCCTGATTAATTGAAAAATATATCTTGTATCAGGGAAAGTATACATACTTTTTCTCACTCATATTTGCGCCACCGGTCGTCGCCATTTTCAATTTTCCCAATTTATTTCGAAATAAAGTAAAATAGTTAAAATACTTTAACTAAAACGTTTGTGAAAAAAATTGTTTATTATTAAAAGATGGTGTAAATATCAAATTCTAAAATGATTTTATCATTATACGCGAGAAAATATGTTCGATGTGTGGGGCCCAAGGTCAAGGCCATAAAACAACTATCCAGTCAGTCAGTATTTGAGGAAGAGTGAGACAGTTCGGACAACATAGGAAAAGACTTTGACTCTATATATTTGAATAATAGAAAATTTTTGATAAACTGTTTAAGAACTCTTTTATTATTATTTGCCTTCCATGAATCATGAAGAAGACCCTTGATAATTTAATTTAAAACCGAATTATAGTTATAGTGATGTAAAAACGAAACTGGAAAATATGACAAGATTTCCATTAAAGCAATGGCTGCTATCTTCATTTCTTCTGCCAATAGTCATTATAATGCTTCTTTATATTCAATCGGAAATAAATCGACTGGACAAATCGAGAGTAAATTTAGGTACGTACATTGTTTAAGTACCCAGCTCTGTTCGCAGGCCGTTAAATGTTCACTTTTCCGAATAGATCACGTTTCGCAAACCTGTTCTTTATCATTTAGAACAGGTGTAAAAGCGAACAGTATGTGAAAACCCGTAAAAATTAACTCGTCAATGTGCTCTGCCTACGGGCAGTATAGTTAGGAAAAAGTTAGAGAAACGCTCCCTTTTTAAGGCGCATACACGATACGCATAAAAATCGAACATTATCGCCTGAACTCATAATAGGTAGTTGATAGGGGAGTAAAAGAAAGTCACAATTGTACTCAAAGTGACGCCGGAAACAGGGCGGGCGCCCTATAGGAAACGTCGTAGAATAAGAAGGTTGATTGTTTCGCGCTTATCGCGGATTTCTATTGTTTACGCGCGTGTCAATTCCTGTTACTACGGTGTTCACTTCGTCGAACATTTAAGGAATTTGGAGCGTTGCATCTGTTCTTTCTCAATCCAACATTATTGTTATATCTCCAGGTCGTTCGCTTTGAGGGAAAAAAAGGTTGTTCTGTCTGAGTGAATACAGAGAGCCCTTTATTTTTTTCCTATTTTACTGCGGGAAACCACAGTTAAAATCCGACCTCTCACAGACTTTTATCTGATAACTTTGTTTGCGTTCTTTTCGAACTATAATCGGGAAGTGTAGACAAACATATATTGCGTCTAACATTTGCTTGATATTGTGTATCATACTCCATGACCGTAGTCACGAGATTACGAATTATGAATGAACGATAGAATGGAATGTAAATGAAGATGAATGGTAGTTGATAATCTGGTATAACAGCGTGTATACACGTTCGAGAGTGAGTGTTGTATACGTTTCTGCATAATTGACATTCGTACGAAGAAGTTCTATCTGTGCGAACGCGATTCAATTAATTTCGTATGCAAATTTCGTACAGTCGCACGCATAATCTCATCTAGTCTTTCTTTTCAAATCTTTCTGCAAAAAACCCCAGGAAGTGCCAATGTGTGGAAGATAGTGAGAGGAGTCAGCGGGGCGGTTAAGGGTAAAGTGGGTGAATAAGAAATAAAACGTTTCTTCCCACTTTCTCCCACTTCTAGTTTTTCGATTAGTCCAAAGTGAATAGGGGCGCACTTGAAAGGCTGTTGTCGATGAATCTTTAATTCGTTTACATTGTTTGGAGATGAGTGTATTTATTTAGGCGCGCGTGCCTTTTGAAATAGTCGAACAAACTGCCGGCCAGATTTTTTTCACGTGTTTGATGAAAAAAACTCGTGTTTTTCCATTTCCGGTCTCCTCTGTATTGAATATTTTATAAGGATAGTGTATTTATTAGAGGAGTATTCCAAGGATTGCGCCTTCTGCAAATCTCAGTGATTAGTGGGCGTAGTCTAGTCAGCGAAAAGGTCGCGTCTGCAATTTCTTCGTTAGACGAAAAACGATTAAGAAGCTAATTACAGCGTCGAGGACGGCCCCCTTTTTTTCTTTGCAGTGAAAGCGTCTTCGTTAAAGCGTAACGGTTGCGCACCGTGTCATCGAGATCGTTATTGATGCTAAAATATTTTCGCGGTTAGGAGGAAATAAATAAAGTGCTGCACGTTTGTGTTGTATTCTTGTCTAATTAGATTTCATCACAGTTCATCTATACTCAATCGAGAAATTACTGTTGACGCATAGCTCTAATGTTTTTTCTTTCAATTGACTGCCGTGTTGCATCTTTGAAAACATAAGTAAACAATCGATAGTCTAGTTTGTCAGCGAACGGCTATACGTGAGCCTGGGCAAACAATACGTGTTTGTAGATTATCGACGGCGTTAGTCGATAGCCTTTTCACGCGTTGAAAAACCAGACCAGACTCTCAAACGTTAATTTAATCGAGAAATTTGCAGTCGCAAGGTTCTTTAATTGGGTTTATTAAATCGGCATCTGGCGTGATGTAGGGTGGTGTAAGACGCTGTAGACGTCCGAAAAATCTGACTGTAAAACTTAGAGGAAGGTGAAAAGTGCAAGGCGAGGGGCAATATTGCTGAGTTTCGCGTGTTCCTCTGATCTTCTTTGATGGTAAAGATTGATGTTTATCGATTAATTGCTTTCGCGATAATCAGGAATAAGCAGATTTTTCAATTACGTTCCGAATGTAGAGTTTGCTCGGTTTTTACGGTCGATTTCCAATCGATCGCCCTTTTTTGTTAGCTGGTGTACAAATACGTTTTCGATACGCGTTTAACGTTTCAAATATGTTTGCATTTAGCCATGCCAACTCCCCGAGAAAGCATCTTTTAACGATTTATTCCTACTAACCGGTTTTCATAACCTCAAAATTCGCCGTTGGCTATTGAAAAAACCTTTTCACTTCTTTACAGAACTCGTCGTGCAGCGTTTAGAAACCGAACGTTTCAAGAAAGCCTCGCTCAGCGTAAGTCTTTCATTACATTAGTCGTTGATTTATAGAGAGGGTCACTAATTGATTTATTGCGGTATATACTGCCGAGAAGAACGATAGGCATAGTGCATGTGCTCTCTCAGTCGTTATTATAACAACTTGGCAGTAAAGCCCTAAAAGCTTTCCATTTTTTCCCCGCTAAGCCGTCTATTAATCAGAATATTCGAAAAAACAGAATGAGGAAATTTGGGCGAATACGGGTGAAGTGACACCGAATTCTGATGAAATGGTTGTTATTTATAATCGTGTTCCAAAAACTGCTTCAACTTCATTCGCTGGAATTGCTTATGATTTATGCCTCAAAAACCACTTCAATGTTCTTCATTTGAACGTGACGAAGAATTCACACCTTTTATCTCTTCCCGATCAGGTATGTAGCCCTCTTAAGTATACGACTTTTTGGAGTGTTTATTTATACGGTAACGCGTATCGTGTTCGGCATCTGCAACATTTTTTACGCATGCACCCTCGTGCCTTGCATTAATTCGACATAAATCCGACGTTTTTACCGTAAATCGCGCCGAAATGACATTAAATTATAGTTCTCTGTATGACATTTGCTAGCATTTTTTTCACTTGCATTGACTGCAAAAGAGAAAATGAGTGACGAGAAGAACTAACGAGATTTCATCATTTCCTTATTTCGTTTCAGATGCGTTTCGCTCAAAATATAAGCAAATGGGTTGCTAAAAAGCCGGCGCTTTATCATGGACACATTGCCTATTTAGACTTTTCCAAGTTCGTCGCTTTTTACTGCCCTTAGGGATTTAACTATAAATTGCAATTCGTGTTGTTTGCAGGTTAGGAGAGGGTTTGATCAAGCCTATCTATATAAATATAATAAGGGACCCGTTGGAAAGATTGGTTTCATATTATTACTTTCTGCGGAATGGTGACGACTTTCGGCCCCATTTAAAGAGAAGAAAATCGGGAAATAAAGAAGTAAATTATTGATTTTTTTACACAATGCTCTCAGAGCTATTGTTATTTCTTATTTTTGTTACTTTTCAGTCTTTTGACGAATGCGCTGAGAAAGATGGAAAGGACTGTGACCCAGAAAACTTATGGATGCAGATACCTTTCTTTTGTGGCCATGCTGCAGAATGCTGGTATCCAGGCAGCAATTGGGCTCTAGAACAAGCAAAGTACAATTTAGTCAATAATTACCTCGTTGTCGGATTGACGGAAGAATTGAATGATTTTGTTGCTGTGCTGGAAGCAGTTTTGCCTAGATTTTTTAAAGGAGCAACACATTTATACGGCACGGGACGAAAGTCACATCTTAGGAAAACTTTCAATAAACTTCCAGTGTCGGAGGAGACTATCAATAAATTCCAAGACTCTCCAATTTGGAAATTAGAAAACGAATTTTACCAATTTGCCAAGTACCACTTTCATTTTATTAAGAAACGAACATTCGCCCTTCTTAAGGACGGACACCTGCAGCAACAACCGTCGCAATTCTCTTTCGAAAAAATTCGACCACGGTGACCACGAGAGTGGATAAATGATTCGACTCCTTCTATCTCTTTTGTTACTCCACTTGCCAGATACTTTACCCTGATCCGTTTCACATGATAATTTATTAAAATGTTTTTTTCTTTTTGGAAAAAATTTTTGTTATTGAATTAATTTCTGAACAATAGGAGAGAAAAGCTATTTGTCTTTAATGATAAAGTCAAATTTATTTTACTGATATATCCGTCTATACTGACGACAGATCGTCTAGTAGTGAATGATGCCTTGAGATAAAGACAAAACTCGTCTCTGTTTACAAAGATAGCGTTGAAGCCTCGTAAGTGTCTCTGCGTCCAACACTATTACAATCTAGACTTGTGATTGACCGCGTAATTAGAAAATAAATTACTTTCGAGGCTAGCGCCATCTACCGTTTATTAAAATTTGTGTAAATTAACAATTTTCTTGCATAGTAAAATTCAGTTCTTAACGATCTAAAATTTAAATGACTATAATTTCTACTATTCTTCCGGTTTCAAGGAACACGGTCTTGTGAACTCTTGACCTCTTTCGTGTATCCATTTGTTCGCCACCCATTTCGATCCAGTCAGAACCGGACATCCGGCGTGTCTGGTTCGATAATCGCCCTCTGTACTTTTCATGAGATTGTACCAGACAGCACACGATCGAGCCTCTGGATATAATTTAACGCCCAGGTTCGGGAACGCCGTTACACCGCCCGCTTCGACGTCAGTCATCTGCAAATAGTTTTCAAGGAAAAATCAATTATTGACGAAGGATTGTAAGATAATCTTTATGGGAAATAAATAGCTAGATAAATAGGTGTTGTTCAATCTCTTCGGAAAACTAAAAAAAAAAATCTTCCTATTCAAGTCTCAAATCGATTGTTCCAGCTCTATGACTTACATAGAAAATGGCTGTAGCAATCCTTGTACCCCAGGCCTTTTCTAGTTCAGTTGGATTTTCTCTCTATAAATAACAAAAAAAACAAAAAAAAAACAAGAAGTCGCAAAATATCAACCCTAAAACATGTTATTAGGCTTTTAGGCCTACTGCAACACCATTTTTGCGTCTTCCCGTTTCTCCTTTTGTTTTTTTTCCTCAAAGAAAAGGAGAAGAGTTTTGACACTTACATAAAATATGACAGTGGCTATTCGATTACCACGCCATGATTCGAACGTATTTATTTCTCTCTTCTGCAAAAAATGATGTGTGCAGT
Organism: Dimorphilus gyrociliatus; assembly: GCA_904063045.1. Lineage (NCBI taxonomy): Eukaryota > Metazoa > Annelida > Polychaeta > Dinophilidae > Dimorphilus > Dimorphilus gyrociliatus. The sequence goes on along the minus strand of CAJFCJ010000014.1, from coordinate 1,574,187 downwards.
AGAAAACTATTTAAGAACGATACTTTCTTTAAAAAACAAAGGAAAATATCGCTTTAAAAGTTGACTATGATCATTTAATTATCATATTCTGAGAGAAAGAGAGAGAGAATGAATAAGAGACGAAAAGATTTAAAAAGATACATATTTCTTTAACATTTTATCCCGTCTCTGTATCCCTCATTTTCTCTCTATCTCTTGCTCTTTTTCTTGATTCTTTTTTTCTTTTTCCTTTTTCAATGCAATTTATGCCTATTCTTACCCTGGCAAAGTCGAAATGAGGTTCGTAATGACCACCAATACCGTAATTAACGACCTGTTGCAAGAAATAACGGTTTTTATCAATCAATTTCACATTTACTTTGATCTCTTGGGGCAGCTCGTATCAATATTACAATATATTCTCTTGGCTCTTTTTGATATTTGTATACCTGTAAATGTTCAGCAGTAGGTAATGTTAAATTGCTCATCAAGTGAATCTTTCCAGAAAATGCTCGTATTAGAGGATCATCATTATCTGATAGCCATGCGCTAAGAAAAGCCATAAAATTCGGTTTTTGTTATAGATATTTATAGACAATATATATTTATATATAGTATAAATATACTATAGCCATTCATTTTAAATTTTAATTATATCTCGATGACTTAGTTTTGTCAAATCGAGAAGGACAGAGAGAGAGAGAGAGAAGGAGAAGACGTTTAATAAACGTCAAGGTCTCTTTTAACTGTTAGATAAGTGAACTAAGGCATTAGGAGAAGGGCGAGAAAGCATATTAAAGCACTAATAAAAATCAAATCAAAGGGATGCTTTTAAAAGGAGCCAATAACTTAGGTAATTAAAACTCGCATGCTAAGCGATCTAATAATATCCATTGATCTGAGCTGCCCTCTTTTCCCCATTTTTTTCAATTAATGAATAATATCTATATATATATTTATATATTGCCATTCTTTCTTAAGTACCTGCAATTCTTCAGCAGTTTCCAAAGTTAAATTTGTCATTTTATTGATTTTACCGCTGACATGGGCAATTATCGGATCTTCATGATCTTTCAACCAGGCACTACATAAATGATTATAATTACTTTTAAATATTTTCAAACTATTTACATATATATATATATAGCATGTATAGCATATATAGCATATATAAATTTATATATATATATAGTATATCTATAAATAAACAATATTGTACAGTATATACTGTATATATATATATTAATATATGCATATATTTTCTCCTTTGTAATGACTGGCATGTGGGCTGGCTTTTTTTTATTTTCTTTTACAAAAAAAAAACACACCGTAGAAATATTTTCACTCAGCAAAATTATTCATGAGCTTGAACGAGTTTTTCCCCAAATTTTAAGGTTTTTGGCAAGAGTGGGTGAGTGAGAGAACGAAATAATAGAGAAAGGGTGATTGAGAGAGAAAGATAGAAATAGAGAAAGATTGATAGAGTAGTTGGTATATACACGATGAGGCTTTTAGCTGAATAAGAAAAGTGCAACAAAACAATATTACATTATTGAAAAATAGTTAGATGTAAGAGAAGAAATGTCAGGAATAACAAACACCAAAGATACCTCTGACTTGTGCGGTAATTTGTAGTTGGACTTTTGTTATCTTCAGTAACAAATACTCCTGATCGATGTAACTAGAAAAATTTAAAGTAATTTCGTCTAAAGATGTAAAAAAAAACGTAGAGAGGAGATATAGAATAAATAACCCAAATAAGAGAGGAATTTTTTTTATCAAAAATATACGGTGTGTATGAGTAGGAAAACACGCCCTCAATGAAGAAACATATTATATATCGTCATACACAGCTGAACGACATCTGCCAGTCACCACGAAGAATGGTACAAATGTGTGTTGGTTTCTTAGTATATATACATATTTTTTTACCTTTTACTGACTCTATATGTTGCGAATTCAAGCTTTCCAGTAGAAGGATTTTGGACAGTTGCGCGATTTAACTATGTAACATTTTCCATTTTGTTAAAACTTTTTCAAGTTAAGAAAAAAAGAAATAGCGATATAGTAAGAATGTTACATATTTACCCTAGGACCTGCCATTTCCTGTATTCTCTTGACTTCTGACTCTGTCATTAGATCGTGATAGATAGCAATCCAAGGATCGAAATACATGATCTCCTCTTTCAACGGTCGAAGGATAAAATATGGATGGTGCCTCTTGTATTGACAAGTTAATTTATGAGCTAATGGATATACTTGAGTTTCTTCCCCTCTACATAATGCTTCGTATTTTGCAAATTCTTCACTCTGTCTATATTCATCTAACTGTCTAGGATTATTGACGACATCTAATTCTTCATCTTTCTTCCCATTTTCCTTGGCTTCTCTAATTAATTTTGAATAGTAATCATGGTTACTCTGTGCTCTAACATGGTTGGGTTCTGTGCGAAAAATCAAATAATTGTGTTGTCTTTAATTAGAAAACCAAATAAAAACTGTTTGTACCTTCATTTAACCACTCTTTCGTTAAGTTTAAGGCGTGTATCCAATTTCCTTGCTATTTGGGATAAGAGAGAAACATATAGTGATAAGGATTAAGATGATTATCATAGGAAACATTATAAAGTATTAATCTATTCTACCATATAAGTTGAATAGGCTAAATAATCAAGGATAATTGGCTTTTCAATGGTTTTAGATGTTTCATTTTCTAGTATAGTGAGAGCTTCTTTCATCCAGAGCATTGTATGATAATAGTCTCCTTGGCTGTAGGCGACTTTGCCAAGCTGAAAGCAATCTTGAGCCGTCATCTTTGGTGAGTAACGAACTCCTTTAATTTCCCCTGAAGATGTTCGAAAGACAATTAAAATTGATTAAGCAAAAGTCAAATAACAGTTGAGAAGAAGTAATTAGTACCTTTTGCTACTTTATCAGTAGGTAAGACATAAGTGTCTTGCAATCTCAGAAGAGCAACCGCTGCACCGTCAAGATCTTCAGGACTTGGAAATCCTTCAGTGAGTTGGGGTAGGGACGCAATAAACTGATTTGTGTTATTAGGCGTCATGTACTTATTGAGAACATCATTCCAATCGGTTGTAAACCTCTTAACAAGTAAGAAGGCACTAACTGGATTGGCTAGAGTAGCATGCATATCCCCCATTGCTGATTCGGCATGAGACTCGTATTCGTTAGCTATGCGCTCTAGTTCGTTCAGACGCTCCCTTTCCTTGGTCACGTAGCTGCGAATTTCCTTTGCTAACCTTTTTTCCGCATGTATAGACTTCTCCATGTGAACTAACGCAGTAAACATTTCGGGCTTCACCAGTGGACTGACTGATAAAAACAAAAGAAGAGTGGTGAGGACCATTTTTTTGGTTCTTCCCTTTATCGCCTCCTCTGCGCAAAAGAATAACTTGAGAAGGGTGGCGGACGTGAGATCGTGATTTTTCAATATGTCTCGATACGCATCGGTAGAAAAGAGGTCACCCTGTGCTAAAATATTGAAAAATAATAGAAAAAAATAGGTCGAAATACGTTGCCCACGTCTGCTATTTGTAAATAGGACAATACATTCACTACAGCCTGGAAGCGCCTTCTACCTGCCTTACCCTTTTCTATTACAGATGGCGCAGTTGTATTTTAAGGAAACTGCACCTGCAAACTTTTGCAGATAAAGAAAACCAGTTGTCAATTCGAGATATGCACCTGCTTTTTGATCGGATCACTTTTCACCCTCTTTTGCAGTTGGAAAATAGAGAATAAAAGAACTTTTTCCAATGTCTTATAATAAAAAATGATATTTTCATAAAACTTTCATATATTTGCATTCCCACGACAAACGATAACCCGGTTTGTCTCAGAAAAGACGGTATTTGGTCCGCACGCTCACTCAACAAACAATTAGCGATGGAAGGTGATAACTTTTAACGAACATCAATCAACGCTACATCAAAGTCGTTGGCTTGTCAATAAAATGGTTTGATAAGATAAACGCTCGAGCGTCCTAAATCCAGCCAATCAGCTACTGATGCGCAAGTAAAGGCGTGGCCAAAGAGAGCGTTAAGCTCCTAATCTATTGGCAGTTTGCTAAGAAATAATGGAGAGGCCGAATAATTATTATAGAAACTTCAATAACGAACCTAATTATTACTACGATGAAGCATTTGCGTATTCCGCCTACAATCAGCAGTTAATACCTCATTCATCCCAGCAACGTTACGATTTAATTCCCCAGTCGACAGTTCCAAAGCCGCTCTCGCGACAAGGAGCAACAGCAAGGTAAGTCCATTTAAACCCTAGTATGATAAGAAAAATCCCTCATTTATAATTAATTTTTTCCCACTAACAAACCATAGGGAGAGAAGTCGTATGCATTTGCTGAATGACGCTTTCGACGCCTTAAGATTAGTTGTGCCTAAATCAAACTTAAGCGAGCATCAAAAATTATCGAAGATTGCTACTCTTCGTTTGGCTATTCATTATATCTCGGCTTTAAGGTACTTTTTTTTATTTTTTTATTAATTCCCCCTAAAATTAACCTTCATTCTTTCATCTAAATTACGATACTTAGAGAATAATCATACAAAACTTTTACGCTAACAAACCTTAAATAGAAGATATCATTATAGAAATATTTATTGATAATTACGCAGTAATTAACTTTTATTAACTAATCACCCTCTTTTCGCTGTTTTCTTTTTTAGATCCATCCTAACGAGCTCAGGAATTGAAATAAAGCCAATAAAAACCTGCCACGTACCAATAAAAAGAGGGAGAAAACGACTTCATCCACGGGCGAACGATCAAGAAAGAAAAGAGAAAATTAGTTTAGAAAAGAGAATAAAAACAGAATAAAATATGTGCTGGATAGAACTGGATTAGTGCTGATTATTTATATCTTTCCATGCAGTATATAAAAGTGTCTTTTTAACTTTTGAGTGTTCTATGCAATAAATACAATTTAATAGATAAATATCATAAAGTAAATTATGTATAATTTTTTATTTCCTTAATTATAATTGTTCATTATTTTTTTAAAATATTGACCTAGTTATGTAATACCTTCTGATTATAAATATTCATATCCAATGAAATGTTTATATTGCCGTTGGACATAAAAGAAAAGTAAGTACAATAGAGGTATAAATCAATTAAATTTAATATAAATTATTAGATTAAGAGTGAATTACAATTGAAATTACGCCTACTTATTATAAAAAATAACGCTATGTTTGTCAAAGTTAAGTAAAAGTTTATTCAATTATGATGAAATGATAAACGATCAAGTTCACTTTTTTTGCCATTTAGATCTTAATATATGTGGGAAAATACCATAAAACGATAATTTGTATTGGTTATTTTAATCTCAAAATCGGATTGTAATGTTACTGCAAGTTTGTTTGTCTTGTGAAAATATATATTCTAAAAACAAGTTCAAGATAAGCAATATAACGATATTCGTGCGGTGACATGTGAATTATACATATAATCCAGCCTGGTACAATTCTAAAAGCATCGTGGCATCTATTCAAGCGAATAGAATGGGCCATTAAAAAATTATTTCATTAATAGACAATGATCAAAGTAAAGTCTGAAAAACCTTAGTTTGTTTTCGAAAATATAGATGGCGCAACTGATTTCATATTTCCATATCCGTTTTTGAGTTCTTTTTTCGAACGTAAGACAGAAGAATAGAGAATATCGTAAGTTCATTTATAAATTTTTCATATCCATTTAGTTGCGACGGCCAGTCGTGCATCGAGTTTTATCAGTTCTTATTAAATTTAGTGCCGTTCTCGTTCTTTGGAGAGATGTTCCAAGGCGCTCTTCTGCCTTCTTTGCAGTTTTAAGCATAAATAATCTGTTTATATCATCTCATTATATTTAATTGAATTATTTAATGCAATCCGAACTGGATTAAACTAACCTATATAAGAATTCGAATATCTCGACTAATAATATAAATGTAATTCCTGTCCACAGATTTAAAATTCCGCCTATTTGTGAAAATAGGTCAGCAGCATCATATACTTTTTGATCGATCCTTGAGAAATAACCAGTTTGTGACATCCAGTAGAATTTTAGCTAGGGAAATAATGTAATTATAATAATAAGGGATAAGAAATGAGATGAAGTGAATTATTCTATTAATGGTGCGGTTCCTTACTAAGATTAAATTCTTTTCTAATCTATTTTTTTTGTTCAGTAGAATATCGGATGGCTCTTTCGTTGTTGACCATTTCTTAAATATATCGTAGTAATCGAGATAATCTTTATGAAATACTTTGTTTAATATAAGGCCTTCGTACACGGACATGACTTGACGCTTGTCTGGCCAAATACCCTCTCCTAGATCAACTTTATACACCATTCTTAAGCAAGGAGGTCTACATGTAGGTATACAAGTTTTCTCAGCTTTCAAAACTTCCCGTTCCCTAATGGGAAATATAGTCAATGCAATTAAGGGAATTAAAAAAATCCCGTCTTCATTACCAACCTGCATTGCAATCTGTTCACGAATTTCTCGATGCTTTCTTTTGTAATTACATCTGGCAATTTATGGCAAAGACTATAATTTCTGTATTTATTTATGTGATCTGGTGATATCAATTGATAAGGATCGATACATTGGCAATTTTCGGCTATAGCTTTTAGTTTGCACAGGGCATAACAGGCACTAGATGAATACATCAAATTGTAACCTTCCAAAGTTTTAACAGGCTCAATAAAAGATGAATTATAGCAATTTCCATATGGTTTTTCAAGTTTTACATCCGCGGAGCCTGCGATCTGGGCTGTAGTCATAGAAGATGGACGAACGTCATGACCATGTATTTTTACATTAAACCATGCATCGGGCTGATGCACCTATAAACATAGGAATTGGAAGAGAAGAATATATACGGTAAATTCATGTTGTATAACTTTTGAAAACGAAAAGAAAAAAGCAGAAGGTGTTTTGAAAATTGGATAGAATAGAAACACTTTGAGAATCAACCGTAAATTTAGCTCCCTTCGAACCATTGAAACTCAGATTTTCTCCAGATTCCTTTAAATGCAGAACAGTCTGCAAGCCATTTAAGAGTAAAGATGTGAGACCGTCTGAGTAAGATTCATTGTATAGTGGGCGAATCCTGGTCGATAACAGGTAGGAAAATGAGCTAATGTGAAGTCTTTTAAAAAGTTGAATGGAAAGTATATTACGTGTAACAAGCAAAATAATCTGGATGCAAATAACGATCAACTCTACTCAGCAGAGTCGTAGTACAATTTCTATAATCGTTAAGATAACCTTCCAATAAAATAACTTTACATTCCAGGAAGAGTTCATCTTTCTTATGAGCTACTTTCTTAACGTTATTAATTCCAAGATATGAAAAATATCCGCCTATTGACTTTATGCCTTCTAAAAATCTATTACTTCCACCAATTGCTTCAGCTGCCTTATCGACTTTTGTATAAAACTCATCAATAGTTGGTAATTTAAGTCGATTAATCTATAAATGAGCAAATAAAGAAGAAAAGTTTATAGACCGCCATTTATTAGCCGATACTTTAGTTAAATAGGTAGTTTTATTCTGTAGAATAAAAATAATTTTCTACCTTATCCATACTAAAAGGGAAATTGTTGCAGATTGTAATCGATGGAAATATACCAAATGACCCTCCAATTGGGTCGTCAGTCATTACCGCAACTTTAGGATATGTATAGTATTCTAATAAGATTGACACTGACTGTGTGAATATAACAAAGGATAAAAACCACCATGTTTAATAAGCCTATTTCGTTGGTATTTCTCATTGTACAAACCATATAAAGGGCTATAGAAATAAATCCGATGATACTTAATACCCAAAGACTCTTTAAGAAAAAAGAGTTATCTTGGCGAAGAACACGCCAGCACCCTTTCACAGACGTACGCTGAAAGAAGACAGTTGTCTCTTCCTTTAATTTAGACGTCATGTCGGGATGATTCTGCAAAAAGTAATTATGCACAAGATCGAACGTTGCCACGCGTCGGTGTATACATTGGCTAGCAAAGTGAGCCTATAAACAGAGGGAGAGTGTAACCTTGGAAACTATTAACAACGCCTTTGTATAGGACGACCTGGAACATTGCCAAATGCGCGCTATTGTGACCGACCTCTGAACTCTCTTCTGCGAGTGCTTAGTTATATTCGGCTTATCTGAGCCTTTAGGAAGGAATCTTGTAATTGCGTACTATACCAAGGATATCGGGCAAGATGAATCATTAAAAATAGGACGGGATTTCCTTACTCATGCTTGATTACCAATCCTTTCCTTTTGACATTAGGAAGTAAATAACGGTATCTAATTATTACTGAACTCTATGATAGAGATTCCCCCCGAGTCCAGTTAAAAGCAGTATGACCAGGGCTTTTCTCGTAGTGACGCGTGACCTAAATTCCTTAAATGTTTATGACGCTATAGGTGGGAGGTTTCCCGCCAAATTTACTATTGCCCTTGCTATTACGTCATACACGTGGATAGAAAGTTACGCCTACAGATGACTCACGCAGATTTAGAGAAAGTTCATCGAGTACTGTGATTAATGTATCTTTTTTGAAACCAAATACGAAATAAATAGCAAAAAAACAGTTATTATATATATATATCTAAACTGTCAAGGCGATTAACGCCGACGAAACTGATGTAGCAAAGGACGATTGGCCTTTAACAGATGTCGAACACGACAAGTCTGAAGTTAACAGTCCAGTAAATCCGTGGTTAAAATCATTGACTAGAGAACTAATATGAACTGGTTCAGTCTGCATGGGTTCCAAATAACTTTCAACATTTTTCTGTCTTTTTGAGGGAGGTGTTTGATATTCTTCTTCTTCTTCTGATGTAAGTCGTCGTTTACAGACTCTGGCGCATGTGAGTGTGGTTGTAGTGTCAGTTTCTTCTTCAACTGTTTCTTGCGAAGTATTTTCTAAGTCTACTATTGTGTTTTCCATATCGAAAGACGGAGTTTGGTCAGGTACAACGTGGTCTTCAGCAGTATCATCTTCATCATCATCTTCTGGCTTACTGTCGTCTTCTGTTCTTTCCATATCCGTTACATATTGAGACCTAGCCTTAACCAAAACAGTTGAGACTAGTAAGTTTTTGTGTAAGTTTACCCCTGTACGTTTTTGGCGCGAAGCATACATTTTGCCGAGTGATAAAACGATGAGTTTTTGAGCTTCCATTTCTTTTTTCAATTAGTTCTTCAGAATATAGTAGTGAGCAAGTTAAAGTGATATGTTCAAGTTGATAATCCTATTCCTATTCACCTATAAAATGTTAAAATCTCCTCACTGTATAGTCAGCCGGCAAGTCTTGGGGGAAACTGTGGATGACCTCTAGCTAAAATTCCGGTATGACGTCAGAAAAAATGGCGGGGCCAATCAACACTAACCGGATATTTGTGTCAAGCTCTGTGATTGGTTAGCAGGAATCACTTACCCAATAAACATTGCCTAAACAACCTTTTGTTCGTTATGCCGTTAAGAATGAGTCATTTTTACTAGCGTCGTAAACAAAACAGAGCAATATAGGCTCAAATCCTATGACTAAGTTTATACGTCAGGGTCTCTTGTTTTATTTTCAGTATATATACGCAGTTCTGCGTTTATTAAAAGAAAGGTTAATGAACTAAGTATATACGCAAAAAAATATACATTATATTAAATTTATCCTTAAGAAACAATCATAAGCATAGTTATATTGTGCAATAAACTGACATGACCTATGTCCTAATTTTTCCAAGATGTTGCAATAATGATATTTCAAAAAATTACCAGATAAAAATTTTCTAGGTTGTACAGTTATGTTGCAATATACGAATTTCGGAATAGAGTATGTAATTTAATATTAAATTTTTGCAAATTTTACCTTCCAATGACTTTTTCATTGAATCACATTTTCTTTGTAATCATTTTTTTCGTGACTACTGGTGCTGTGAGTAAAATACTGAAAATATTTAATTACACTCCTTACCATAAAAAAGCCGATGAAAACAATTAAATTAATTCTTTTTACGCCAGATAACTAGGTACCCTAAAGGATCTTTGAGATCTGTTAATTTACTTAACTAAAAACTATTTGATTTCATTCACTTGTCTTTGTGTGTCGTGCTTGCAAAGTTTGAGAAAAAGGGCATAACAATGACATGTACGATCGACCTATATACAAAGCGTCATCTGCCAACGTTAAAAAAATGATCAAGCGTTCAAAAAAGAGAAAAAAAAGTAGAGCGCCATCTATTGTTTACCCCATAAGGTTTTTGGATAAGTGTATCACGATATGCTCTTTAAACTTGCCATGATGACTACTAAACTGGATACTATGAATAATTAAAAGTTATTGACTTCTCAAGTTATTTAGTCTGCTATTTGATAATAAAGGTCAAAATGACATGCTATTCAGTATAAATATAATAGCGCGATTGCTGATCGTTTTAAGTAGGAACATCGATGAAGGCCTATAGCGCCATCTATTAAGAAATAAGACCGATAAGAATTGCCCAAAGTGTTCCATTCAAATTATAAGAAAGAGTGAAAATTGGGTGGGTTTTCACTTTTAATGGCATGTTATTATAAGCTTAAGAATATCGATAAAAACAGAATGTAAACGACTGTAATACAGTAGTTAAAAGGAAAGGACGGATGCCCATTTTACCTGCTTTCGCTTGCTCTAATAAAATAGCTATTAGGAAAGAAATAATACAGAAAAGACCTTTCTTGCAATAGTTGCATTAGGAAAGAAGAGGAGATTTTTAGCACTAGCAGATCTATATCGACCAAGCTGGTTTGTGTTTACGAGATCTCGCGCGAAATACGAAATGCCCTGAAGCCATCCCCCGTAGACATTGCTACCACACGCCATTCTGGCGCCGTCTCGTCAACAACCCTACTCCTTCAGTCCTCTTCCTCTTGACGGCATGACCACGCGGCGATAGGACAATCACAGTCTTTGATAGTTAAAGGTAAGCACGACTCTTTGAACTAAATTCGTGGTTATAACAGATGGCGCTGCGGTATGTTGGAAGTGGCGATTCGTCTATTTAATTTTAGATTCATCAATGCTTGGAAAATAATATAAGCCATATTGTTAAGCAGACTAATTCAGTTAATAAAAAAGCAAATTGGAGAACACAAAGAGAAATGCAGTAGTTCTATGCAGAACGCGGTGCATTTGCCCAGGGCCGAACTGCCCTCAGGCCTGAAACACGAACTTTGTCGAACGCACTCGGGCTCCGCTTTTTTTTTCAATTCGCATTTTATACCGGTTTCCCGTCACAGAATGTCCTCATCCGCTTCCTCCAGTCCTCTACCGAATTCGGTGAAACGGTCCACTTCTCCACCCCCCATCTCGCAAAAGGTCAATGCTCCGCCGTCCGGTGTACCGATGCCAGCAACGCCCACTCGTTATACGGCGCCTGTTCACATCGACGTCGGAGGTGTGATTTTTACTTCGACTCTCGATACTTTGACAAGGTAAGAGTTCTTCGTCGCTTTCTTTCATTTGCAGGTGTGGGAGCCTTAAGCTTGAGGCTATGTACCTACCGCGAGAGTTGTACATAGCACATACACCTGATTTTTTATTCATTTAAACTTCGATTCGTTTCCTTACTCTTCTTAATGAATTATGGACGAAAAGTTAAACGCCGTTTAATGTACTAGTTTATAATTAGTAGAAACAGTCACCGCAGGCTAGGCTGCACGTTGCTATGACTACAAGTTACCAGCCTAGGGCGGAAGATTACATGAAAGATGTCAGCAGCTTTGAACGAAACGGTTCGTAGCCGGCTAATATTTGATTGTATAAAGGATGCGAGGGAAGAGAGAAAAGGGGAGCGAGGGGCGACATATCATCTAAGATTCTTTAGGCCTAAGGAGCATAATTTCTTTTACCTCTTCCTTTCTTATATAAAATAGGCGTCTTATGCTGGTAGAATTTTTTTATATAGAATAGAGAAAGGGAAAGTGAACAAAAGATATGAGTATGGTAGCGCCGTGGGGCAAACGTTCCAAATGGGATACGACTCGAGCTAAGGGCGTAATCAATTTTCACGTTAATACCCTTTTGCAGGTTTTCGAATTCGCGATTGGCGAAAATGTTTACAGGCCACGTTCCCATCATTCTGGATAGTCTTAAACAACATTATTTCATCGATCGGGATGGCCATCTCTTTCGGCACGTTCTTAACTTTCTGCGCACATCCAAAGTTCACCTACCGGATACCTTCGAGGTATAAACATCGTATAGAATTGTCTTTATTCGAAATAGAATTGTGTACAATAACTCCAACACAGGAACTCGATATGTTAGCTGAAGAAGCTCGATACTACGATATTGAACCGATGATCAAGGAAATCGAACGTTTACAAAAGATGAGGGAAAGGAAAAAGTTGGTTACTGACGGAACTGGCCGCTGGGAGTGTGTTTGTGTTCACATAAACCCAGATCTAGGAGAAAGAGTTTGTCTAACGGCTTCTCGTGCCTTGGTGGAGGAAGTTTTTCCCGAACTTGTTGCTCCTCTAACAGATAGTCGAACCTCCGGCTGGAGTGATTTCGACAGTAATCACGTTATACGTTTTCCCGTCAATGGCTACTGTAGACTAACTTCAATTCAGGTGTTAAAGAGACTCTTAAATAATGACTTTAAGATCTTGGCGTCGACTGGAGGAGGAGTCGAAAGTCAACAATTTAGCGAATACTTATTCGGTAAAAGAATGCCATCTATCGCATTAAAGCGCCACCACCCGAACGGAGATTGAAGTTTTTTTTGCGCTACTTAAACCTTTTTCTTTATATATTTTCTTTGATTCTCTGTTCGTCTTGTTTCGATATAAAAAGGCTATAAAAAATTTCGATTGTACTCATTCTGTTACTCAAAAGATCAGATATTTATTTTTTTATCGCTTTCGCGCCCAAACTTACTAGTTACCTGTTTACACCTCGATGATTTGGCCATCTTTTTCGCCTTTTGGTCGATTTTAAAACTCCTCTTCCAGTGCTTTTTTATTCTGGGATAAAAAGTTGATTGTAAACGTCGTTTACGTTTTGCGACATCGTCAAAGTTTTTCTGAAAAGAGTTTTGCGCGGCTAACAGAGATGTATCTGGGAACTTCTAGTCTCCGCACGTCTTTTAATCAAGAAAGAGATTTAAAAACGACACTAAAGTACAACCTGTCGACCGACATAATGACTGAAAACGATATAGTGAACTTATGCGAAAGCTGGGATGATAAATGGAAGACTAGGCGAACGTATTCGTTTGAGAACGACTTCGGGTTTATTGCTGTTAGCGAAGATAGTGGTCGTTTCAATTCTGACAAGTACGAAACAGGCGAATCGTCGCAGTCGACAAATTCACTAGATGACAATGACGGCTCCAACTATGAATCCTTGGGAACGATGTGCGATAGGAAAAATTACGAGCTCCTCAAGGTCGATTACACCTCCTCAATCGACGACAGCAATCAAGGGTTGCCAAGTGTTAGCAATCTGAAGAATATCTTTGAGGAAAAGGCGAAAGAACGGAAAAAGAAGGTTTATTGCGAAAAAGACGTAATTTCTTCTCATTTTAGAGACGAACAAGGTGGAAAACGATGTATTTCTGTTTTGTACGTTAATCTGAACTCTGAACAATCGTCCTACAAGGGGGTCAAGAATTTGGAGAACATATATGAAACTCGTAATGGGATAAAATCGGAGAAAGATGGAACGACTGATAACGAACTGCGCATTAAATCCGTACAAGAGCGAATCGACGATCTCTATCATTCTGCGAAACTTTTTAGCAGGAGATCGCTAGAGGATACGGAAGGTGAATCTTGGCCTTCCGTGGCAAATTTAACGGCTACGTGGCCACGTCGCGTGATACGGAAATGACGTTTTGTTGGTTACTGGGAAAATTCCGCTTGTTAATTTATGAGTGTAAGAATGAATAAATAAAAAAAATTGAAAATTAAAATTGTCGATAATCGTTTAAGAAAAAAAGAATAAGATATATCTTTTCTATTCTTTTAATGATTCTCTTCCATACGTATATTTCTTTCAAAAAGCAATGGGCTGTTCCAGTATATACGTATTACAGAAACATATTCAGACAGGCTGCATGACACTGCTCCCACACTGAAACGGTGATTCCAATACCATTTACTCTTCTATACAATGTATTTCATGCAAATAATTGCGCAGAACGTATATACTTCTTTAAACATGGCATGCGAAAGTCATGAAAGACAATAATGTAAAATTCTCTTTAAAATGTTAACGTTATAGAGACGGAATGAATTTTATTAGCACGAACATGAAAGATATAATGTTTCAGTTAGCAATAAGCTGTTTCAATATATATATAAATATATATATACTGTATATATATATATTCAAATATATAAAAATGTATATATACATATATATATATGCTGTATATTATATATATACATTTATATATATATATATATGTATATATATACTGTATATGTGCTTATGTGTGCTTAAACGTATTTTGAATATAGTCATATAGTATATTATATATGCAATATTTTACTAAAACATATACACTTATACATCTGATATGTACGATAATGTATATGTTAAATAGAGGAAAAAATGCTTATATGTATGTACTCTATATGTATCAGATGTCCACCACATACGTCTTAAATTTAAGTCCATCTCTCACCTCCACTCTCTGTTTCTCTCTCTCTCTCTCTCTCTCTCTTTTTCTTTTTCTCTCTCCCCTTTCTCACTAGCTCTCTTCAAGTAATTTCCTATCAAACCTAGTAAGAATACGACTTTTTTGCTTGAAATATTTTTTTCTTCTGAAGCTCTTTAAAATAGCTTTAAGATTTTTTTCTTTTTTTTAATAACAAAATTAGAACATAAAACTGATCAAATCCATCAGAATAACATCAATGATGTCAATTATTTCAATCCTTAATTGGCTAGTTGAAATTAAACACCGACTAAATTATAATTGAAACTGAAATGTTACCGAAACAATTTGAGGTTGGTTGCGAAATCAATAGAAATAGGGAGAATATTTGAAGCATAAATGAACAAATGAATGGATTGAATTGTACATTAATTAGACTACATGGTCAGAAAGGATAATTAACCTTACATCAACGCATAAAACTGCACAAAAATGCATTAACCTGGGATGAAAAGAGGAAGGAAGTAAAAGCTGCAGTATACACTCAAAGCACATTAAATAGACGCAGTTCGAATGAATAAATGAAATTTTTATACATTACTAGAAGCTTGACATTCCTCTTTATGAGGTCCGGATGATGCTATCAAATGACGACGTTCCTTTTGGTCGGCACCAGCCGGTACAATAGCAATTTGACCGGCAGGTAAAGATGGTGTACGAGAATTCTGGTTTCTTGGACAACACTTCAGGCAAGAAACTACCTCCTTGAAGGAATATCTAAAATCTTTACTAGCTTGATTATAGATAAAAGGATTGATGCAAGAGTTGGCGTATGCCATAAGGTTCCAGAGGAAGGCTACGGTTAGATATGATTTAGGCATTTGTTTGCCTGTAGTTACGGCTATTACGAGATGTAGCTGTATAGGAAGCCAGAGTATGGCGAAGAGGACCACAACAAGGATGATGAGACGAGAGGCGCTCTTCTTCCTCGAGTTTGACCTTATTCCTGAAGGCGTCGATTGGCTTATTGTTGTCGGTCTCTGCTTATTAAGATGAGCAATAATACCAACGGATAATAAGCCAATAAGGCATAAAGGAAGAAGATAGCCGAATACAAAGAAAGAGTAGAATACGGGCGCCTGAAATTCTTCCGACTTCATGTCACAGTCCAATGACACGCCGCTCGAGTTTCTAACGACCACGTCGTAGGCTTGTGTAATGGGATAATTGGCAGAAAGGAAGACGACCCATAAAAATGCGATCATTATGACAGCGTTACGATGAGTACGTAGGTGTACTGTCTGACTATTGTAAACCACCGTGAAAAATCTGAATGCTGATATAACAACGAGTGTGTAGACGGTCACGTAGGCGCATGAATTGATTGTATAATGCATAAGCTTGCAGAGAAACGAACCGAAGGGCCAAGTTTGATAGGCAAAACTATAAGCTGTCGGTAACGGGCATATAATTACGAAAGCCAGATCGGAAACAGCGAGATTGAGCAGTAAGAGGTTAGTAACTGTTCTCATTTTAGAGCGTGTTGCAATAACATGAATAACCAAGGTGTTGCCGGCAATTCCAAGCAATGTTATAATACCAAAGACAATGGGAACGGCGTAGCGAGAGACAATTAAAAACACTTTATCTTCTGTTGATTCTCCTTGGCTACTGTTATTCGCCATTATCTCTACATGGAAGAAAATTTAAGGAGATTTTTAATTTCGATATCTAATTTTAAACTATATTTTTTAATATCAAAATTGAAATATGAGAAAAAATACCAAAAAAAAAATAAATAAATAACTTTTTATACCCGAATAAAATTAAGATAAAAACTTTCAAGAGATGAATGATAAGTAGAAAAGATGTATAGGAAGAAGGGAAGAAGAGGGAAGAGGAGTAAAATTAGAAGTAGAGGAAGGTGGAGAGGACGGCCAAAGAGCAGTATTAGTAGTATGGTAGGTAGACGAAATAGAGAAGAAAAAAAAAACGACGGAGACGAGGATAACGAAGATAAGCTATGACGTAAAAATAAAAAAAAGAAAAGATTCTCGATCCACCTAGAAAAAAGGTCGCAATAAATAATTGTACTAAAAATTCTTCATGTACATATTGTCCTTCTTCACTTGCTTCTATATAGGTGTGCTAATCTGCTAAGTGCGACGCTAACAATTCTACAAGGAAATAGCGCAAAATAAAAAATGAATAAAAAACACACTACCCTATACTTTCCTGAGATTCGCGTTTATTACCAGCTCCATTAAGTCGGCCGCAGGAAATGACCAGCAAACTGATAGGCCTATAATCATTCGGAGCTCTATCGCTCCTTTTTATCTATTCTAACCCGACCCCTTCAAGGAATAATTTACTTAACAGGAGCCACTAGATGTAATTATGCACCGCATACAGGCTTTTATACTCCATAACTACAAAAAAATTATACTGCTGAAAACTTAATTAGTCTCGTGCTTACAAAAAGTCATTGCTCCTGCCCCGATCTTCTATCCAGATGCTGCATGCATGCGTAATACAGAATTAGAGTGGCATACCAAAGTATACTTGCTAAAGGATAAACAAAGATAAACTTGCAACTTGATTCTTATAGAGGACTCTTTCAACTGTCAGGTTAAGAATTTTTACAGCAAAAGTATAAGAGCCAATACTAATAAATACTGCCTAGAAATCATATCTAGTAGGCTATTAAGAAGAGATACATAGGAGTATAAAGACGTGAAAAGTGAGTTGAAGAGATTGGTATAACTCATAAAAAAATAGCAGCTTAAAGAAATATCGAGGGGTTCCTGTCTCTTTATTTTTTTTTCTTTAGTGCCATCGATTTGGGAGCATGTGCGCATCATCCATAAAATTAAAAATGGTATCAACCGATCTGACATTGCCTATTGACTATGCAACTCGCGATCCTACTGTTATTAACCAGTAACGCGATAAGGTTACTTCTTGCAAATTCCCACTTCGATCGCTAAGAGATAGTGAGAAGTCGAGTTTACATAACAGCAAAGTCACCTATAATCTCTTGGCATATTCTACATTACATATCATTCATTCTACTCCACATCTCTAAATCTTATCTTAGTGTATATTTACCTCTTCTTTTTTATTTAGATTCTTCTACACTCGATCTTAGCATCTAACTAGTTCCACCCATCTCTAATACTACGGGTGTAGTAAGCGTAAAAATTTTTCCGACGTGGTTTTAATAAAGGGTGCACTTTTACAAACAAACAATGCTGACGGTAGCATCTTTCGTAAACTAAAGTTTCCTACTGTGAAAAAACTACTATGCTTTATTAGCTTAAAAATACAGTGATTCCCTTATTATTTTAAATTAAAATATTAAATAATTTAACGATAAACCTTTAAGATAATCTCTTAATTTATTTTTAAACGATTATGCGTTCCAAGGTAGTTTGAGGTCCCTCTAAGCGATGTTGAAAGGCGGTGAAGGAAATGAGTGTTGGATAAGGAAGGAAAATGAGCTGGTAAGCGAATAATAGAGAAAAGAGGAAGAAAGGTAAAGTAAAGGATTTGGGGAGAGAGCGTTTGTTAAAAATTGTAGAGTTGCAAATACCATTAGATCAATCACGAAATCAGCTCTCTTCGACGCCTTAAAAACCTTTTGTGATCAATGATGAAAACCTCACTTGATTAACGAGATCAACCTATTTTGTAATATAAACTACGTTAAAAATTTATCTTAATAATTCAAATAGGCTAAGAGTACTTCTATTGATTAGCGGTTAAAGTAATAATAATAATAATAATAGTAATAATAAAGACTAAAGGAAATAAGAGACACAATAATAGAGAATTAAAAAAAGCAAACTAAAAAATAATAAAGAAACTGAAGAGAATACGTAAGTATAAATATAAATAAATGTATATATATATTAGTATATATATATATATATATATATATATATATATATATTTATATATATATATGTATATGCATACATATATATTATTTTTTAATCTACTTAATTTCTTCACTACCTTTTTGTCGTCCCTCCAAAAATTTTCTGTTTATAAAAGCTATTTGCGATCGACACTCTCTACAGTTCCCTAATTTCCGGGCAAGATTCGCTTCCACGTCCAAGAATCAGAATTCTGCAAAAACCATGTTTCTCATTACAGATTTTTATATACTATTGAACCAATATAGAAAAGGTCAATAAAGGTCACATATACATTTCTTAGTACTGGCAGCTTTTATATTCCTTGTAAATAAATATATGTCGGCTCTCGACGAAAGCGAGCTCTTTCACAAACTTTTCCGCAATCCTGCCGTCTACGTGGAGAAGAGTGAATAGGCCGACACCGACAGGTGGCGTGCACGTACATTAACATATTCGATATAAGAGTTCCTCACGTTTTTTTTGTCTCAAGAACTTTTATCGGCGTATAAAAATAATCTATTTAATGGGAAGTTCAATTTCTTACTATTCAAACAAATGGAGAATTATCCGATTAATTTTAAATCAGCAAAAGTAGGAAAATAGTAACTTATAATAATTTGCCTTTGGCTATAAATAGGTTGGGTAATTTCCTTGAAAATTGCCTATATTTGTAGCGTTGTCTTCTGATAGCGAAAGGCGCATAGTCCTTTATAATAAGATCGGGAGGATATGTATATGTGCCTAGCGGCTTTACTTATTCGTTATGAAAATACTATAGACTAATCTGCGCACGAAATTGGTTATTCCTTTAACGCATACCTTCTTCTCTAGAGCTCCATATTCCGTGAGGGCGGCGACGAGTCTCGTTACGTTCATTGCACAAGAATGAGTCTGTAGGAGGAAAAATTAAAATGTCGATAAATATTCAACAAATTCGGCTGAAACGGAAAGATTATTAAAGAAACATCCATCAGTAGGCTACAAAGACGCTAATAATTCCTTTTATATATCAACTGTAAAGAAGCGAAAATTTTCATACTATTCGTGTGGAGATGTCTAAAACGTTGAAGAAACGCCTCAATTCGCTACTAAAAAAAAAACGCGGGCGTTTTAAATAACTGACTACATAAGTCGACAAGTTGAAAAAGAGCGCCTAAAGAATTTCTTTCCAACGAAAACTTAGCTAAGTAAAAGTCTTTTGGGCAGAGGAATTTTTTGCCGCTTCAATGTATACATTATAACGGAGCGCGGAGCGTTAATCGAACTAACAAATTAGGTTCGTTAAGCCGTTTCTAGAATTATGCTGAGCATTTTCATTCTTGACTGTCGATATTTTCTATTAGTCTTAATAACAATTTCTTGTGCATTTCGTTCATTTTCTCCCCTTACGCTAAAAGGAATAGAAAATGAGGAGTGACAGATCGCTCTAATTTTCTACTTGCCTCCGATATTGTAACAAACGACGAGTCAAGTACAAAAGCTATGTAACTTCACAAAAAAAAAGGCGGCACGGCGTAGCAAAATTCCTGATGAAAAATTCATCGATACATTAAACAAACTAACCATATGTAAATAAGCGTTTGTTTGCCCTGCCTGGTATTTATTCATCAATCGCCGACTTACAAAGTCACCTAGCATCGATACAGTAGCAATCTGTGAAGCATGAAAATTACATGATAAGTCATAACGATCACTATGGACTCTCTAACCGTTCTGTAATCTTTCGAACTTGGCATCCAAAGTTTTATGTCTACTCTAGCACTTTCTTCACGTCTTAACTTTCTGGGAGGACGACTAATTAATCTACGGAGATTAGCTTATAAATTAAACATTCATTCCTTGTTGGAGATGACACCCGGAGGACACTTACTTTACCGGTAAATCAAGGCTTTCATAAAATTCCCATAAATCTGATAAATGGTTTTCATATAAGTCATATGCAGCTTCCTTATTCGCTGAGGCACTGAATAGTCGAACCTGAGGAAAATCGAAAAAACCGTTTATACTCTGTGTAATAATAACAAAAAAGTATTAACACTCGTTATTTGCCTTGTCGATAGTAGATCATCCGCGCAAAACGATTTGTTATCTACATCTGTGTAAAAAAATTGAGAGGAAATCGATTGAAGAGAGAAAAATCTGTAACGCAAAAACATTGACTACAACTTACTGGAAATATACTCCTCCCCAACGCTATAAACTTTGATGGGCAAACTATTCTGATCAACGACAGTTCTTGCGAAAAAAGCTGTACAGAGATATACGATCTCAAGACGTATTTATATATAGTATGTAAATAGATTTTTTTTGCCTCCTGACGTACCAACAAACGATGGTAAAGATGTTCCAGTCAGATAGAGGTTGGTATCTACTTTCTGGTCATCTTCTATAACTTCTTGATCGATTAGTAGTACCTGTCGCAAAAACACGGGAAATAGAAAAACGGTAATTGTTTACATGATAAGCTTTTATAAGGAAGAGGGGGAAAGCGACAGAAAAAATAGATAAATAGACAGAATGACAGGCAGATAGAGAGAAAGAGAGAGAGAGTGAGAGGAAGGAGAAAGAGACAGATAGACCGAGATAGCAAGGGAAAATATGATGAAACAAACTTGTTTATGATCTGCAAAATCGTAACCGCAAGCCTCCTATAATGAGAAAAGGAATAAAGTAAATAAAATAAAAAAATTGTTTCAAGAGAGCAAATAAATTTAAAAGCGCAAATAGGAATATATTTTTTTCTATTCCTCTCTGATTTCCATCCTTTAGAATTTAGACCATTTTCCATTCCCTTACTTACTAAAATAAATGCTTTGTTGAAGTGGGGACAATGCCATAATTGGTAATCTTTACTTCTTAAGTGCT
Organism: Dimorphilus gyrociliatus; assembly: GCA_904063045.1. Lineage (NCBI taxonomy): Eukaryota > Metazoa > Annelida > Polychaeta > Dinophilidae > Dimorphilus > Dimorphilus gyrociliatus. The sequence continues at coordinate 1,552,745 of CAJFCJ010000014.1, read as the reverse complement.
TGCTCACTAAACTTGTTAGGCTCCTCTCTAAGGCTGCCGCTTCACCTTGCAAATAGAAAGCCGTAGGCGATAATGGTCTGCGGGAAATTAACTCAATACAAACTTTTAATTAAAATATTTGTCTCTTTTATCAAAAATCTTAGTTTTTATCCATTACCTGTAAATGATAGAACCTTTCCGACGTCCTATATTTAAATGGCTCTTTATATTATCCTCTAATTCTATAGAACAAAAACAAGAATTTGTATGGAGGAATATGAAAAATGATTTCCATTTTTCTCCAAAGAAGATGATTATACTAACGAGAACACAGATCTTCATTTTTAGACCGCAGAACTTTATCATTATCTGGCTATTCATTTGACAAAAAGAGAAAGATGGTTTACATAGTATTTTATAACGATTGAGTACAACATACGACTGAAGGGTGAATAAGATTGGGTATAATCAAGGCCCTTTTCATTATTGTTTCCTCCAGCTCGCTCATTTTTTTCTGTCAACGAATTACAAAAGCCTATCAAACAGTTAGAAATATTACGCAATTTACAAACCTTTAAATCATTCATCTCAGATCTTAAAAGCTTTCCCTTTTCAATCATCTCCTTTATGATCGTCTCTTTCGAATTATCCTTTATTTGTAATTTTAGTTAATGTATTATTTATTAGATTATTAATTAATTAAGATACTTTTGCAGCAATTAATTCTGAAACTTTTGCTGTAACACTTTTTCTTTGGTCTTCAATGGTTTTCAAGGCTATTTCAAATTCCTCATATGCTTTATGGTCCGCACACTATTAAAACAAATAAAAGCTTTATAAGCGCAAAGAATCTTATATTAAAGTATATTGATACCAATTTATAAACATTCACGTTCATTTGTCGTAATTTAATATTAGTTGCAACATTATTAGCATTTTCAATAATTTCCTTTAAATTTAAATCTACGTTGACAACTGAAGAATTTTTCTTGTCATATGGACTAATATAAAGAGCTGATTGTTTCATATGCCCGTCAACAGTGTGACTATATCTACTATTTCTTGGAAATAGATTTAAGGGGACATGTTGCCATCGTCCGACCTTGAAAGAACCCAGCGAACGTTGGAATATAAAAGCCATTTTTCGTTTAAAAAAATAACAATTTGATAATGAAAAGGGATTATATCAGTTTTATAATGTTTTCAGACTCTATAAAGCAAAAATATTTCACTTCTATATAAATAGATGACAGTAATTCGTATTATTAGGATAAAACTCAAAGCGACTTCACTTGAACGCCATCTATCAATATGATTTTTTTTATGTCAATAGCAGACAACGGTCACCGCTACATTATATTTAAACTTTGGAATTTCGAAGGTTCAATTAACACCAGTCGTTGCTTTGCTTCTGAATTAATTAAGTGTCACCTTTCAGTGAAAAATGTCGTTGAAGGAAAAATTTGATATGGCCGTTGATGTTGTCCAGAGCCTCCCAAAAGAAGGTATACCGGGTTTAATAAAGAAATGACTACCGCTCTCAAATTTTATTGATTTAAAATGACTGTCATTTTCAGGCCCACAAAAACCGACTGATCAAGTTCGCCTGAAGTTTTATAGCTATTATAAACAGGCAACCATTGGCAAATGTAATACTAGCGGACCTGGAATGTTCTCATTGGACCTAGTCGGAAAGGTTGTAGACTTGTTAAAATTGATTGCTCTAATTTTAATACATGAATAATTCTACAGGCTAAGTGGAACGCTTGGAATGGTCTTGGTGATATGCCTTCTGAAGAAGCCATGGCCAATTATGTCATGGAGCTAAAAAAGGTGAGGCTTTTTTATTCAGGTATTTATTAAAGTATGTCATTGATAACGTGCACGTCTTTTCAGATGATACAAGAAAATCCTAGCAAGAGCGAAGACGCTGTTCAAGCCAAGATTGATAAATTTATGTCCATGGTCTAAGCATTAATATTTTGTTTAACCAGTTTATTAGAATATAGTTCAAAACTTCATAAATGATTAAATGTGTTTAGTTGTTATATTGTTTTATATCTGAATGAAGTAGATAAGGCGAATATTGTTGCATACGCAGATGCCTTAGAACGACCTCGAGTCGAAACCTCACTTTTTGGCTGTAAGAACCAGAGGCTTTCCCTTGTCCTTGCCGCGTAGTTTAACACCTGTAGTAATATGAAATACGTTAAATTTTTACCCTTAAAATGTAATGAGGCTCTTTAATCTACCGAGTGCCCTTTCCAATTTTGTTAGTATTTGCTGATTTGGGATTGCCTTGCCGGATTCGTACTCATTTACGATTTGAGGACGCTCACTAATTCTCTGCAATATAATAAGTTGTAACTTTGGAGTTTCAGTCTCTAATTATATTTAACTTACTGCAGCTAATTCTTTTTGGGTTAGCTCCTTATTTTGTCTAGCTTTTTGAATCATTTTAGCGGTATCTATGTCCAACTTATCGTGATGAAGTTCTTCAGTTTCCCGGTCCAATTTAGCCGTATTCTTGTTCGCCGAGTGTTGTTTATTCGAGGCGGCACCAAATTTTTTCGATGTATCGATAGACGCTCCTTGACGTTGGGCAGCATTAATCGCCTGTAAATGAAAGAAAATGGTAAATTAGTGCAAACTAAAAATAGTAGTTTCTTTGTCCATGCCTGTTGAGTTCTGAGTTGACTAGCTTTTGGTGGTTTTTTACGAAGGTAGGTTACATCGTCCCAGTCGCTCATTTTGCTTGTGTACTATGTTAATAACTGAAAGTTAAAATTTATATAGATTGGTGTTTAAACGCAATCCCTTGCAATTATTAGGTTAATAGCGGTTGTGCAATATGAAGGTAAACAAGTTCCGCCGGATATGACGAAATATTTCAAGTGTAGATCTGCACTCGGTACATTAATTATTTTTAAAATATTTTATTCTAATTTTTAGATTTGTAAAAATATTTTTGACTTATTTTAGTAATATTTTAAATTTTTTCTTTCTGTAATGACTGTATTTCCGTGACATCACTTCCGGCGCGAAACTATTGGCGAGCAAGTCGACTTAATTACTTTGACACTGTACTGAATCTCCTAATGTAACCACTATTCTTAGAAATTGACTATGATAATTTTTCCCATAGTATCTTCTACAAATGACTGCGGTGACGTCTCTCAAAGCTTTTTGATAGATGTCATTAATAATAAACGCTAATTAAGCATAGACAGACGCAAACGTCTTTAGTATTTTCTCTTAAAGATATTACAAAAACGCATTGTACAAGACAACTATTTTTGTCGCCGGTTTTTTTTATTTAATAAACTATTTTAATTAAATTTTCACGGATAACAGAGAATACTCGATTAACACTCTCTATAAACATTGCTTTCTTAGACAAGGTAATTAAAAGCCTATAAAGGATAGAAATTTCTCATCTATTTTAAGAGTCTTTTTTTTCCATAATGGATATTATTAAATATAAAATGAAATAGGAAAAAAATGGAAAATATATTAGTACAGAAAATTTAGGCGAAAAAATAAAACCAAGATCCGACCAAAAAATGTTAGAAGTTGATATGAAAACCTTAAAACTGAAATGTAAAACTAAATAAAAATAAGATATTTTTATTATTGTGACGAGTCTAAATCGGATCTTAAACGATTTAAAAGTGATATTTATATATCATGTTTACTAAATCTATGTAATAAGCAGAAGAGTAATTTAAGAAGATCAGGAAAAGGTTTACATATTTGTTTAGTATTTAAAAAGTCAATAGGATGAATATTCTCCTTTCTGTGTAAATATACTTTAAACAATAAAAATATTAGGAAAAATTTCTGTAGAATCTATATGCTAATAGTAATATAAAGCAAAGTAAAGAGAAAATCAAATACATGGGAAAATGGACTTTAATGTAGTCTCTTTGCCACTTTTTTTTCATTTTAATGATAGATACCCCCATTTGTAACGGACTACAAGTGATGCTAATCATTAATAAACAATACTCTATTTAAAGAATTGTAAAAGACAATTATTAACGTTAAGGGGTTTCTATCGAATATTTGAATAATAAATGCTTTAAATCCATTCAAACGAACGTAAAATTTCATTAGAGTACCAACTTGACAAGTTTTTATCAACAAGTCTCTAACAATAACCTCTATAGAACAGCTTCATGCATTATTAAACGAAATAAATGACGTAATATTTTATTACAGCTAAAGCGTCTAAAAATCTCATTTGCTTTCCTAAGATTCTGCATCTTAGGTTCAGCTTATCAACCAAAGGTATTAGTAGTTATACACAAGACGCTAGATGGCCCTGCTATCCTTGCGGTAAAATATCCAGGGTGAAGATAACGATGAAAGAAGAAACAATGTGATAGGCTAAAAATAGTATATATTTTCTTGAGAGAAATAGGGGGGAGGGGGTAAGGAATGAATGAATGGTGTTTTCTTTGCATCTTTATCTATATAGACTGTATATATATTGTATATACAGTTTTTATCGATATTTAGCCAATATAGAGGAATGAATATGAGAATTAGAGATATTTATTTGTTTATTTATTAGAGATTAAACGAATAAAAACACTTTTATAAAAATGATATCTATTCGGTTTCTCAATATCTAGATTCTTCTTTGAATGTGGGATAATCCACGATAAGAGGAGGAAAGAGTAGACTTTTAATTTTCTCTCGTCAACAGCTTGCTTGCCGGCAATCTCTTCATATCCATTTACAAGAGCTGTCCAATCAACTTGACCATAAAGATGAACGTATAACCTACTTAAATCGTCTAAGCAATCCCCAATGTACGCATCTCCGAAGTCTACAAAACCTCTAAACTGTCCGTCACTATCAACTCGAATATTCGATAGGTCAACATCGCCGTGCAGTAGAGTTGTTTGTTTAACGTTATTGACAAACTCTTGGTTTTCGATCCAATATCGTCGACACTGACTAATTTCTTCTTCGGTTAATATGTTCTTTTCGGGAAGAAATATGTCTGATTCAAATGAAAACCAAGAGTTTATATATTCTGAAGCTGTCTTGTACATTCCTCTGGGGCAATAACCCTTTGAAAGGTGACTGGAAAAGTTTATTACTTTGCCAAAACCTTCTCCATTATTCGCTGAGTGAAATTTGGCTAAATTTCTAAAAATATGTTTATTAAAGAAATTGACTTAAAGAAATGGAATTATAAATTTAAAATTTACCTTCCAACATGTTTATAGAAATTATTAATTATTTCTTTTTTCTCTGGAGCATTTATAGAGATAAAATATTCGTAGAAATCCATTTCTCCAATACAAGTTTCAACTAGATAAGCTGAGTCGTGTAATAAAATTCTAGGGGCAGTAACTTGTCCATTTTCTGCTATTTGGCAACCTAAAATTTCGTTATGAATTTTATCATATTCCGAAAGGGGTTCTTTTACGATTAACCGATCAATTTGACAGTCAATTAGGTTAATAAGCATAACTCTATGATCACATCCTTTTGAGACATTCACTGTCCGAAATTCAGTAAAAGTTAACTTTAATCTGTCTTTTAATAATGTATATATATTTTCTCCATTAATTTCCATTGCTGTATTGGTACTAATAATTGTATTTGACAAAGTTAGGTTTTGACTTATTGCACAAGAGGAATGTAATTTTTTGATTGTATGATTCATATATCTTGTTTTATGATATAAGTATGTATTTCTTCTTTTTGATAACATAATCATATCTATCATACTGTATATATATATAGCATATATTATATATAAATATTGTATAATAATATTATATATATTTTTATGTATATAAAATGTTATTAACAATTCATTGGTCGACGAAGTAGAAGTTGTACATAAAAAATAGATAAATATATGCCTATATATTGTATATAGGCTTTCAAATATAGTTACCTATATCTTTGTATATATACTGTTTATATACATATTTTACGTATAATATATGTATATTATTAGAATCTTTGTATGTACAAGATTTATATAATAAACTTCAAAGGTATTTCTCTATTCAAATGGGAAGGAATAAAATCATTAGGCGGATTTTTATACGATATAGCATACATATAAATACATATTAGTAATATATATATATATATGTATGGATATCGCTAGAATAAACTAGAAAAACAGTTATCAACTATATGATTTACATGAACAAAAAAGCTTAAACAATATGTGACCATGAATATATAATAAGGTGATTTCAGTATACAAACAAATAGAGAAGACAGTTAGAATGAGCATAATGGAATTGTAATCTGCAGTCTTTTTTTTTTTTCTTTCTTTCTTTTCTTTCTTCTTCTTCCTTTCTTTCTTACTCGTTTTCTTTTATAGATACATCATTTATGCTGTATATACTGCATACATATACATTTATATATATATATATATATATAGTCGTTATGTATATATTTTATATTTCTTTTATATACATTCATCCCCCTATCTTCTTCGTTTCTTTTTATTAATTCTAGACTGTTATGATACACTATAACAATAATAATAGTAAAGGAGGTAGAAGTACTAAATAAAAATGTCCCTTTACAGCGGTAGATTTCCCGTTATATCCCAATACTTCTCTCTTGATACTTCTAGCTGAGGAGCATTGGGATCTATCTTCCCACCACTTTTTCCGTAGTCTATCTAAATATCCATTTTTCTTGAATTTTCTCAATGATTTATTTATTTTTGATACTAAAGAAGAGTTTTTTCTTGCAGCAAAAGCATAGTCCATATTTATAAGGAACTTATCAACTGATTTTAAATTGCAAGGCATTTGAAGTTGCATATAGTCTGCAATTGGTGAAGGGAGGATAAAGGCGTAGCTTTCGTCGATTCTTACATTCTTGATACCTCTTTCGTTATTCTTTGTAAATATGAATTTTAAACCTCTTTCTTGCCACCTTAACATTTGCTTCCATAATCTTGACAAATCTGTATCATTTGACAACTTTAATGCTCTTCGTAAAACACCTTTAGCTTGCACTCCATATGTAAAGTGGGGATGATTTAATAAATCCTTGTAGCCATTTATAAGTTCGCTTGCTTGTTTATTTATTAACACAGATGCGTAAACTTTCATGAATGGTTCTGTAAAGTCTATGGCTCTCATTCTAGGTCTAGTCATGAGGAGGGGAGCTGCCGCTAAATCGACCCTCTAGAAAAAGGAGAAAAAGAGAAAAACGAATTCAATTAAACCTTTCGGATCTTAGCGGAAGTCTACAGAATACGAAATTAGGGCGGTAGCATTTGGTCGAGATGGTGAGTGAATGACGCCTAAATAGTGGACTAAGGTTGATGCCGCAAGGCTAAAGGTCATGTCCACGACCGGCCGATTGCAGTTGGAGGGCGTCTCCAGGGTAGAAATGCTTCCGTCCCAATCAAATGATAGCGGTTTTTTTAAAATTCACCACTTGTGGCTGTTTTTGGTCTGGTTTCTTTTTGTATTTCCCTGCTTACTTAAAATTTATGCGGCCCACAGCCAAAACCATTAACAGCCGCATCTGCCGCTTAATACAGCGAATTGCAGCACCTTTTCTTATAAGTAACGTCCTGAGCGGATCGCGAGTACCTCTTTTTTGCATAAACGCCACCTGGAGGCAATTTCCTTCTAACGAGGTTATTGTCGGATCGCGGAACTCGGTTAGTTTCGCCTTAATTTGTACTAAATGAAAACTCTACAGTTTTCTATTAAATCATTAATAGAACATGTATATTTAGTCGGAAGGAAGTTAGTTGAGGCAGCTTTATTTTATGTAAACCACCCCTACCCAATTTTCTGTATCCTATTACTTCATTCAATAGTCCACCCTCATTTCATTACCATAAATCGAATTATATATTTGGGGTCTAATTTAGTGTGAGCTCTTAACAAGCACTTACAAAACTCTTTGAACTAACCGTTTTAACCGTTCAAGAATAAATTGCCCTTTCACAGAAGAGGGAGAGGGAAAGATTGAGTACTTACTCTTCCTATAACTTCTCCAATCATACCATTCCAATTTCCATTATGACGAAAGCCAAATTGACCATCTTCTACTTCAAATATTTTAAATTTGAAGCCCAAATCCCTAGACAACTCTCGAACTAGATCAATAATATAACCTTCGTAACGATAGTGATCCCTTATTTCCTTATGGATGACGACGTACGGCTCAATCTGCCGGAAGAAAAATATGCAAAAAATTGGGCATAAAAAGGATATAAAGAAAAAGAGGAGGGAGAGAAAGTTTAGAAAAAGAGAGGAGTATAAAGGTCAACTTATGGAATAAATAACAAAAAGGTAGGGTATCTTAAATTTTGAATGAGCATTGAAAGCTCGCCATCACGCTAGTTTGGCGCCATATATATTAACCATTGTATAGATTGTATATCGGTATTTTTATTGTTTGCTAAGTGCAGTCATTAATTTGCAGTCTCACTGCAACTGTTAGATTTCTTTGTATATTACTTAAGGCAAAATTCATCTATCTTAAAACTCCAACCGCTTTTAATATACTTGTACAAGACATTCTATGCTCTTTCACGTCTACTCCTCTTCCTTCCTTATTCTTTCATTTTGTTTACTCAGTATATATTTAGATATATACGGTGACTTCCTCTGTTACCATTCTTTTGTTTTTCTTCTTTCTTTTTCGCTCCTCCTGTCATTCTCTTTACCTCAATCCCCTTACCCCCTCCCATACCACGCCCTGCCGCCTTCTCTTTTACGCTGTCTCTCTCATTTTCTGTCTCACTCTATGAACTTATTTTCCCACTGGTATGTTTCCTTTTATCTTCTTTGTCCAATATGGCAAGGAAACAATTATAAAAAGGTCTTAGCACGATCTGCCAAAATGTCACACTCTGAGTAATGAAAAAACCACAAAAGTTCGCTCTGCATATATCCGGTATTATAGATTATACAATAGCGTATATAAATGTAAATATACGGCGTCTAAATTACTAATTGAACGATTTACAGTATTAGGGATAATAAGAGAAGAGGAAGAGGGGGAGGACGCACGAACTAAGCGGAAGAGCGAATTCTATTAGTTATCTGTACGCTACGATGGCCAATTTATAAGACGAATGTAATTAGATGCGGAGTAAATGTTATTTGCCGAGTTTTTCACTAGACATAACTATTTTTTTATTACAAACATTTCCTTCACCGGCAATTAAATAGGAAACGATAAAGGATTTCACTTGAAGGGAGCGTGTCTTGAACGTGAGTAAAACAGTGGCAGCTAATAATCCGTGCCTTTCTATGCATTACCCCTCGTAGTCACTTTTTCCTTCTTTCACGACAGACGAAGATAATTACAAGCGAGGCAACTAAATAAAAATAGACAGAAAACGCCTTCGGAGAAAACGCTCACCAAGAAGCATCAAGTCAAGTGTGTAACGAGGTCAATTCTTTTGTTCAACAGGAACAAAAGATGGGTAATATGATGGATTATATTGAAGCGTCACGATTTTGATCAATTGAGATGAGGGGAAATGCATTAAATTCGTCGAAATTCGAATCGACGTAGAAATTAGCCAGGTTAGCGTGACGATGTCTTATCTTGACAAGTTTTCTGACCCATCATTTTTTTGTCTATTTCTTCTATTATATCATTAAGTATTACGATCGATTGGGTAATCGAACGAAAGGAAAGGAGTCGGTTGAGAGATGATGAGCCGATTTCAGGAACGCCTGTTGCACGTGTTTATCTCGCGGCAGCCGGACGAAATTAATTGCAGTGTTTCGCTGCAGTACGCCTATTTATATTCCAATGGTCAGTTAGCGTGCAGCATCAAAGCGACCGGCAAATTAAAAACAATAACTCTATCCTATTGATGTGAGTTTTTTGCAGTCGAGCGTGAAAAGTGCCCCAAAGTTTGTATAGTTTTTCCTCCTTTTACTACATAAAAAAATTCCAGTTTGCTCTTTTGTTCGTTTGTTCGATTGAGTAAATAAGGAGAAATTTTTATGCTCAATCGTTTCATATATTATATTTCATTCATATTGACAACATAAGAGAGAAAACTGTAGGGGAAGAGGGGTAGAAAAGAAGAGAAGAGGAAGGAGGTAAATGAGAAGAAACGGGAGGATGAAATAGAAAAGAGAGGAAGGGAAGAATGAGATCTTATATGCATAGTGTTATGTGGTTGTGGGGGAGGAAAACAGGTTGATTAAAAAAAACCCTATGTAAACATAATATAAATTTCGTGAAGAGGTATGAAATACGTTGCAGTACAAAAGAAACGCTACATCATGCGCGTTGCAGAAACCTTTATAAGCGAAGTACTTATATAGCTGAAGGGGAAACTATTTTCTTTTAAGTTATGAGATACGCGTTAAATAAAATAACACTTGCCTAGAGAAATGTTCAGTTATATATATATATATATATATATATTTATGTAAAGCAAAATACAGTATACGCTATATATAAATAGTATGGATTATTCCTTTTATGGTACAAACTTAACAAACATACAAAGAAGCGAAATGACTATTAACAGTTGAATGAAAATGTAATAGGCTTTAAACTAAAAAGTAAGAAAGTAAGGGAGAAATCAGAGAGACGGCTACTAATTAAAAACCATTCGCTAACTGTGATTGATTACGCACTCGGTTTCTAATAAAAGGCAATTGATCTTTGTCTACAAACTTTAAAATTACTTTTGCAGCGGTTTGCCAGTAATTCGATATTGAAAAAACAAGTGCCGTGAATAGTTTAACGTCGCCTACATATTTTTCAATAACTAATTCCACGTGTTTCTCATCCCTACGGTTAGCTGATAGATAAATAAACGAGACGAAACTGGTAAAAAGGTAGAAAGTATACAGGAATTTCTTAGGCAAATAAGAGAATGAAATTGGAAAGAAAAAATAAAATAAAGGGAAAACAGGAATGGAGATGGTGAGATAAGAAGGAAGGGCGAACGGGAAAGAGTGGGAGAGAAGGGGAATGATTATGAGTAAATGAGAAGGAAATTAAAAGCAGGAATAACTTACCCTTATAGTAGATATAGTTACAACTTTATCTGTTTCTCCTATATCGGGTGACTGAACGATTGGTAACGACGATCGAGCTGAAAGAATACAGCAAATAAAGAGAACAGTCGTTTTCATGACGAACGAAGATTCTGTAATGACGAGACCGCCGCGACTCTACACTTGCTCCTGCAGCGGCGTAACAACGCCCTGGGTTTCCGGGCTACCCGTTCTAAGCTTTTATAGCAGTGGCGGGCTGATAGGAAGTATAGGGGGAAAAAAGTCTGCGACGGAGGCGTCGCTCTTTTCAATGCCCCAAATTTAGAACGTCTAATAACAATGTCGTGCGGAGAGGCGGTAAAAAGGTTTGGGTGAAAAAACCTCTTTTAAAAACTATCAAACCACCGATAAATTCCCTTCCCCCATTCCACTTTACTGTTTCGTGCCGACTATTCTCCCTCCCTTTAGGCCTATGCATCTCTTTTCTGCAGAAAAGAGCGACACAATTAGCAACCTATCAGTCCTGATCAATTTTTAATTTTCCTCTCTATTGTTACGAATATCATAACGTATTGCCACATCGAAAGAAGAACAAACAGTCATTAATAATTATTACTATAACTATTGCGTAATTAGATATAGCAAGGATAAAAGGTGGGCTGGTTTTACTTGAAATGAATGTCGAACGCATGCAGTCATAAATCTACCAGCTGCAACCTTAGTATAAAACATATGTTAAGATTGATTGCAAAATGTAAATATATCTATACTGGATACACGATGTTTTCACATAAACCTACTATTTACGCCCTTTTTATTCTTTTTTAAATTAAACCCTTACTACCCTACCCTTCTTTAGATTTCTTTTTTCCTCTTTCTCTTCCCCCTTCCTTTCTCAGTTTAATTGACAACTACAAGAGGAGAGGCGATCAAGTGTTTATTACAGGTTTTGATAAATATCATGTATAATGTAAGTGGGGGTTGTAGGCAATAGACCGGCAATAAATAAACTAATAAGCTAGAAAAACGTCTTTTTTTTGTTTGCTGTAATAAAAACATACTGAGGTTCTATTCAATAGAATGTTGACGTTTAATTTCGGTAGTGTATTTTAACTTGGAATGAGATAATTATAATAGCATATATGAGAGGCTTAACGCAAAAAAATACGTCGGTAATATAAATTATAAGGAAAGGAAAAGAGAATGCTGACAAGAATTTGACGCCCATCAGAACTTGAGTTCTTATAATTTTCTCTATCTTTATCCCGTAACCTCCTTCTTCATTTTTCTCTATAATAATTTCCTTCCCTTTAAAACATATTCTCCTCTCTATTTTCCATTAGTTATTACTTATATTTAGTCATATTTGTTAGGCTTATATATTGCTTACAATGTACAAAAAACAACTACGTGTTTAAGTGCTACCCTCTCATTACCACCTTCAACCTTGGCAAGCTGGGGAGAAAACTATTCCCTAAGTAAAATAAAGTTTCTTTTGGCGGGAAGAGAATTTTTACGCATTCGCACTCATTTGCCAACTGTACTGAGATAATCTACCGCATTTCTTTTAGTCGTTCTTCTCTCATTTCCCTACTCTGTTTCTTTTTTTTACTTTCTCTCTATCCCATAGCGATTATACTATATGTTGGATTAGCCAGCTTTTGCGCTTGAGTAAATCCTATATACAGTTCATAATGTAGCCTATATTCCGTATAACAATATGTAAACATATCCAAATTCGTTTGACAAACCCAATTACTCATCACGATAAAGTTTGTAGCGAATTTTACAAATCTCCGCTCTAGAAATGCGAAGAACGGTTGACCCTGTGTCAACGCTCATCAATATCCACAAACTCTACAAAGACCACGCAGTCGATTCTGGCATCCATCACTTAGGCAAATAAGCGTTCATTGTTGATCAGTATGTATTTATAAAGAATAAAGACGAGGCGTCTACTAGCTTTTTTTAATACTAAACTTACCGTTTACAGCAGCGATGAAAGTTAAGATGACTGTCCATAATCCTAACTTTATGTTTGTCATCTCCATTCCTTGAGTCTTTGCTATCTTAAGTAATTCGTTTTAGTATTGTTCTTTCGTCAAACTTTCCTCTTCTTTAGTTCTATAAAAATAAAAATAAAATCTGTTTTCAAAAAGGAGCCAAAAAGATGATCCATTTGATAAAAACGATAGTTAGGTTAAGACGAACATGAAAGATGAGATTAGGCCGGATCAAGAAGATTCTGAATGTTAGATCATTTGGTTGACGGGAGCGGAAAAAGAAATATACTATTTATCCGCTCTCCGTAGAAGAGTGCAGATAAAGTGTGAAATCAAACATTTCATTAAACTTGCAATAGCACCGCGGGCAGAAAATCCGTCAGACCGCTTGCAGGTGGTAAGCATGGAATTTATAGCGGTCTGCGCGAATAATTAACAAACGTATATACTAAACTGGAAAAGGATTGGCTGAGGCTCTCCACCATACAATATAAAAAGGAAACGCATTACTCTATTCTCTTACAGATAACTTTTTCTGGGTAAAATTTGTAAAACCTAGTAACTCTCCACCTTTGAGTTGTACGTCATTCACGTTGGACCAAAAAAAAACATACGGTTTGATTGAAAATGTATACAAAAAACCGATTAATATCGGTCAACTCGACAAGCGGGTCAAAGTTCAGATCAACGATTTTTCCATATGTCTATGAGATGAATAAACAAACGTCGAACGACGCTTAATTACTAGTACGTGACACCCGTACGAATGTAGTCGCAATTCGTTTCGTATATTGATTAGATATATAGACAATTGCACGATTGCGTTTGAAGCATTTATTGCTTTTGTCGTGATTTTATTATACCCTTTGAACTGGTAGTATATTAGAGCAATTAACGCCAAATTCTCCTTTTTTACTATTTGTTGCACGTCGTCTAAAGGAAAAGCGGGAAACGCCGTTGACGCGACTTTTCAGTCAACGGTTAACGAATGTCCTAATTGATCGCGAATTCCGCCTTAAAATTTCTTACTATTATCAGCTATTCCTCTGCTAACGAACCTTCGTCACGCTTACCCAAGAAATAGGCCTATTCTACAAGTGTAGATGATGTGTTAAACACAACTTAAGAGGGAAAGAGTGAGAAGAGTGGAAAGGGAATAGAGAACATTAAATTTTTCCTTAATTTCAGTAAAAGATTTAATAGGGCGGGCAACCTCTCAGTGCATTTTTTACGCTATAATTCCCAGATTAAGGATGGTGATTAAAGAAGCCCGTTACGCACAGACGACGGAAACCAAAAGAATAGACGCCGCTACCTTCGAGTTAGCCGTAAGCTACATAGGCTTAAGCCGTAGATGTATAAATCCCTAATGAACACATCGTCAGTCATTAGACCCATCTGTGTTTTTATTCCTGACACTTAACGAGTGTTTTATGGCGCCAGCTGCGTCGTCCCGTCAGCATAGGGATGGTAGATATAGGCGAAGGGGGATGGAAATTGTACTAGAAATACGTTTGACTCCTCCCTTTCATTCTATTTTCTTTACATTCCCTTCCTCGTCTACACTAAGTTGAATTGATGAGGGAACTGGTTTGTCAAAACGAGTTAAAGCTGTTTACTTCCGTGTCTGATTATAAAACAGGGCAATTATTCGCCCGCCGCTCCGGCAGCCGACATCTAAGCGGGAATAAATATACAAACTTCCTCCCTGCCCCGCACCGGGGAACGTAAGCTCTTACGCAGGTGCCGATTTCGAATTATCGCTCCCCTAATCGAAATTCCCACTCAGCCACCTGACAAACGAAAAACTATATAACCGCCCTTTCTGTTTAAAACTTAACGGTTTTTACTTTTTACAAGCGTAAATATTCTCTTTGCCCTGGGCTCAAAGTTAGCTTCTATCTGTTCTTTACAATTTTCTTTACTTTTTCTCTTTTCCATTCTCTATATCTCTCTTATACTTTTCCCTTCATCTCTTCGAATACCTTGTTCTTCTCATTTTCTCTTTTTTTAGACTCTCTTTAAAGACTTTGCCAACTGCACTAAAGAGTGCGTAAGATCTTTCAATTTTCTCTATCTTAGGCCCTTTAAACGGATAAAAGGATATCTTAGGCCAAGAAGTTGAAAGGGGATAGGGATTTGACAAACTACCTGTCACCGCCAGTTTTTCGTCAAAGAGAATAATTACGAACACCGTCCACTACATCTGCCCATTTAGACGCGAAAGCAAATTACGTAAGCGTCCCTAATTAGGAGGTCAGGTTACAAGAGACGTCTAGAACGTGTTTACCGTTAGTTAATTGAGGCTGTGGCATGTCCGATTCAAGGATAGGGTTACGTGTGTTAACAAGGATTCTATTACTCTCTTTACATTAACGTATAATGCAATTGTTCAAGTACGCCCAAATAATTATCTTTCCGATAGATGTCAGCATGAGTTGAATGCAAATTAGTCTCTTTTTTATAAGGTACGAATGATGTATTCATTACCCGTAAATATTTAGCCTTGAGGTTTGTTTGCTTTTCTCTTTCTTTCGTTTGAAAGCTATAGCTATTGATAAAGAATTAAGAAAGAAAAATGAAGAGACGGATTAATTATCCTCATTAGATAAAAGAGAGGATGAGAGTCCGGTTTTTCTATTCTTTATTGCTTGGCGCAAGCTGACAACGTCGGTTTGTTTAAGTTCCGGTAAGTCTTTGTGCGCAGGTGTTTGAACTGGATTGCGTGACTCATAATCTTCACTAGGTCTACGGGGTAGCTCTATCGTCCCTTCTATTACTGTATCTTGATTAATAATGGGACATTCTTCAGATTCCGAGAGTTTCAAATCGCTACCTAATACTTTTTCTACTTCGGGATCGTTTATAACCACTGGATCGGGTAAAGTTTCATACTCGTGTTCAGGTCTCTCAAAAGGAAATTCTTTGTTTACGTTGTTTTCTACATGACCGTTCTGTTTCCTTTTCTTAAGTTTCTTTATAGGTTCACCGGTTCGAACGTGCATGTAGAGTTCATCAATTTCCTCCAGAATGTGTTCACTCAATGAATCGTCTATAAATTCTGCTTCCTTATAGAAGGATTTTTCTTCCGGCGGATGTCTGAGGAAATGCATTGATTTATCAAAATAATTAAACATGCGTTTGCACTTATTAGCCAATTCGGGAAACAAAATATCTGGTTTGTCTATATTTGTAGAAAATATAAGGCGCAAAGCCTCATTCTTAGGTATTGAAAGAGCTTGGCCATTGAAATCACAAGCTATAATTTCTTCATCTTTATAGGAGCGTACAAGGGTCATCGTCCCATTAAACGATTCCAAATTAGATGGTACTACGCCATGGACTAGTCGGACATTTAGCGGAAATCTATAGTGGTCTATTAACGATGAGATTGAATAGACACCCGCCTCATCGGCATTTTCAGCTATTGGACTAAATATACCATTATTATCTTTAACTGATAGAAAAAGCGTCTCTTTATTTTTCGTTTGAACTTTAATTAATTCGTGATTTTTTCCAGTTGATCCAGCCTTGACTTTGAGAAGGGCCATTAATTTAATTATTTCACCCCCTGCCAGATAACGTTGCTTATTAAGGACCAGTTGACCCGATTGGGAAATCGAATAAACTAAAGCACAAACTTGCTGCCTCACTAGAGCTGTTTTTGGAAAAATTTTTGCCAATTGTCGTACGCCTACCACAGTCGTGCTAGTCGATAATCCTTCAGCATTTAACACTTCAAAAAAGCCGCGATAGGCCTTCGGTATCGATATTTGTACATCATCACGATTAACCTCAGCCAAAATGGCATCACCTTCGTAAATATTATAAATATAAAGATCTCTTTCGCTATTTTTCGAAGCTCCGATATGAGAATAATGACCACGGGTTATCCTCCCTATACATGGCAGCTGTGAAGCAGGCAGATTCCTTAATAAGGTAGAATCGGATCTAAAGTGTATTTCGACAGCCATGATTGACTAAAGACAAGTTCTAGTAGTGTAATGTCTTTCCTTTTATTCTTCAGGTAGGCGTGTTTTTATGCTACAATAGTCGAACGTTGCCCCAAACTAAAACGTAGTGTTATTTCTCTTTCGATCCGAGTAAAGCTTTTTCTCTTTTTTCTCTCTTCCAGGCTCTCTATCCAATAAATCTTCCTTTTATTATCAAAGTGGTTATGTAAAGAGAATATGTCTACACAGATAGACGGAGAGAGCGAGAGTCTTAGACGGATCGAGACCGAAGAAGAAAGTCCAATGAATATGTAGAACGAATCGCCTACGTAGGCATAGGACACAGCGATAAATTTGATCAATACTAAATGGCGTATAGCTTTGACTTACTAAGCGACTTCAATGCCCTCATTCTTTTCTTTGCGCACCGCCATCTATTGGTATATTATACAGTTTAGCAGATGGCGGTTTTTATTAATAAAAACCGTTTTTCGTTATTTACAGCGGTGCACGCGATCGAGGGAGACAAATCATATAATTTAAAAAAAAGAAAGGGTTAAAAGGGGGTGGTGAAGGGAAAACGCTAAAATGAAAATCGCCGACAGATTGCCATCGCAATGAAATAATTTTTTTCTAGCTAAGTAGGGAACAATGTTGTCTTCCGGTTTCTGAATAAGTCACAAAACCCTGAAAACAGCCTTGGCGTCTAATAAAAAAAGAGCATAGCAGAAAAAAAAATAAATCATATAAGAGTTCTTCCGATAGTTAATTTATATAAAACCGCCCCATTGGTTTTTTTAAGTATGGTAGAGTTAGCTTTGTAAGGAGGGAGGGGGTGGGTTAAGGCTGAGGAAAGGGCGTAAATCCAATGTTTTCTTTTTGAAAAGGAGGTTAATTTGTGAGGGAATGCTTTCGGATCAATTACTTGGAAAAATTGCAGAGAATTAGTTAGCGGGAGGCCATAGCTTCCCCGGTTACTCGAAAAAATTACATCTACATAGGTTACGTAAGGGGAATGAGCTCTTAGAACTATGTGCCTTTTATCTTACTTAACATCGTATTATCCTCCATTTACATCTACCTTCAGGCACTTTCATTCATATACCATCCTTCCTTCCTTTGTTTTCTTTCTTTCCCCTTATTACGATTTATCACTAATTTCTTGAATTTTCTTCTTATTCTTCTTCCTCATTTCCCTTTTCTTATTCTCTTTCTTTACGCCCATCAGAGGTTAAATTGTGGGGAGAACACCGTAAAATAAACTCTCAACCAATAGCATTCCTCGTTATCAATTAATTAGAAAAACTGATTATAGAGCGAGTGGCAGTTGAAGAGTTAGAGGTTAGTTAGCAACAAAAACAACAGATAAATCTATTCCTTTCTACGAATCTTTACAAAATTCTATCAGAACAAATCACCTACCTGAAAAACGGGTGAGCCGTTAAGGAGCGATAAAGTCAAAAAAGATAAATTTCTTCTATCTTTTATCACTAACTTTAGCTCTTTATTCTTTCCCTCCTTTTTCTTCTCTTCCTCTTTTCTTCTTCCTCTACTTTCTATTGTCCTTCTGTATTCGCCACTCAACTTTAGGCCTATCGTTTCCTTTTTTTTTCCCAATCTTGTAATGAGTGGTGGAAATATAATAGAAGAAAACAAACGAATAGTACAAGAACAAGTCGAAAAAAAACCCGCGGCAGAGTTGGAGAGTTGCTGGTTGTTAATAAGACGAGAAGGCACGTTTTGCAGTGTTGCGCGGATAAAGTCTGTACTGCGATGAGCGACACGCTTCCTGAGTGGCAATTTTTTTCTTAATACTGCTTTAAAGTTACATAAACATCACTTTCCTTTACTTGAGAGAAAAAAACAAGAGTGAGAAATAATTTTATAATACCATCAATAATATAAATTTACAAATGATGACATATATAGTACCACTATACTGTTTTACCTCTAATACACTTGTTTGTTAATAAAGTTCTGTAAACACGTACATTATCTACTTCAGTACAAACATTCATATATATATATACTATATATACGATCTACACATATAACCTTTATGTTCTTTTAGAATTTATACTATGAATGGCACACAATAAAAGGAATAATTTACTTTAATTCATACTACAATGACTCATTATGAATATGTATTAATTATATACATTTGCAAATACAGATAGAAAAAACTATTATGTTCAGTGCATTTTTTCATTTCGTCTTGTGAATAAATTCATCTTTTTTCTTGTTTTATTATAAGTTTTATTTCGTCTAAACACGCCAAAATCTCTATCTCGCTCTCTCTCTCTCTCTCTCCCTCTCCCTCTCTCTCTCTCTTTCGCACATACACACACTCATACACACACTCTCTCTCCATATCTTCTTTTTTCTCTTATATCCCATTTCAGACGGTAGATATTTATATATTTATATTTTCTTTCCTTTTTCTTGTCTTACTGTCTCTCTGTGGCTGTCTTTGCCTCTTCCTATCTCTTCCTTATTCTAAATCTTTTCTTATTTATCTCTAATCTTTCCAGCTTGTACGCCTGACTCTTCCTATTCCTTCTTCGCTTCACCCTCTCTCCCCGTCTTCCGTAATCCTTTCCTCTATAACTTAATACCTATTTACATTTGGATGATCTATAAACTTTGTCTACAGCAAGCACGTATATAGTTTTAGTCTATGATATAACTTTATATATATATATACATTATTATATAATGAGAAACAGAACTTTAGACAGGTCAAGTTACTTGAGGTCAAAATTGAGTAATTTACTCTCAGGGCGTTTGTAGACTGGTCTAGTTTACTTAAGTTAGTAAGGGACGATGGGTAATGATTTATCTAGTTTTCTGTACTCATGGGGTCGTGGAAAGAAAAAAAACACGGATATTAATTAATCTACGGAGGCGATTAGAGAATTTTTTTTTATTTTGCGTTTGGAAAGATCTAACAATAGGCCAAAAAATTTTACAAACATAGACTACTCAAGCAAGTACTATATTTAAATATTAGCTTTCAATGTATTAAAAAAAGAGTAATTTATTTTAATGATCGTAGGGATACATAAGAAATTACTACCTGCTGTGCCAATTACATTATGCAGAGACATTGAGGTATTTAAAGGGAATCATCTCTTCGCAAATACAGCTCGATTTATCATAGAAATTCAATGCTGCAAAAATGTACGACTCCCGAGGGTATTGCAATTACAGAAACGTCATTCGGTACAATTTTCCGTACTGTAATTGACTTACATCGATTGTAATTAACGAGACAAGTTACGTACCCAAGAAAGGTACTACTTTTGAATGAAATTACATAAATTAATTATAATTATTAATGTTACAACAACATTACGTTTAAGAAAAAGGTTATGCTACCAAACTAGCATAAGAAAACTATTAGGATTCATTTAAAAAGCGTTTATTTAGTTTCCTCTCCGCCATTACGCATCTGTACGCTTAGCCGGATATAGTTGAGCGTTCATTAGGAATATGACAAATCCCCGTTGCTTTAGACAATGTAATCAAGCAGAAAGGGATTGTAAAACCTATAGGCCTGACCTTGACATGGCGGTTTGAGCCTTGACTATACAATGACAGGGCACTGTTGGATTAATCATAATGAGCTTTATTGTCTTTTGTCTTTAAGCTGCTCTTTGTGGCTTGGCTATTAAAGTAAATTGTGCAACAACCGTTAAAACGAATATTCTTAACAGAGAGAATTAGAAAAATAGACGACACTATCCGTTTTCCTAGCGTTATAGAATGATAAATAAACAGATAGCGTCTTGGGTAGAAATAAGCGGTAAAGTAGAAAACATAATTATAAGCTATATTAAACACCTGTGTCTTACTCTTTTACGACTGAGTTGAATAAAGACGTCTCTTGTGCGCACTTTACACTAATCAATATGAGGAAGATAATAGAGTAAACTATTACCTCAGTCTTTTCTTTTTAATAAAGTCAACCTTATTTCTAACTGGCACGAGTATTACGTAGTGTGAACCCTGTAATTCCATTAAAGCTTTGAAGCCATATAAAGAAACAGATATGGTGGAGAAAAAGCGCGTGAGAGATCTTGGAGTGGAAGCAGAGAGTTTCTGATGAGTCAGGGGAGAAAAAGGGGGAAAGAAAGAAAGAGAAAGGAAAAATGGAAAAAGAGGACCCACAACTAGATTGTGTCGTATAAGATTGAGATAGTTATTGTTAAAAGGAAGAGGGGAAAATTACCTCGGCCGTCAAACGGATTACCTAACTCGAAGTTTGATTATGATGGACGCGTATTCATTGCAATCCACCACATGCATTCTATTCTCAATTCGATTTTGCCCGCATCTTTTTCATTCGACTAGATTTCGTTTTCCTGCGAATTTGCACAGAGTATTGCTCGGATAATAGTTTGTCCTTTCCCACCGTCCAGCCTATATAAATAGTTTTCAATATCCCTCAGAAAACAGTATATTATAAAGTTACAGCTAACTAAACTAGTATATAAAT
Organism: Dimorphilus gyrociliatus; assembly: GCA_904063045.1. Taxonomy (NCBI): domain Eukaryota; kingdom Metazoa; phylum Annelida; class Polychaeta; family Dinophilidae; genus Dimorphilus; species Dimorphilus gyrociliatus. The sequence continues at coordinate 1,531,315 of CAJFCJ010000014.1, read as the reverse complement.
TGTAGATGATAAATCATCCGTCCGTGTGAAATAATCGATCGGTGTTTGGTAATTGGAAATATTCATAAATCATATGAAATATGTCAAGTATCCTATTAGTTCTTGATAGTCTTCACATTGTGTATTCCCAAATGTGCGACATAGGTAGTCCCTTAGATATTTTCCGTCCCTTAATAAATAATTCTAACAGTCATTCGTTTCCCTTTTCAATCATTTAATACTAAATATTGTCCCTATTTGTTAATATAAGCTAATTATCATATTTGCATATGTAAATTTAAACTTTTAGGTTCTTATTAGGCCTTCGGCCTGCCAATATCGGTAACGGAGGCAGAGATTGCGAAGGATTTTTCCATCAAATCCCCAAGCGTGTTTGTCTCCAGGATAATAGGAGTCAGGCAAACAGCGTACTGGGTTTGAATTTAAACATTAAACCTTGTTTTTTATAAAGTGACCCGTTGAGATTTAAGAACCCTCTTCGTACTTACTAACAAAGGAAGGAGAATTTTCTCATTATCTACTTACGACGGAACACTTCCATATACACTTTTTCTTTATATGTAGTACAAACTAAGCATACAACGTACAAGACATACACATACACACACTTATACACGCTTATATACATACATATATATACTTATATACACGTGCTCGCACACATACTGAAATACACTTATATACAGTAGAACACACGCACTAATAGCAACACATTTGCCCTCTTTCTCTTCTAGTCTTCTATATAAAGGCATACTGTTCTATTGTGCTTCAATGAATTTCCCTCGTGAATGGCTTGCCGTCAGCTCGTTCTTCCCTTTCTGTCATACCGTACTAAAAATACTCCTCCTATCCCTTTCACTCCCATTTCTTTCTTACGTTCGTATTTCAAAAAAATTTACCAACAACCCTCCATTTCCCTTATTGAAGCGCCACCTGTGTCCTCAAGATAACGCCCTTCCGGGTAAGAATCTAAAATTTCCAAATACCCCGAGCCGTCTAAGTAAATATTAGGCGTTAAGAGACGGTTTTTCATTTTCTTCGTTTCTTTATTCTTTCTCCTAATTCCTTGGCTAATTTTGTAAAATTTTTTGAAATCCCATGCTCTTCCATAGAAACTTCAAAGATAAATACTTTAAAATATACTTAAGTTTAATTAAGGAACTTTGAATATGTTACTCTGTAGATACTAAATTAGCCCCGCTTATTAATTGACAAAAATTTATTTATGTATTTATAGATAATGACGTTTGTTGAAAGGGTCTGTTCCTTTCTTCTCTCTTAATGAATAAGTGAATCCTCTTCATTTTCCCTAATTATAAGCTCTTAAAATTTGTAAGAAAAATGGATCTTTTAATACAACGCCCTCTATTGCCCGTCCATTTCGATAGCTTTTTCTATAAGATGGCGCCAGGAAAAGGAAAGTTATTTGGATGAAAAAAGTCTTGCCTTTATTCGTGTTTTCTATCTTATACTTATGAAGATTTATTAAATAAAGCAACCCTTGAACTTTGTTACTATTTCATCTCCTTTTTCCCCTTATTCCTATTTTCAACGATCCCATTAGTAGATCTGTTAGAAAATTAGGCTTTTTAATTCGAAAATGAAGTAGAAATATTGTTGAGAGAGAAATAGATTAACCTTCGCTAATATCGTATTACTTGAAATCTTTTTCAAAAGACTCACAATAAGGGTCTAAAATAAATCTCTTTACCACTTATCATTATAAAGAAATGAATGAAAAGAACTTTTATTGAAATTAGCTGTTCAATGTATAGAGACTGTGTTCCACTTTCTAAGATCAATATGGTACATTTTCTAACATTTATTAAAGATTAAAATATTTCGCCTCAATTAACTCTTAATGGATTAACCACAAAAGAGAGCATAATTAAAGGGATTTCCTGATTAAAAATAATTAAAAAACTTTTAATCCTGCCTTATCACTGAACAATATACTGGAAGAAACTTGCCTTTAAGTTTTTATTATCTACCAGTTATATCACATATCAAGTTTTATATATTAAAAATAATCCTCTGTTAAATAGTATACTGCTATTACGTAATTCTAACGAAAGGATAAAAGAGGTAATTATCTTGTAAACAAAAGTTTCAATAAGATATCTTTTACCGTCATACGACTACTATTACAAAGAAATAAAAGACAAAGAGAAAAAACAAGCTCTACCTCTATACAGAGATTGAGAGAGAGAGAGATTGATCAAACAGGAAATTGAATACATAAATTGTAGGTATATAAGAGAAACCGTTAAAAATATATCAAAGAATTTATCTATTAAAAGTTCATATTATTGAAAGAAGTAGGCCTATTTTATTAATATTTTCATGATTTCGTGCACATTATAATAATTAGTATAAATAGAAATTATCTTGAATAGTATTAAATAGAAATAAAAAGCAAATATAATCTGGAGTTTAGTATAACCGATTTAGAATAAATGAGCGTAGGCGTCTCCATCCATCTCCTTGGAAACGCCTTCAATCGATAAGCGTTACATATAGGATTTATATACTTCTATATATATATCTATATATATATATATATATAGAAGTATATATAGACCTTTACATCTTTACTTTTATAAAAAAAATTTGTCATAGAGATACTAGTTTAATTACAAAAATCTTGAAAAATTATTGTTTTATTTTCTTTAAAAAAAAAAAGTAGGGTAATACGAAAAGCTATGGAGAGTTTTTTGAACCTGTGAGCAGAAATAAAGTACGTCACTAGCATAGATAATGTTATGTTAATCATTCAACTTCCTGTGGTTGTTTTACTTCTTTTGACGTACAAACTGAAATTATACTGATTAGCAGCTCTGTTTTCTAATCAAATTTCGATTATGGCCCGCTTTTTTGCGGCCATAGGGCTGCTAAACCTTGTTATTTTTTCAACCAGCTTCTTGGCAGCCGAAGAAGAGGTTATGACAAACAGCTGGCATGTAAGTATCGGTAAACGGTTAAATTTTATCTTTTCTAACATGAATTCAAGATATTTCTGCAATGGAAATGTGAAAATATGTCATTTAGTAACTAAAATTATGTATAATATTCTATAATTTCCCATAAAAATAACGCCTTTGAGGTTAAAAAAGTTTTTTCTGTCCAAGCTATTTAATACCCCTACAAACAATGTTTGTAAAGGATAGGACGTATATAATTATAAAAAGAAAGTCCTTATTATTAGTATCTATTAAGAAAGTGATGATATATGTAAATTAAACGTTAAATATCTCTTCTATACGTTTTTAGAGATACCCTTTTCGCTTAAGCCATAAACATATGTTAGAATTACTAGTAAGATTATACATGGTATCAAAGATGATTTAAAAAATTTTTTGATTACTGGTGATTATGTAAATTCAACGTAAAGGTCTTCGACCTATGAGAATTGTAAGGATTACGATTGTCACTCTTTTAAAGTTACTAATATTGTAATATTAAATATTAAGTTTATCAATCCTAGTGTTTAAAAATGACAAAGTGAATACTCAGCGTTTTTTTATTGCTATATTTAGATAATATTTACACATAGTTAAGATGTTCAATTTAGTTAATTTATAACTGATATCTAAATATAGAATAATATAAGATGTAAATTACTTCTATAGGAGATTGTTTTTATTCACTTTTCCAATGTTTATAGGTAATTTTCAAGAGAGACGTTGATCATCAAACAGCCCATGATGTTGCTAACCGTAACGGGTTTCTTATGATCATGCCAATGTTGGGTTCTAAGAGGGAATATCACTTCATGCACCCGCAAGTAAAATCCAATAGGAAGAAGAGAAGTATCCGCCATACTAAGAACCTAAAACTCGATCCTTTAATCGCTACGGCTGTTCAACAAGCTGGTTACAAAAGATCTAAAAGAGGTTTTAAACCTCTTAAATCTTTGTTGGACGAAGAAAAGCCAATAGAGAGCATCAATGCCTTTCCACCGAAAAAAGGCTCTAATGAAGAAGATCCCTTATTTGATAAGGAATGGTATATAGTATGTATTGTTTATTAAACCGATTAAGTATAAATAGAAGAAAATATTTTATTTCTAGAAAAACACTGGACAAGCAGGAGGAGTTCCTGGTTTGGATTTAAATGCTGAAGCTGCATGGGCTAAAGGCTATACCGGCAAAAACATTACCACTGCTATAATGGATGATGGTGTTGATTATATGCATCCTGATCTCTTCGATAATTTCAATGCAGAAGCTTCCTTCGACTTCAGTTCTAACGATAACTTCCCATATCCGCGTTACACAGACGACTGGTTCAATTCTCACGGAACGAGGTGTGCCGGAGAAATTGCTGCAAAGAGAAATAATGGTATTTGTGGTGTTGGTGTAGCTTATAATAGTAAAATTGCTGGTCTGAGGATGCTTGATCAACCTTACATGACAGATTTAATCGAAGCTAGCTCAATGAGCCACAGACCAGACTTGATTGATATTTACAGCGCAAGTTGGGGTCCAACTGATGATGGAAAAACGGTTGATGGTAAATTCATTAGTTTTTTACTAATCCAATATTTTAGGTAACAAATTTTTTGTATTTGTATAATTAGGACCTAGAAACGCCACAATGCGTGCCATAGTAAAGGGAGTAAATGAGGGTAGAAATGGATTAGGTTCAATTTACGTTTGGGCTAGTGGTGATGGTGGACCTTCCGATGATTGTAACTGTGATGGTTATGCCGCTTCAATGTGGACCATTTCAATAAACAGTGCAACAAACGATGGTAGAACCGCTAGTTACGACGAAAGCTGTAGCTCTACATTGGCATCTACCTTTTCCAACGGTAAACCAGGTAAATTCTATTATATTTACACATGTTGAGTACAAAAAGCAAATTTACTGACCCTATACATAATTTAATAGGCTACAAGGACGCTGGAGTAGCTACCACTGATTTGTATGGAAAATGTACCACCAAGCATTCAGGTACATCTGCTGCCGCACCAGAAGCTGCAGGAGTTTTTGCTTTAGCCTTGGAAGCTAACAGGAAATTGACTTGGAGAGATGTTCAACACCTTACTGTCCTTACATCAAAGAGAAACCACTTAGAAGATCCCACCGCACACCATCAATGGACAATGAACGGTGCTGGTCTTGAATTTAATCATCTTTTTGGCTATGGAGTTTTAGATGCTGGAGATATGGTTGATTTGGCTAAAGATTGGAAAACTGTCCCCGAAAGATTTCATTGTACAGCTGGTACCGTTAAAGGTGTATACAAGTTTGATTCCAAGAACGCATTGAAACTACAAATAGACACGGATGGTTGCAGGGGTAAAAAGAATCAGGTAAACTACTTGGAACATGTTCAAAGCTTTATCACTTTGAATTCAACAAGAAGAGGCGATGTAACCATTTATCTGACATCTCCCATGAATACAACCTCGTTGATTTTAAGTAGGAGACCAAATGACGATGATAATAAGGATGGATTTAATAAATGGCCATTTATGACTACTCATTCCTGGGCCGAGAATCCTAGAGGAAAATGGATATTGTTTGTCACATTCAGCTCAGAGGTAATCCTCATATTTTGAAAGCATATAGATTAATTTAGGTATAGTCATTACTTATGTATATCTAATTTATATACAGTAGTAATAAAGTATGTATATATATATATATATATATATATATATATATATATATATATATATATACAATATATCTATATGTATATTCTTACATATGCAATATTTTTCAAATGTAAAAGCTATAAGGATACTGGAATCTTCGTAAATATGTCACAAGCAAACACCTAAACCAATCCTCAATAAGAGAGAGGTTAATAATAATACTTCATTTTAATCTACTTTTCTGCTTTTTAATCGGATTAGGGAGGTGGTGGTGGTCTTTTTTCTAAAGATTATTGTATTATATAACAGTAATACGGTGAAAGGCAATAATATGAGATGAATATAACTTATATTTATTAATTATTTCTTTTGTGTTTGTGTCTCTAACAGTCGGAGGAATTCCAATCTGGAAACCTATTCGAATGGACTCTTATGCTCCACGGTACCCAGAAATCTCCATACACGAGCCAAACTTCTCCATTGATTCATAATACTAAATCGAAACTGGCTCTTGTTAAACGCCAACACGAGCGAGCAGCCGAATTCCAGTTCTAAATCTGAATAAATACAAAAAAAATTAGCTTGCAGATTAATAACGAACTTGAAAACTATAAAAATTATTCGTTCTTTCGTCCTTCCCTAGCCTTTTTAACGAAATATTTTTTTTTTGTTTGGCCGGGTTTATGTGCAAACCTTAAGAAAAAAGGTCAAGGTTAGCAACCTCGATTACTTTTTCGATTGATGTTGTGTTCAGGCATTCTGAATTCGAAAAAGAATTTATATACAAGCATTGCCTGCGTAAAATAAAACTTTATTGTTAAATAAAGTGTATCGGTGTGCGTGTACGTAATAAACTTGTCTGTATTGTTTTTTTTTTAAGATTTATAGGCAAGTGACGCCATCTATTATCCGTCGAACGTTAACAGTTTGTTTCTTTCCATAACCTCCCCTGCTCTTTCCCCTATTTCCAATATTTTTTGTTCCACCTCGGTCGCTCCCTCTGCCCCTCTCTTCTTCGCTCTCACTTTCAAAACTAACAGAAGATTAGGAAGTGCTGCATATATTTATTTCTTAGCAAGCCCGAAGCAAAATTATTTTTCCCACTACTCTCCGGAGGAGAAAAAGGTTTAATCAACTCCTCTTTGTTTTTGGTTAACTTTAAAAAAGTCAAGGCTATTAGTTCCTATTAATATTTAAGAACATAAAGAGCCAATATAGAGTAGGGACGATGTAAAAGGAAATACCACCATTTCGGCTCTACGCAAGGATAAAATAGTTAAATAAAGAAGACTATTGAAATTTGCGTTTAATGAATAATTCCCTTTTCGACTTTAAATCTAAAAGAATATTGTAGAAAGTTAGAGAACATTAGCTTCTTCTTTTTTACAGTAGTAGCCTTTGTACATTCCCAACAAAGCAAACTGAATATTTCCTAATTGATAAAAGGAATAATCATAATAATATAGATTCATGAATAAATCGTCAAGTACCCTTTCAAAGATATCAGAAGAGGAAGAGAAAAGATAATTATGTAGCAAGTCTTCTAACGTCAAAATTTGACGTGAATTGCCTCGTCGAAATGATCAACTGTTTGATTTCTATCATCTGAATTTCTCCACAATTCGAATGATTCAATTATGGAAACTATATAGAAAAGAAGGACAATTTTAAAAGAATAAGAATTTTTTTCCCAAGTACTATCTTATTAAATGTAAATAAAATATATTCTTTATACTATACTATTTATAACATTCGTATTGAAGCTTAGCTATTTATAGAAACTGCTAACAAATGTAATATTTAAAATAAAGTATCCTGTTTTCGCTCCTTCATTTGTTTTTCTCTTTTAGTTAAAATATTTATTAACTTTGTCAGTCATTTGTTTCTGTTTTTTATTTGTTCTTCTCTTTATCTATTTGTATATTTGTTTGTTTATTTGTTTATAATTTCTTCCCTTTCTCTCTCTCTCTCGCTCTCTCTCCAGCTTTTGAACAAGAACAAATCAATATTTTTAACATATCTATATACCTATATATATATATATATATTAATATATAGATGTATGGATAGATAGACAGTTTTTTCTTATCTAAAAATACATACAGATATGGAATACAAAAATGTTGAATTAACGAGAAACAAACTTAATATCAAATTAAAAAAGAATACACTTTTCTTTGGTTGTTTTGTTTATTTATTAGGTTTTATTTGTTTGTTATGTTTGCCTAGTTTGTTATTATCTTTCTTAATTAACTAAATTGCTGTAGGTATGAGTGTGATATGTTGGAAAGTCTGTATGTAAGTGTGTTTTTTTCAGCATTATATGAAGAATATATAGTATAATCATACTAATACAAAATTAAATAATATAAAAGAGAATAGGAATTTTTTAAATATAATTCCATAGCAAATATTTTTCATATTTCCTTTAAAAAGTAAAAATAGCTTTGTCATTCTGAACAGTTTTCATTCAGTTTTATTTAGTCGTATAAAAAACAAACAAGAGGAACGCCTCTTTATCTTTTTCTCCTCATCCTCCTTATTCTTCTTCTTCTGCTTCTTCTTTTACTATTGTTTATTTTTTTTAAATAACTAAGCACCCACAATTAACATTGCAGAGAAAAAACTTTAAACCTGAGTTACAGGTCTTGTAACAAATCCATCTGTACAATTTTCCTGAAATGGTATAGCCGTTGTTCGACTAAGTGTCTGATAAGCACTAGGTGGAGCAGATCTTTGAACTGAATGATGATTTATCTCGTAATATTTTGTTACTTTAACGGGAGCTTTGGGAGATGGAGCTATTGTCAGTCTATCACTCTCTTCAAGACCCGAATTCGCAACTCGCTCTCTCTCTTCTAATTCTCTTTGTCTCCTTTTCAGCTCCTTCCAAAGTTTTTCCCTTTGATATAAAAATGAGGCAAAGACTATAACGTTAATAAATAATAACGAGCATCCAACGGCTATCGTTATTGACAGCGACATAGTTGAGAAGCTAACTTCCCCTTTGTCATTTATCAAATTCGAAATAACAGTAGATGTCGGTACTGTACTAGTCGTAAATTTCCTAACAGTTGACGTAGCTACACTACTTGTAAGTTTTGTGCTAGTAGTAGTTGAGTATCTTGTCGACACAGTAGTTTGTCGCTGTGAAAGAAACGGCGGAAAAGGTGGTGGAGGTAGTATAGGCTTAAGTTTTAAAGGTCTAGTACCCGATTTTTCAAAAGTTGACATATCACTGGAATTGTCTAGTCTATGCTTAGCAGATGGTGAACCGCTGTTGGATCGATATTTTTCGATCGCTACATTCCAGGTCGAAATCCTTGTCTTTTTGAAGAAAGTTCGATGAAGTACAAGATTCGAATCTGTAAATGGAAAATCGTTAAAGCTCAACTGTAATAACTATTGTTCCATTCGATAAAAAGGAAGAAAAATCTTCGAACGAGGGTTATTAATAAAGATAAATCTAAAATCCTCCATTTGTAAATAGTACTATTAATCCTCTGCTTAGAGATAGTCTTTCTTCACCCTACCACCCCCACAAATTCTCTTTTTCCCTTGAAATAAATCCTCCCCAACAAAGAATAATTTGTGTTATCTCAGCGATATACATCCAGCCTATACGCGTTGCCTTTTATGGCCGTCATAACTGTATTCAAATGGGGTAGTTTCAAATACTTAATCCTAATAGTCTCCTGCTATCTTTAATAGACAAACAAGCGTCAACGTCAGCCTACAGCATTATCATCAATTTCTCGATTAAACGCCTCAAAATAACACGTTAAACGATTCATTATATTTACATAAATTCCTGATTAATCTTAACTAACTCAAATCCAATGATCCAACGTTCAACAAGTTTATGCTAGACTAGATCTTTCATTGATATGAATTTTACTATTTTACAATTTATTCCTCATCTTTAAATAAGCAAAGGTTCGGAAAAAATATTGAAACAGCTCCGGGGAGTTTTCCTTTTTATTAAGCATAAATTAGACGCTCTCGGTTATTTGTAAACTAACGCGATACGACTATTAGTCAGGCGAAAAAAGCTTAATATTTCCGATGGAGGAGGACACCTACTTCCTATATTCCTACTCTTTCAGCGATAGAACTATTATTATATTATATATTCAATAATAGGAAGTAAGATCTCTTGTTCTTTGTTGCATAGCTCGTTGATTAAGAGTATACGTCTGTTTGTCGTGAACTTTGCTGTATTTAATGGTAGTAATCTAAAAATTTACCTATCTGAAGATAACTTGGATGTTTTTTTGAATGCGAGTGCCAGTAGGCATTGTGGAAAGAGTTCACTTTTGTCTTATTAGAATGCTGTCCGTAGTTTTTAAATTTTCCGGGTTTATTAGGGTCACTATAAGGAAAAGGTTTCATTAAAAATCTATCTGATTAAAAGAAATCACGTGATATCTCACCCGCTCCAAGCAAAATTACTGTAATATCTAATCATAGCTTCACTAACTAAAACGTCATCATTGTCAAATTTTGTATCAAATGGATTGATTCCCTTATTGAGCGGAGCACCAAAAATATAGGGTAAATCGGAGCCGTGGGCTGATCTTGGACCCTTTGAGAAGTAGTAAATATAAGCCGACTTTAAATAGGAGACAACTCTTAACGCTGGGGCAATATATTGACCATCGCCGATTAGTTGTTGTAGACGTTTTTGTAGAGCTTTTGGATCTCCGCTCCCTGATAATTGATATTCATTGGCTAGAATTTCATAAATCTTGTGACGATGATAGCTATAGACATTCCTAACGTATGTTCTTAGCATTCTATTCTTTTCCTGCTCTGAAATTCCTTCTGTAAAAATTTAAGACAAAAAAAGCACTTAATTAAATAATTTTCTTAATTGATAAATTAAATAAAGCAAGTTAAAAGTGGTTTTTTCTCCATTTTTTTCAGTTTTTTAGGAAAATAATAAGCGAATGAAAATCAGAATATAAATTCCTAGTTGATGAGAGATTGGAGAGGATTTAAAAACCTCAAATCAGGTCATAATATTTTTAGTATACTATTTACATACCAGAAAATGAAATTTGTTGCCTTCAATCAACATTGTTTATTAAATCTCTCACAGACTTTGTCACTGGAGGTGTCTATGTAAGAATTAATTAATTCATTTTAAATATTCCATAAGAAAACCGTTATTTGACTGAGAAAAGATTAAATGTTACTCTTAATTGAAAAGTCTACAATGGAGATAAAATAAGATAGTCTTTTGTCCCACTTGTCCTTAAGGCTACCTTTCTAACTTAATTATTAATTAATTGAGTAGATGGTTTAAGAGTGAATAAAAAAAAATGATGAAATGCTTTCTATCTTTTTGTTACCTCCTGTTCCTCCTCCCCCTCCTCCTCCTCCATCTTTAGACAATTTGCATTATTAATTAAACATCAGTGACTGTTATAATGATTATAATAATTTTAACATAAAAGAACTCGAGGTATTATTGTATTTAAAGAAGAAAGAGCTTTTTAATTTTAAGTAAAATGTATACTATCTTTAAAGCCAGTGGCAAGTAAGCTAGTAATTTCCTTCTTGTAACGATTGCTGGGTCACCTAAGGCAATAAAATTTGTTCAAAGATGGCGCTTTATTTACAAACGACATTTTTCGTCTCCTCTCCAAATGTATGCATTCGAAGTTTACAATATTTATATAGAATTAAGGATTAGCATAAATATTTCAATTATTCTGATGTTTGACACATATCCAATGGTTAAAAAGCTTGTCAGCAGTGCCATTTATATAATAAATGCACTACATGATAATAAAGGGGTTGAAAAACTGCGTGATAATCCTCGACAAATTGAATATTTGCGGTTTAGAAAGGACGCGCTTGGAAAGAGAAAACGTTAAATATTCAAAACTTTGAAATGATAGAACTCGCCTTTTAATTGCAGGTCGTTGAAAAGTATTTGTCCCTCGTTGGCAGTAAAACCGATCATGACTGGAATGCGTTGAATGAGGGCAGTATCTTTTTGAAATAAGGCTTCCAAACGACCTGGGAAAAGGGAGCTGTGGTCCAATACAGGTCCAAGTGATGATAGATATTTAAAGTTGTCAATGTCAGTTTGAATAAGATCGGAGAAATTCTTGGATTTTAGGCAGGAAATTAATGCTGCCATATTGGTGATAGTGCAGTTAAATTTTTTGCCTACGTGCTTAGCGTAATAGCGAGGGTCCTTTGCAATAGCCCACGAACTTAAAGCCGATCCACTTTGCAGGATTACTCGATGGAAGAGGTTCTTTCCTGTTTTGCCTGGTTGAAAAGATATTAAAATAAATTATAGGATAAAAGAAACATTTACGAATGTTAAAAGTCTATTTTTCTCCTTTTCCTCCCTTTTGCTATAGTTCATTTCTATAAGGGTAATTTTTCCTATTATAATTCACAAGTGACCAATTTTCGTGAATTTCTACAGTATTACGTATATATATTCAGTTTATATTTGTGAATATATGTTATAATACTCCATATATATAATATATGTATCAGGCTTATCGTGGGTCGTTTATTTTAGCTTGAACTCTAGTTGCTTACAAATGGACAATTAACCTTAATACTCTCTCATTTTCATGCTGGGCCTCTCTATTTTAACAAAATTGCTCTATTAATATAAGGAACTATTGTCACGTGACAAAACCCTGATAAAATAAGTTGAATAACTTGGTGATTATTTCCCAAATTGATCACGTTACCTGTAGTGAATTTTGTCTATATAGAAAAGTACAGAAGAGACAGATGAAAGGATGCTGTTTTCTAAAGGTGATAATATGGTAAAATGTCCTTAATCCATTTATTCATATGACTAAATAAAAATTATGACATTACAGCAATTGACAGTAACTGATTGTAAGAAGATAGCAAAGCTAGATTTAATCAAGGATGAAATTTGCTCAAACTGAGATAAATACTCAAAAGCAATTTTATACTGTTAGAAAAGGTGATTTTTTTCCCTTTTTTCTGGCGGCTTCTCTTTTTATATATAATATCATAATATACAGTACTTCGACAGGAATCCTAGAAGAAACTCCCAAATATCATGTTTTCAAGGTTTTGTAGCATTCATCATCTATATACTTACGCTTTTCTTTTTACCTACCTTTACTACTTAGCTTAATTTCTTTAACTTTCTAAATGTAAAATGTCAAATATAACAGTATTAGTTAATTAATAAACAAGCCCGATGATAACAATTGTTTTATCGACTAAATTAATTTATGGAATGGAGCTTTACCAAGGCTGGGAAGAATCAAGAAAGAAGCCTTAGGTTTACGTCATAATTAATAATCCTTTAGCGGATTTTTCTCCTCTCGCTCACTCTCTCTCTCTCCCAGAGATGTTTCTATATATTTCTTCTCTTGCCGCTTTACTAACCCTTATTCACTCTATCTATATGTTTATTCCTATCACAAAATCTACACAATATCTACCTTTCCTTAAACCTTTCCACCTCGTTCTAAACTAAGAAGAGTGGGGAAAGAGAAAATCTTAGTAGTAAATCTAAATAATAATCTTATTGAAATACTTTCGCTTTTATGTTGCCGAAAGGAAAATTAAATAATAAAAATCAATTATTTTTACGACTCGATTCCTATCGCTTCTTTTCATATTTATTTACATGATTTTTAGTTCTTCTAAATTCTATTCCCTATACTTTTATTGATTACGATATATATATATATATAAATATACAATATATATATATATATACTGTATATTGAATAAAGTTATAGGTTTAGGGTAGGAACCATAAAAGTTCCTTTTAAAAATTTTTTAGCTACAGGTAAAGGTTTGACTCGAATTAGTTTCGATTGAAGTAAAACTCATTATTTTGCCTACTAGGTAAATTAAGAAACGAACTGTAGACTGAATATATATTATATGTAACGAACGTTTTACAAATTTAGTATTTACTATACTTTGTTACTCGTATAAACGTTTCTAATTTATTGCACTTTTATATAGAAAATAGATACATCTATAATTAATTAAGCTAAATGTGAAATTAGGCTCCTCTCTTTTTTTTCATACTACTACATTTATAGTAAAATTACCTTATTAGGTCATTAATCTTCATAACGTTAAAAGTCTTTTAAATTAGAAAAGTGACTAAATATGATTAAAATTTTATTTATTCATATGCAAATTAGACGTTAAATGTTTCTCTCCCTTCTTTACTTTTTTTTTCATATTCTTATCTCTCTTTTACTGTAGATTTCTTAACGAAATCTCTTTTATTTTCCATTGAAATTCTTGTTATCTCAACAATCACCTCTCTCTCTCTCTCTCTCTCTCTCTCTCTCTCTTTGGCATTTATACCGCTTTAGACATTTAAACACCGAACTTCTCTTTAGCCATCAGTGCGGTTGGGACAAAAATCTGTGAGGTGGCCGTTTTTTTCCTCATTTAAAAAAAGAATTTAAAGATATCTTGGGGAAAAAATGCGACTTTTCTTTGCTGTTAATAAATCTATCAGATTATCTTTCTTCCTAATAAAATAAGAGGGGAAGGACAGCTAAAGGATTTGATTCGTAAGATGTATAACGAAGGCGTAAAGAGATAAGCAGGACCCAACGCCATTCTGTCAATGCTGTCTGATTGGGAATGTTGAGTGGATACTTACTATTCGTAACGGGTGAGACTAGTAGCAAATTAACCATTGCTGCACCATACCCTTGACCCATCACTGTTACGTTTGATCTATCGCCCTTAAAATCGGCAATGTTGTCTTGAACCCAGTGCAGAGCAGCAAGAATATCTAATAAAGCGTAATTACCGGGTGCATTACTATCTGCTGAACTCAGGAATCCTGTACAAAGAACACTTCTTTTTATACGGTCCGTTTACAAGAGCAAAGGGAATTCCCAAAAGACGAGTAGATTTCCCTTTCGAAAAGCGAAAAAAAAACAGGAATCGAATAGCCTCTCCTTTAGCCCATTTTCTCCCTATTCCCGTATACTTTTTACTTATTAAATTACGTTAACTAGCCATCATTTTGATAATATTTATTCGGTTCCATTCTAAGAGAACTTTGCAATCCTTAGAGTAGAAAATACTGCTTTATTCCTAAATAGTTTCAATGATTCGTGAAAAAAAATCTTAATAAAGGAGACGCTCATACTGATTTCTGTTTGATTTTCAACAAGAAATGGAATAGAGGAAACTTACCGAGTACGCCAAGACGGTAATTAACAGTAACAACAACTAATTTTCCAACCGCCGCCAATACGGAACCATCGTAATTATCGCCAGAACCATACATATAATTTTCACCGTGGACGAATACCAGTACCGGAAGTTTAGCGGCGTCTCTTTCAGCTGGAAAAAGACCGAGTTAGTTGAATTATGCATATAGAAGCGTCTATTGAGAAATAAGGGACGCCTTGATTATTAGAGTGGACATTGGTTGGACTGGGCGTTGATTGGGAGATTGTGTAGGAGAGCGATAAATAGACTTAAATTTAACTAAAGTTCAACTTTATACAGTTTTGCGATATATTACTTTCTTCAGAATAAATTAGGCAGGAAAAAATTAAGCATTAGCTGGAAAACGCTTATTAATTAAGGAAGGCGATGGAGAAGGATATAAAGAGGGAGAAGAGGGAGGGAGAAACGTTTTTCCATCCCTTAATTAACTCTTACAATAAAAACTGTTTCTCCATTCATTATTATAAAAGAAAGAGGGAGTTTTCTTTTTTTATTTGATTCCATTATAAGCTTAAAGAATTTTCAATCGTTGAAAATTATCCTCCAGGAAATGAAGAGTGATTCATTTGTATTAACCCTTTCTTTTAGATTGTTTTTAAGACAAATCATTTCTATTTTCACTGAATATACAGTATTGTATTAGGCATCGAAACTTGTGTAAATGTTATTAGGGGGAATATTTTCTAGTGGCTATTAAATATTAAAAGGGTAAAGAAAGCGGAAAGAGAGGGAGATGATTTCCAATCAATTTTTTTCTTGAATTAGATATGTGAGAGAAGAGCAATGTGGCAAAAGATTTTTCATTGACAGATCGAACGCTTTTCTTCAGCTATAAATACACTCTTAAACAAGCATAGATAAACAAAACGCTTCTATTGAACGCTTTTAAGATTCAATGATCGAATAGAACCCGATTTTAGTCAGGGTATAATGTTCGAATTTTTGTCATCAATTCTCGTGTAAATAACAGAGGCCGATTGATCTGTTTGCGTAGTCGACTTTAGTACGACGGGCTATTATACAATTGGGGATTAGAGAAAAGAAATAGGCGAGATAAGTGT
The DNA here is from genome assembly GCA_904063045.1 of Dimorphilus gyrociliatus. Taxonomy (NCBI): domain Eukaryota; kingdom Metazoa; phylum Annelida; class Polychaeta; family Dinophilidae; genus Dimorphilus; species Dimorphilus gyrociliatus. The sequence goes on along the minus strand of CAJFCJ010000014.1, from coordinate 1,515,411 downwards.
AAGTTTAGGGCTTTGATCATCCCGCTATATGGCGATGATTGGTTGTTTGTATGTAAGAACGTTTGGGAATTCCATATTTTTAAAAACTTTACCAGTAAGACACTGAAGAGACTTGGGGAATCAGGATAAAATCCGAGGATTATATTATAACATTTTCAACGCAAAATCAGATTTACCCACAGTTAGGGCAAAGGTTACGTGAATGTAAAGACATTTACTGATAGATATGGGGATTCCCCAGCAGAAGAATCAACTTTCGTCATTTCTCCTCTCTGACTTTTTCGGAATAATTCATCTTTACTGGATGATATAACGAAAATCGTTCGATTCTATTCTAATTCTATGTGTTTACCTTTTAGCATATACTATTATATTAGTGACGCATATTTTTTCCTGTTCCGTAACAGGCGGTGCTAAATCTATTTTATTTTTTCACGCTAGTCAAAAGCCTATAGATTCTTTTACTTTTTGATGTTTGTCTTTGCCTTTCCTTTTCTTCCTTTCCTTGCATCGAAACGCTTTACCAAACTTAATTATCGATAAAAAGCTGCATAAAGTAAAGAAATGGTAAAAGCCTATTTCCAACCCAATATTACTTAACTGCTAACGTTAAAAAAATCATTTAAAAATAAATGAATATTAATTATTAGATTAAACGTATATACTACCATACAAATACATAAATATATGTATATATACAGCATATATTAATATATATATATATATATATTAGTATATATTCTATTTACTTGTTAGTTACAAGACAGCTATTAAATTTTTTCATAAAGCTAAAACCTGAATAATGAACAATACGTAGAAATCCTTCCATGAATATTTTCTATCAACTCTATCAATCGTTAGATCAATTACTTCCTGTATATTATACGGCCTTTTTCAAAGTTCTAAATAAGGTAGTCCGATAGATTACACTTTCAAAAATTAGGCCTATTTTTACAGCCAGTAACTCCAATACTTTGTAGTACAAACAAGGGAATTGAGGCTAATGATAAGGAATCGTTCTAGTGGTGTCAGTAAAAAGCTATTTGCAACTTGAAGAAAAGCGGAAAGAGGTTAGAAAAACACTTTTGCTCTTCATCGGTTACGTATTTCTAGTTAATACCGATTATTTTCAAGGCAAAGAAACAGCTTAGTTTCTAATACCAGTTAATAGTTAATTGACTGTAAAATTTTCTCTTCTCTTCTCTCCTCCTTCCTTTTATCACATAGCTTTTCCTTCAGTTTATACAGTAATTGAATATTGTTATTTCTTATGCTTTTAAAAATATCTAAAAACTGAAATGGACTTTCTATTCATATTCCTCTTTCTTTCAAATACTTGAACGTAGTTCTAATTTGCCTAATCTTTCCTTCCTTTCTCTTTCCGCCTTTCTATAAAAAAAACTATCGGTTTTAAAATGGTTAAAAATGGTTAATCAATAATTTAAAGTTATTTTAGGGAGAGGAATTACGTTTTCTTTGAAAATATTTATGCAAATATATACAATTATAATAATAATAATAGTTTTAAACTTAATCTTTACTATGTGCAGTATGCAAATATAATTGAAATTTAATTAGACGCGCTTCATAAGCATGAACGCGAAGTGAAAGAAAAGAGATGGAGAGAGACAGAGAGAGAAAGGAAAAGTATTTAATTGTTTTCTTTGGGCTTTAGTTATTTAAAAAAAGAGAGACCTAAAGGGAAGAAGTAATTACAAAACCTAGTTGACAATCCCATTTGACGATTCTATTCTTTCCCCTAATTCCGCTCTCGATTCGTTGGAGGGTTTTACTTTAGAACTAGAAAATTAAGTGGTTTACTACAAATTTAGGCAAGGAAATAGAGAGTAGGAGTGAAAGAGAAAGAGGATGAAAGGGATGAATTAGATAATATAGACAAAATAACCTAAATAAGTACAACAGTTTCAATTATAACGGAATTGGATCATTTTAAATAGCATTTTTTATTAATGAAATTAACAACAATAGCATTTTATAGCATTTTATAGGTAATTTAATTCACAATGCTCAATGAATAGGCATCGCCTTAAAATTAAACAGAGTGATAGTTGAAAATCTGTATGAATTATTTAAAAAGTTTGGACTCTTGACAGCATGAATAATGAGTGCAGGTGAAGACATCAAAGCAATTAGTCAGACTGCAAATATTGCAGCTGCGTCATAAGGTCTAATTTTAGTTTTTCTTCCTTTATATTACCTACCCTAAAGATTATTATAACAATATTATTACCTTATATAATATTTACTCGTATGTGTCTTCTCTGATAACTTTTCACCCATCGCTACTCCACTATCACTCTCCGCATAAATTCAATATGCCCTCGGAATCATCTTACTCGCTTTCCTTTTCTTTATACTACTTCTCTTTCTCTCTCTCTCTCTCTCTCTCTTTTCTCCCTTCCCCCTTTCAGAATATCCTTTCTAGGTGGATTTGTTTTCAATGTTCACAGTTTTATAGTTTTCGATTGCTTTTGTCTGTTTTATCAATATTCTTCTATTATCGCTGATATTTTATTAATTTTCTTTATGAATTTCACCAGGTTTATGTATGAAAACGTTGGTAGAAAAATAGAAAAAAAACAGCATAAAGCTTCTCTTTAATCCAGTACAGGATGTTTTTACTTTTAATAAAAGTAGTTTAATCCGCCATTCTCGACGCAAAGATTTTAGCGTAACACTTTATCTTAAAAATATATTTTTTTCTCCACAGAAATTACACAATATAGAAAGAAGGAGAGAGAATTGATAAAGAAACAGAAAATTATCACATCAAGTTTGAATTAAAGTAGGGCTATAGAGCGAGCTAAAAAACCACGAACTGCAATAGCCGCTGACATTTGCAACAATTATAGACGGCCTACTTCTTTTTACGAGTAAACACTTACCTATTACCCTGCGGAATATGTTTAAGGTCAATCGGTCTTTCTATTATTCTGAAACTCTTATGTTATCTAAAAATTAACACGATAAAATCTAATTGTATTTACACAAAGTGTATTAAGTACTCTTGACTTTTCATCTTCTTTGTTACAAGATCAAATGGTAAAAAATAATATATCTCTCTATATTTTTTCATTGAAAACATATCAAAGTAGTAAATGATCTACACATTAAATCTTTGAATTCTTTCTAGTTTTCAATTGCAATCATTTAAAGATGTTCTTTTCACTTAATGTTTACCCTATAATTTATTCTATTTTCATAAAACCATTCTATTTTATTATCTGCGTGCTTGGAAATATAATTATTCTAGGCAGTTTATCTTATTTAAAAGCCACCTGTGTTTAAGCAGATATAGGCCCAACAACCTATTTTTTTAGCAAGACTTTCCATCTCAAAGCACATAATAATTATATTAAATAAAAATATAGATACTGCATATACAGTATATATATATATATATATACAGTATATACGTTTGTATTATGTAAAAGAAGTAAAGGATGAAGAGAACTGAGAAAAGTGCACTTACATACGTAGCAGGGAAACGGAGAGAGAAAGAGAGAGATAGAAGAGGAATAAAAAAATAAAATTTGTTAATTTTATCTATTTTTTATATTAATATTTCCAGGAAGACAAAAATTGGTTCCATATTATCTTTATAGTTAAATTATTTGATAAAAATCAAGTATGCTTCCTTATTAGATAAAGAGATATCCAAAAGTTTGCAAGAGTGGGTATAATGGTCAAAAGAAAAGAGTACGTTTAGTTCTTTACTTTACACTTGCAACTCTGCTTGCCCTTTTTATCGTCGATATTATATTTCGATAGTTTACTAAAACTACCCTTTTATTTTAGCTTCCAGTTTAAGAATATACAGCCTCAAGAATGACGCCCTTTCCGTTCCTGTTTTATTAGTCTTTCGCCTCCTGTTGAATGTTGATAAAAGGAAAGGTTTTTTTTATTATAAATCCTCATATAGTATATTAATTTATCCCACAGAACAACACTATAAGATTATGTTATCCCTTTTTATTCTTTCTCTCCTCTGTCACTCTCTTCCTTCTCCTTCTTTTTCCTCTCTTGTCTCTCTCTCACATCATCATGACGTCTATTCCCAAGGCAAGGAAAAAATTGAGCATGTAGAAAAGCAGGGAATAAGATGAGGAAAAACAAACGTTCGATCTATTTTACGCCCCTGGATATTTTTTAGAAGGTAAACTAGTTTTCTCTATAACTTTATGAGCCGTAAGAGAATGTATATTTAACAAAAGAGAAAATTGTTATTTTCTTTTCCTCCCAAGGTCAAGTAGACCTCTTCCTTAGCTCCTTCATCACAGAAACTGTCTTGGCTAAGCTGCTTGCTAATATCCTGATTAATTCCTCAGCTCAGATATAAATTACAACACAGAAACGTCTGTTATTATTAGGTTTTTCATTTAGTCTTTTTTTATATATATAGAGTGTAATTCTCAAGACATTTGATATATTGGTCTTGAAATTCCCTCTTTTCTTTTCATTTCTTTTCTCATTTTATATTCATCTTTTGACAAATATATATATATTTGATTTTCCAGGAAATAAAGAATACATTAAAATCGCCAATACCATTTCCCCTATCCTAATAAACCCATAGGCGTACCTAATATACGATATGAAGATAAATGGTGCAGCCTAGTCTTAGGGGACTTATAGAAAGTACTGGTTGAAAAAAATCAGGCCTATTTATCACTAAGTCATCTATTAATATGTAATTACAAATCGATGAATTCCCAATTTCACGGTATATAAAACCTGTAAGAATTATTTAATACTAATGAAATTATCTAGCGATTATCCCATTTGCATACGTAATTTACTTTTCATAGATAAATGCTTTTTGCTTTAATGTTTACTTTAAGTTTTGTTTGAATGATTTCTTTTTAGTGCAAAGCGAAAGGAGAAGGAAAATTGATGGAATAAATGGAATGGGATAATTTGAGGACATTACTTGGGAGTAAAGAATCAGTAATTTGAATTATTCATGCGTTCAAGTACTTACCCATTGCTGGACGGAAAATATTTAATGTCAGACAGTCTTCCTTCATTCGGAAGCCATCCTCTTTTAAAGCTAACAAGATCCTACTCAACTCTTCCAGTCGACTAGACTCTATCCTCTTGCGTAAATCTTCAAAATCTAAGTGTCTCTGTGGACAGGCACTCCACTCATTCAGATTAACCGTTTTCTCCCATTTTGTCGTAATTGTACTCGGTGGCATAAACCTTAAACTACCACCACGTATAGTAGCGTATTTCATACCGTAAAAAGCGTCAACTTCCGGCAAACGTTTATTATCGAGTGTCACTCTGGTACCTATTACATTTCCCAGTTTCGTTTTTGTCTTATAAGGCATAGAACGAGCCTCCAGTGCTCTGGCACAATCTACCATAGACAGTTCGACGACTAGGAGGACTAATTGGATAAACATTCCGAACGTCGTTCCGTCTTTCACGTCATAATCCGATCGTATGCGGCGCGGATTTTTCATACAACGCCACCTACATCTAACAAGGATCTGATTAATGAATTATGCACACAGTCCGTCGAAGGGCGGGACCGTCGCTAGTTTGAAGATGAGCTATGAATGAGTTGATCAGTGTATTTCCATCTAGTAAATCATTCTCTCAGGAATTGTGGATGGAGCGTGAGCGGAAGATTTTCAGCCAAGATGATTTCGTTGATTCTTTTTCTTTTTTCATATAAATAGTTTTCTGCCAGTTCGACACGCCATCTATCTTAGCGATACACTAAAGGTGCTCTGAAGATAATAGTTTGTATTAAGTAAACTTTTACTCACTACGACAAGGCATAGAATGCGAATAAATGAGAAAACTTAAAGAACAAGCACAGTTAAAAGACTCTAAATAAATTTGGCATCTCTTTAGCAAGTAGGACATCACGAACGCCTTCTCGTCTTACAACTTTCATAGAACGTTAGCGGTTTCTAACCCTTCAATCCATATGAAGGCTTAAAAAGGATACATTTTTTTCTACAACGCCATCTAGAGGTTCTAAGAATATAGGAACAATTTTTTGATTTGACTGTTTCATGTCAGATTACATTAAGTCTGTAACTAACGACAACCAATTAGTTTATTTTTTCAATCATATCTTCTTTTACAAAGTAATTTACGTCTAGTTGATGATATTTGTGAGAAGGGAAACTATTCATTTTTCTAACAATTTAAGGGAATTGATGATATTTACAAAAAAAAAAACAGTAATAAATCTGTTGTAAATCTAATTAAGTTCCCATCTATTTATACACATTCAGTTAAAAATATCACAAAAACTATATATTATAGATAGTTTGCAATGGCAAACGTAAGCTTGACGACAATTATCATTATTGAAAAGCAAAGCTTGAGGTCTAAGCATCATAGCTGTCTAACAAATAATAATTCTTTCACTCACAAATCGATAATCGTCAGAGTTTGTTAATATTTTTCGAATATAAAAAAGCAAGTATAAGTAAGATTTTTTTAATAAACATTTCAAACTTCAATCGATCTACATCGAATAGCTTAACCGTCAATTCAATTAGTAGTTTGCCGTTATCGGCCTATAATTAAAAACATTTTAAATGGGCGAGCGAAAAACAAGTGTCTATGGGTGAAATAATGGAATAGATAGATATATGAAATTAAAATATGAATGGATGGTATAATAATAATAAAATTGATCTTCAATAAATAAAACTACGACTTTGTAAGCCAGAAATTTATATGTAAACAATCACATCTACATACGAAATAGATTATATAGTATTAATATATAGTGTGCTTTTGCATCTAGAGAATCTATATAAATAGCAAAATAAATATACTTTAAAAATAGAAAAACTAAAACATACCATATACTTACGACTTTATTACGTACTCAAATATTACTAAAGCGTAAAGAAACTGCGAAAGATGCGGTCAGAGCCTCATAGGAAGGAATAATGAAAGCCTAATGCGATGGGTGAATAAATATAGGCGGCTTAGTCTGGTTTTTGCATAAATTTATACCTTTTGAATATCAATACGTCCATGTCACTTTCGGAAGTAAAAGATAAAATGTATAAATTATTTTCTAAAAAGGTAAAAATTCTCCTGCTCCCCCCCTCCCTGTCCCTTTAATTTTTATACTACAAAGAAATTGTAAACAATACTAGGCAAGGTTGTAAATCAATCTATATTTCTGATACATTGATATGATACTGTAAAAAATTATAATACTTGTTTTAATACTTATATACTGTATATTATCATCTTAGTTTTGTCTGCAGTTGAATGTATGTAATGAAATATACAGTATATATATATATATATTAAAAGTAAACTACGGAATATTTGAATCAATGGTTTTCAATTAGCTTATTAGTAAAAGTCAATTATGAAATTTATCAAGAGGTATTCTCTAAATGTTAAATCTCCTTAGGGCATCTTCTAAACGACTCATTTCATCTATAAATAAACGTATATATTAATAAAATTTTATATAAAAATATATTAATATTTATATAACTTTCGCTTACTTTTAAGGCAGGAGGCAAATGTTCTTATTTGATTTAGGTTGTTTAGAACTTCTACATTCTGCGTAAATGCATTATAACGTACGCCAAAATTCCTTGGTATAGTATCAGCAAAATCTCTCATCTTTTCCTTCGATTCAGTGAAACTATTTGCAACGAAATAGACTGGCTGAAATTCCGTTATAGGATACTTTTGTTCCGCTGTCTTTTCTGGTTCAAAAGGTCTAACTTCTGGTTTATCAGACAAGCAATATTGTAATTCTCCAAAGGAAGATATTAATCCAGCGCCGTAAGCTCTCAATTCTCCATTTTGTCTGCACAGACCAAATTCTACAGTAAACCAATAACACTAAAAAAAACAATCTATTAGTATTACTCCTTATATTTGTAGTTTGAATTAATTGAATTAAAAGACCAACTTACAGTTGCTAATTTTTCAACGTAATCATCCGGAGCCCCTAAACTAGCTAATCCGATTTCCTGAGAAAATTGCGCAAATTCTGGATCAGCGAAAAGTGGTACATGACCAATTAGCTCGTGACAAATATCTCTGGAAAAAAATTCTTGCTGTTATTTAATTAGAAACTACTTTTCTACTAATAGGGTTTTACTAACGGCTCTGGAGTATACATTGGTTTAGAGCTATGTCTTATATACTGCGTTGAGTGGAAGACGCGAAAAGCTAAACCTGCTAGAAAGTCCCTTGAAGATAGGAGTCCAGCGACAGGTCTAAGAGTAAATCCCGTGCAATCTGAAATAATAAATTACCAATATACATTTATATTAAAATCTTCTATTGATACGTGAAAAGAAAAAGAACCTTTTAAAAAGTCGGATATATCTTGTAATTGGGGAATATTATCCGGTCTATAACCGCAATTATCGATGAGTAGAGGCCATACCCTGTTGAATTCCCTGCAAGCGTGACTAGGGAATAAGCCAGTCAACTTATTAAAGATTGTTCCCCAAGTTTCCACTTCAGCTTTTGTGTATTCAACTCTCGGTATTTTCTGTCCGCTATAATAAACCAAATCTTATCTATTTATTCATGTTTTTAATGTTAAATGTTACCTACTGCTTATAATTATACGCTATATCAGCGAATTGCTTTCGTCTCTCTCTATAAACTGGATCCGTAAATCCCTATATAAGTCAAGAGAATCATGATGAAAATTTATCTTAAACCCCTATCAATTAATAGTTAACCGGATGATCAGCGTCCAATTCCGAACCATAACTCAATATCTGGTTTGCAAATCTATCGAGTTCAGATATCTTGCGAGGAAACCAAGGAACTAATAAAATAATAGATTATATTTAAAATGAATATGAGATGGTATAAGTATTACGGTACCTGTCTTATCTGTTATTTCAGGGTTAATTGATCGCGTTAGAACCGTAACATTACAATTATCTCCAGTTAAAGATTCGATTGCCTTCTTTACGTCTCCTTTAGTATTATCGCATGATATGAAAAAGTCGAAAAAGTCCGGATTCTGTTTGCTGGGTCTCGATTCGATGTGTATTAGATTTACTTCAAATTCCTGTAGAACATACATTTAATTTTCGATATAACAGACACGCGATAGAAGTGAAGTTTAAGAAAAAATGATACAACCTCAAAGATGCGTAACGCCTTTGCAAGACTTCCAATTTCTCCCTTCTTCGAGAAAACTATGCTTGTTGAACCTTCGATATCGATTGGCTCAACTCTATAAGCAGGGTAAAAAGTTCCTCTCTGAAAGGAGATTATCAATAGCAAAGTTTATAACTTGAACTTATAAAAAACAGCTTCATTAATTGTAAAAATCAAGTAAATTGAATAAATACAAATCTTTCCTACCTTTTCTTCACTCATCTTGGGGGCTACTTCGAAAGTGAGCTTCTCCATAGTCCAACTGTCGAAATTTAAGGAAAGAAAAATAGGTCAATAAACAATAGAATTTTCCCAGATGCATATAAAATTTCTTATTGTTATAGAGTCTTAGTTTAAAACTCCTACTTAGGGTTAGAATCAAGGGCATGAAAAATAAAAGTTATTTTTTAGACGATGAAACGAAACACCTCAGAAGTGATAACCTCGACACTACCCTTTAACTGAGGTTTGAATCTGCTTCTGTCATTTAATAATTAGGAAAACATGCTCATATTGAAAGGTCACCAAAAACGTGCGATCTTTTTTTATACGTCTTATATAATGGAAAAAGTAGTAAACAATAGGATTATACTGGTATACAGTATCTTTACTAATATATACCAATGTTTTTAAAGACAATGTCAAATATAGTTCACAATTGTAAATTGATAAACCATCTACTCTATGCTATTCCTGTTATCATCGACAAATAAAAAGTGTAAGATACATTTACTCTTGTTTTTTGTTGAATTAGCTACTTAGTCTATTCCCGGACACAAGTGGGTTTTCTCCTAGTCCAAGGTCAACAATTGCTTTGCTGAATTTTCTATAAAAGTTAAATTAACCATAAGGGATTTTAAAGATTTTATTTGTTATATTTAATCAAACAGATGCATCTACTCAGGCTGTTTTAAGAAAAAGTAGGAAATTATCATAGATTGTTTTATATGTCTCCATGAGTAAACATCTACTTGTCGTATTACAAGTTATTATGTTTAATATTTATTATATATATTTACATGTGTACATATAGGAATAACAGATGATTAATGTATTAAATAAGGTATTATATATCTAACAGGTTTCATTTAGGCTTTGTCTCTTGATCAGTGACCGGTCTCATATAAATGGCATCAGGAGGTGATTCATGCTTATCTCCTTCTTCCATCATGTATGAAGAACTGATTGCCAGCATAGTTCCATCAGCATTAAAACACAAGGAAGATATACTTGTGGGGAATCTATGAAATTGACAAAGTCGTTTCTTGTTAAACCCATCCCATACATTGACAAGACCGTCACTACCTCCAGTGGCAAATGTATTGTGAGTCGGGTGAAACGAAATAGCATTGACTGGGTAAATTTTTTCCGTTCCATCCTCTTTAACTCTATGACATTTAAACGCGTACTTCTTCTTTTGAATTTCGGGCAAGGGGTCAAAATATTCGACGGCAACTCGGCCTTCTATTGAACTTACGACATACCCCTGGCCATTAGGAAAGGCACGGATACATCTTGTTTGATATTTTAAGCTCGATTCGCGCTTTTGGACAGCATTATTCATATTCCTTAAATCCCATATAAGAACTCTTCTACCTGCTGTTCCCACAACCAATTTCTCATTGCTAATCGTCATTGTATAAACTTTATCAGTTTGCTGCACACAGGTAACTTCATTCGGTGCTCTTGGATCCCATAGTTTGACATTTTGATCCCAGCTTCCACTAACTAGACATTTAGTGTCTGCTGAAAACTCAACACACTTAACTGGCTGTTCATGAATACCAAGTTGGGTTTCTAAAAATAAAAAATTGTTTATATTATTTTAATTGCTTACTTTCAAGTAAACCTTGTAGTAAGTACTTTACCTTGACTTGTGTTAATATCGTATACCTTAACGCAGCCATTGGTATCGGCTGAAGCTGCATGAGAAGTTTCCTGCATTAACAGAAAAAAAATTCTTTAAACGATAATCAAGTTTAATATATTAAAAACTTACAAAATAACAGCAATCCAATACGCTACTATTATTTTTATATGTTGCACGCAGCAAGTTCGTTTTGATGTCATATAAACGAATAGTGCAATCCCATGACGAAACAAGTAAATTATAAATCGAGTTACCAAATTCGACTGTAGTAATGCCATCCTGAGGTGGATCATCCAAACGAAATTCTCCACTTGTTTCATTCATTACTAAATCAATTGCCTGAGAGTAAATACGAATTAATGATCTTAGCGAAAACAAGAAACCGGCACCTAAAATATCATGTACTTTAAGATAACCGATAAAGTTTTCCAAATATTCATGAATCAAAAATTACAATGTCTATATTACACTATAATTCTATCTACTTAAATAAAGGTAAAGTTAAAACCTTTTGTAACCGATTTCAAATTAAAAACATCAAACGACGGAAGTGAAGAAATAAAGCGCCACCTTTTGGTTCCGCCAAAACAATGGCTTCAAATATATTTAAAATTTTTGTGAAATACTAAAAAATATCATCTTTTCAGTTGTGGGCTAATCATTTTCCATAAATATTTTACTATATCTTCTTACACCATTTTCAAGTTTTTAAGTAAGGTTACGAATTTATGGAAATTCTTTTCGATTAAAAATGTATATTATCGCTCTTGGCGCTAAGTTTGTTAGCTATACAAATAACGACTTGATTTCTTTAAGTGATAAAGCAATTTATTGAAAATCTATAAATTTTGACGAATTTGGCATCTAACAGTTTCCAATTGAAACTCATAAAGTTCTCTATTCTAATGATTTATTTCTTTGCATGAATCAGAGAAATGTTATTTAAGGTGAAATTGTAAGTGATTTTTTTCATATTGATGATGTGGACAAAGTATGAAAAAATTTTGTAGTATAATGTTAACTCTTTAATATGCATTGAAGAACTAAGGTTTGGTTAAATTTAATAATTTTTTTATAATAAACTTTGAATTGAAACTAAGCACATCCTGTTTATTTTCAAACGATAGTAATCCTGGATCATTGTGTAACTTTCTCACACCAAAAAATTAATTAGCACAACAGCATAATAAATTAATGCCAATACTTATTCGTATTCAGCAATGAGAACCATCATGAAAATTCCTACAAGGAGAGCGGCAACTTCCTTCACTGTTTGCCAAGTTTTAGAGTTTTCCAGTAATTCTGGGATAACCTATTTCAATATGCAACGTGATATTTACTTTAAATTTTTCCTAGGCATAAACTTACTGAAACAGTGGCAATATAGATAAAACCGCCAGCCGTGAATGGAAGAACCCAACTAATAGTAGCATCGCTGGTTCCTTCAACCATTAAGCTACAAAGTGTTCCAGACATTGCACCTAAAGCAGTTACGAGTTGTAGAAGCATTGCCTAATGAGGATAGAATCGTTTTAGTTTTAATTATATTTTACCAAAAAAAACAAACTTTTTTCTTTGAATGTCCAGATTGAATTAAGATCGCAAAATCGCCAATTTCATGAGGAATTTCATGGAAAAATATGGTAATTGTGGTAATAACACCTGTAACAAATTATTTACAATCGTGAAAAAAAGTTACAAGTTTTTTTCAAACATTTACGCAATTCCCAAAAGAAATCAATAAATACTATTACCTACTGATTGACCGGCAAGGTAGGATGCTCCTATAGCTAAACCATCAGTGAAATTATGAGCAAAGTCTGCCGCTAAATTCAAATATCCGGAAACCTTTATCTCTGTAGTTTGTAAGATTGAAATAAATTGCATATAAGAATAAATTGTTTCATAATACCACCTTTAGTCCCCTTTCCGCCCTTAGAACTCTTTGAGCCTGATTTTGGTTGAGAGTGGGAATGTGAATGATCTCCTTTAACAATTCTGACAAATTTTTCAACACATAAAAATGTTACAATTCCACCCAAGATCCATAAACCAATACTTAAATCATGAGAATGTCCATGGCCTTCTTGTCCATGACTATGAGAATGACTATGAGAATGATCTCCAGATCCACTACTAACCATAGCATGAGGTATCAAATGTAAAAAGGCATCACCCAACAAACCTCCAGATGCGAAAGCGAGAAGAACTTTAAGCAGATTGTTATGTTCTGCTGTATTACCCAAGGGTATAAACAGAAGAATAAATATAGGGGCCACTGAGATTATTGCTGTAGAGCCTAAAGCTTTCGTCCATAAATCAGCCCCCACTAACTTGCGCTTGTCGGAGCTTTTCGAATCTTCGGCATTTGCTTTCTGAGAATATTTAAACGATGGATCCTCACCATGTGAATGTCCATGCTGAGAGCCATGATCGCCATGTGAATGGTGGCCATTATCAGAATGAGAGTGAGAACAAACGACTGCTATTAACAACCCAAAGGTTAATATTACAGCGAATTTTGTAAAACCACCCAAACTACCCGCCATTTTAAAACTAACGCCACGTTATGTTTTCCGAAACATTTCGTATTCCGAAATATTTGGGCGGATATTGCGTCACATCACAATCGACTTGTGGGATTTTTTATATTCCGTTGGCGGAACATTTGCCGCCAGCCCAAAGAAATCTACAATTTTTTCGCTTCTTGTCAAAGAAATACTTAAAATTATTTAATAAGATTTTAAGGTAAAAATTTAATCTTACTATTACTAACTTTAGTTGTACTTTACCGAGCCTTTTGGTCATTTAAAGGAGATAATGGCTACAGCACAAAAAGAACACGATGTTAGTCAAACATCATCAAGTGATGAACAAGTTGGACCAATGCTCTTAAATAAATTGGAGGTAGTTATTTACATAATTAACGTATTTATAAATGAGATTGTCTCAAAAAATTTATTTAAAAATGCTTTTAGACAAAGTTATTGCAACAATTTTGTTTTCAACTTGAAATTCAATTTTATTCTATTATATATCAATAATGAAAATGGTCTAGAAATAGAAATAACATCTTTCTAAATCAGAATAGTATAACTCTTCAAACCGTCAATTTTATTTTTGTTAACAGCAACATGGAATAAGTGCTAACGATTGTAAAAAACTTGCGGAAAGTGGACTCCATACAGTTGAATCTGTTGCTTACGCTCCAAAGAAACAATTGCTTTCCATAAAAGGAATAAGTGAAGCTAAAGCAGATAAAATTTTGGTAATGACATGATTTTTTAAATATCAATTAATTTCGTTATAATTTATTTCAGGCTGAAGCAACAAAACTTGTTCCTATGGGATTCACAACTGCATCTGAAATTCATCAGAAGAGAGCTGACATCATACAATTGACGACAGGATCCAAGGAGCTGGATAAACTTTTACAAGGTGGAATGGAAACTGGATCCATAACAGAATTATTTGGAGAATTCCGAACAGGGAAGACCCAACTTTGTCATACTCTTGCAGTAACTTGTCAATTACCAATTGATATGGGCGGAGGAGAAGGAAAATGTCTTTATATTGACTCCGAAGGAACCTTCAGACCAGAGCGTGTACTAGCAACAGCTGAACGATTTAAACTCCCTGGAGCAGAAGTATTGGACAACATCGCCTATGCAAGGGCATATAACAGTGATCATCAATTTCAATTACTTATTCAAGCTGCTGCCATGATGGCTGAATCTAGGTAATAATTAGTAATGTAATTCTATCATTAACAGTTTATTTTTCACTTTGAAGATATGCCCTTCTCATAGTGGATAGCGCAACAGCCCTTTATAGAACTGACTACTCTGGTCGAGGAGAATTATCAGCTCGACAAATGCAGTTGGCAAAATTTCTTAGAATGTTACTAAGATTAGCGGATGAGGTAGATCTTAAACATTTCCATTTTCCTATTTCCAGAATTTCTTTTCGTTTAGTTTGGAGTTGCGGTAGTTATAACTAATCAAGTTGTGGCTCAAGTGGATGGTGCAGCTATGTTTTCAGCTGACCCAAAAAAACCAATTGGAGGCAACATAATGGCCCATGCATCTACAACACGATTATACTTAAGAAAAGGTCGAGGAGAAACGAGAATATGTAAAATATATGACTCCCCTTGTCTCCCGGAAGCTGAAGCTATGTTTGCTATTAATAAAGATGGAATTGGAGACGCAAAAGATTAATTCTATTTTTTAATAAGACTGATTAAGAATTTTATTTTATCAGCAAACTGTTATATAGCTATCGTTTATACTTCCATTATTTTTTTATTTTTAACATTATTAAATAAAACTTCAAGTATTCTTTTTACAGTAAAATTTTATAAATATCGTGCTAGAAATATCTTTTTCAAACACACGATCATAAAATTTCAAAGTGAAACTTGGAATGTTAGGATACAAATTATCCATAATATCTAGTAAAAAAGTAATTATATCATATTGTCCCCTCTACTTAAGCATTAACATCTAACCCACAACTAATGCGTCTCCTATTTACCATTACTGTAGATGGAAGTCTGCCACCTGGTGTGAAATGTGTCATTGTTTCATGCAGTACAAAATAATTTTGTTATGAAGAGTGAAGCCTTAATTGTCAACTTCGATCTATAACCATTATGTTTAGGCATTCTTCCAAAGAATAATCATGTTAGCGTAATCTGATAGAGCAAGTCTGAAATATAAAGTAAATAAAGTTATACTGTTCTAGGAATTATAACTAAATATTTCTGTGGAATATTATCTCATTTGGTTTTTAGCTGATAATTGCCTTTGAAGAAAAAAACCAAGATTTATCCCATAGAGAAATATTCATAAATGTTCCTTACGAACTTAAAGAGTTATATTTGCATAAGCTGAAGGAAAAATACTAATTCAGATTACAAAGCTAAATGTATCATACATATTGTATTTATATTTTAGGTGGAAAAAGAGTATCCCTTTGAGAAAAACAAAGCTTTCGTATTTTATTGACTTAAGTGTTAACTACAGAAAAGAAGCGACGACTAAAATTTCAAACTTAGTCCTTGAACGTTTCATTCTCGAGCTATAGGGCATAATAATAAAAGGCCATTGTTCTAAGATATATTAGGGTATTGGTTTTATTGAAGAAAGAATGTTATATTTTTCATACATAAATTATACGAATATATATACCTGATAAATTCGATAACTTGAAAAGCTATAAATAAAAATTGTGACGGATTGAAGAACAAGAAAGAGTGTGATCGATACGTAGATTGAAAGAGTAAAGGGAGTTTTAGAACAGTGAAAAAACAAAGGATAAAACGACTTGCAGGAAAGATAGTAATAAAAATTATACATTTAAATATATTTATTTCCTTTAATATAAATAGTTTGGGTTTTTCTTATTCATGAAGTTAACTTTCAGCGAACTGTTAATATATAATGTAATCGATGGGCCATTCACTGTTGCACTATTTTTGATGACATTTGCTTTTGTGTATGGCTACATTTAATTCAGAATGTAATGATGATCATCAAATAATTAACTATTATTAATAGTCCTCTATTTCTTTCTTGTGAACTACTAATACTTTTTGCAAAATAGCACCATCTATCGTCGCTCCATGAAACAATTAGTATAGATGAGCTATACATTAACAGATTACTATTTCACAGTACAATGACCAGCATCTTTTTCCTCCTCTTTTTCTTTAAATTTGGTAAGTAAAAGTAATTATGAAATTGAAATTACAGCCAATAAACATTTCAGTTAATGGAGGATTTTACTGTATTCGTGTTCAAATCTTCGACACTGGATATGGGTTTTTGAACGGAGCTTATAATATAGTCAACGGAGCTGGGTGTCAGTATGATAGACCTTATTATAAAATGCCTTCTACTAATCTTTATATAAGTTACCAATCCAACTCTTGGAGGATTGGTACAATAGCATGTGCCAGTGGATTATACAGGTTTATCGTAGAATGGTATTTGATTCAGTTCTTTTTTAGTAAAAATATTTTCCCTATCCTTTTAGAAAGGGGCCAAACACCTTATGGCCCGATATAGAAACTGCGTCGGAGAAATGGGACTCTCGCACGACAGTGACTTGCTTAAATACTGCATGGGAGCCTGATCCTGGTAAAGTCTTTAGTTATTATACTTCTCTTCAACAATATTACATTTCAAAATTATACAATCGATGATTTTCCATTAAATACAAAAGGAGCTTTTAAATCACTTTCTCAGATAACCTGAAAATTAATTTCAGTAACAACTGTTGCAACAACACCTGAAACAACTGTGATATCGTCTACTGTACCTACAACACTACAAACTACAACGATTCAGCCTACGACCACAACCGTTGAAGAAACAACTACAACTGCACAAGAAACTACTACTACTGCAGAAGAAACTACTACAACTGCACAGGAAACTACTACTACTGCACAGGAAACTACTACTACTGCACAAGAAACTACTACAACTGCACAAGAAACTACTACAACTGCAGAAGAAACTACTACTACTGCAGAAGAAACAACTACAACTGCACAAGAAACCACTACAACTGCACAAGAAACTACTACAACTGCAGAAGAAACTACTACAACTGCACAGGAAACTACTACAACTGCACAAGAAACTACTACTTTAAAAGCGACCACAATATCTATATATACAACTACAGTTCAACCAACGACAACTAAATCAACAACTTACGCGCCGACAACAACTAGTCAACAAACAACAACCACTTTACTACCAACTACTACTCAGTTAACAGGTAAATTTTTCAAAACAATTGAATCAATAACATCTTTAAACAACAGCTTCAACGAAACATTCTACGACAAAAGAAGTAACTACTACTCCTAACGCTTCAACATCACAATCAACTATACAAACAACCCAGAATATACAAGCTACATCTCAAGTAAGTACAAGTATAGAAGTTACTACAAAGTTACACGAGACAACTGAAAATTCAATAAAAACAACAAAATCACAGGTTGATGCTACTGAAACAAATACCACTCCGGAGCCAGATAAAAGAACCACTGTAACATTTGAACAAAGTACTACAACTGATGAATATAAACAAATCAATTATACAAAAGAACCTTTAGAAGCGAGCTGCTCAATAGTATCAATAAATGAAATAAATATTAACGAATATCGAAATCTTGAGCTTTTCGAAGAAAACGTTGTTCTAATTCGGAAATGTCATTCTGGCTATGAATTTGAAGATCATACTTTAACAAGGACACACGAATGTATTGGCACAAATGTATGGCACGAAATGAACGCAACATGCCAAAGTAAAGCAGTTATATAACAAAATCATTCAGTTTATATGTTTATGTATGTTTTAGAAATAGATTGTTTACGAGATAAAAAAGAAGTAGACAGTAGAAAAGAAACGAATATAGGATATATTCAAAATTTTCAAACAAGATGCTCACATTTTATTGACTTGACCTGTAAGAAAATCTGTCCTGCATTACCGTACTGGCCTTTAACTGTTGTAAAACTAAATCGAATAGGATCGTCGGCAACTTTAAGCTGTATTGATGGGTATCATTTTGAAAATGGTGTAGATATAATCCATCTTAGTTGTGTGGATGGATATTGGGACATTTCAAATGTCTCTACTTGCGTAGGTAAGAATCATTATCATTGGTCTGTTATAGATAAATATTGATTGTCGTTAAATATATCTTTTCCTATTCAATTTGAAGAAAATTTGTGCGAAAACGCTCCTAACTTTGATTTTGCCGTAAAAGTAAACGATACTAAAAATGAATTACTCTCCTCTGTTAAGTATCAGTGTCTAAACGGAACGCTAACTAACTTTGGATATAAATACTTTTATATAAAATGCTCGCCAAATGAAGAATGGCTCTCGGACAATATTACATGCTCAGGTATTTTAAACTTTTTGTAAAGTTATCTTTCAATGGAATTGACTTAAATTGAAAACAAATTTTTAGATAATTGTCCCGCCTTAACTGCTCAAAACTTTACAGTTTATAATTCATCTCTAACCACAAAAGATACTTATGTTCAAGTAACGTGCTTATTAGGATATTTAACAGTATTAAATACTAGTAGTATAGTTATTAAGTGTCAAAATCGAAATTGGTTTCCCTCCTTAGAGCGGCCGTTTTGCACTAGTAAGTTTTCTAGTGAATAGTTTATTCTTACAGTTAATAAATAATTTTTCAATAGGAATTAAATGTCCGTCAAGAAAGTTCGTCGAGTTCTCTAGTCTACTATGGATTGAAGAGAATTATAAATACAATGTAACTTGTAATGATGGATATTGGATAAAAAAAGGAATAACTTCGTTATCGATATCATGTGACGTCTATGGAAAGTGGAAAACGGAATTCGATGAGATAAAATGCTTCAGTAGATAAAATTCTTTTAGGTATTATCAATTCAATCACTTTTTATTATATATAGGAGTCGATTGTGGTTCACCCAAAGTAGTACAAAACAGCAAATCGTCGTATCTGTCAACAAACTACAATTCAATAGTTTCTTACAATTGTTTCGACGGATTTACATTTAAAGATACAAACAATATCTCAACATGTTTGATCAATGGAAGTTGGTCATTTATAGATAATTGTGAAAGTATGAGTTTACTATTGTTAAGCCTTTATTACGTATTGATTTTATATGTTTTATTAGTCATCAAGTGTCCTCCAATTCCCGTTTGGGACGGAGTTGTTTGTGATAAAAATTCAACAGATTGGGGTATCAAGCTAAACTGTTCTTGTCAAGATGGATTCAAGTCGAAAAAGAATTCATTCTTCTTTTCTACTTGCCGGAGAGAATGGGAGCCTGATATTGAACAGTGTATAGGTAAGAAAACATATCCTCTTCTTAACAATAACAGTACACTACTGACTCAAAATATTATTCTATTGAATAAAGTAGATATACATATTTATATATAATCAAATTGACAGAAGTAGAAGTTAAAAAAGACGAAAAAACATTAGAAGCTCCATCAGCCCAGCATATCGGTACTGTGTTTGGTATTGTATTAGGCTTTATAGCATTGGTCATTGTTGGTATGGATTTACCCCATTTGTGTAATTTATTCCAAAAAAAAGTAAAAACCAAGTCTTTGCCGAAACATTTAAAACAATCAAAAAAGAAGAAATGAATTTAATACTATTTTTTTTATTTTTTTTAAAAAAAAAACTTTTAGTGAAAATAACAAATTATTACTTCGCCTGTTCAATTCTAAAAGTTACTTAATGTTTGAGTAACATTATTGAGAAAGAAATAAGACACAAATGCACTCTCTATACAAATTTACAGTTTTTATTCAAATTTAAAAGGGTATGTTATATATTTTTAAATACAACATTCAAGATGTATTAACATAGATCTGAATAATTAAAATTACTTTGAGATAGTTTTAAATAAAGAGTTTTAAAAGAATATCTGGTTCTTTTCTATAGTTCTTTTTGTTCTTTTATTCTTTCATATTTTTAAGGAATCCAATAGATGGCGTGCAAATTTCTCGAATATCTTCTCTCTGTCTAGATTTCCACCTCTCCCTTTCCCTATTAAGAAATAGGAAAGATTCTATTTCTTTTTACATTCTGAGTATTACATTTAACATTTTACCCAAAAGTAACTGAAAATAACAAAAATAGAGAAAGAGAGAGAAAGAGTTTTCCTAGCTAATGATTATTGATAAGATAACTACAAGTTTTAGAGAATATTTGATGGAATTAGTGTCGATGGGAAATATCCTAAAGCTAATGGAGTTGTAGATAATTACGCAAAAAGGAGGGGAACGAGAGAGAGACATAGTATGTGTGTGTTTTGAGAGTATTTAGTTTTTTTTTACAAGCTTTCTATATTCCTTACGATAAACATTTAAAGCCATCGGGAGAGAAGAAAGAGAAGGTATTTTATATGCAAAAAAGAGACGAGATAACAATGAAAATTAATGATTCTAGCAGCGGCCCGATCAGCACGAGAGACCGTTCAAGCAGATGGACGCTGTCCCCAGAGGCGCACTGCTGTCCTGCAAACTACCTAACTTAATTCTGACTCTGACGCACCGCGCTGCAAAGGCCCAACGTCGCTACACTGCAAAACAGCAATGAACCTGCTTTCGATCACATCCATTTTTCTCGCTATTAGTACAGGTTAGTTCTCAGTTAAATTTTTATATTTTCAGTTATAAAATATCGGTTGGTTGTTATTATTTGTTTTCAATTACAAGTCATCGGTTTGTCGCTTCTTTAGTACGTGATTAACGTATAAATGAGATTTATTCTCATACAGTCTGTCTTGTCTATAGAGAGTCTGCGGTCGAACAAATTTTTATCGAAAGCCGATGAACGTTTATAATAAAGTAATAGTAAATAGGAATATAATAAAATAATAAAAGAATATTGTTATAAAAAAGTTATTTTCTTAAGAAATATTCTTTTATTTTTACTTTTATTTCAATATTCATAAAAGAGAACAGAATGTAATGTAAAAAGATTTTCCCACTAGTAATCATTTCTACGTATAGTTTCTATTCTTAAGCATATTACTTCGATAATAAATAAGACAAAGTTTTTCTTTCCTCCCTCCTTTAGCGCATATAATGAGATTCTATGAGTTTTCTTTCACATTATAAATGTCACACGTGGAAGATGACTTGCTTTTAAGGCGAAGTATATTGCCGAAGGCCTAATAAGGATTAATTGTTCGCGCGGGGTCCCATATTCGATATATATCTTATATACAGTTTATATATATTTATATAAAAAGGCGGTTGAGATGGTAATGGAGCAGAAGTAGTTTAATATTTCACGGTGCAATCTGACAGCTGCACTGCACCAGTTTGGCCAATATTGGCTGTAAAAAAAAAAAAAGAGGAAAAAGAGACAGGGGGAGTATGAGAGGATAAGTGAGAGGGAGAGAGAGGAGGGGAGAGAGTAGAGTAATTGGCGTCAAACGTTCGTTTACTTGACCACAAGGGCAGTCATGTCACAATGAGCGTATTTGATTAGACAAAAAAAGTCTTTCAATCAACTTCATATTCAAGCAGTCTTTTCCCCTTCACCCCTCTGCTTTCAAACTCCACCCACTTAAATTTGCTCACTTCGATTTCTTGCTTTTTGCATTTCTTGTCAGAGTAACAGTTTATACAAGGTGTATCTATTAATTTCCGTTAAAAGTGCCATTTTCCTCTCCTTAAATATTTTATGGATCGTTGCGGGCATTGAATAAATGCCTACAAATATGTAAGGGGACGTCCAAATAAATCAAAGTTGGTCGTCAAATACGAAAACAAAGGCAATGAAATGCAAACACAAGTTTTCTAAAGCGTCTAACGACTGCAATGTTGAGAAAGAATGCAACAGTCCAAACTTGACGGACGGCTGAGACTCTGAGTAAAAAAGCCGAGCGTCTTTCCAATGTCGCCTGCTTTAAACAAGTAGCGATGTTTGCTTTCAGGCGTTTCTTTTCCTGTACGGCCATTTTCCCTACACACGGGAATGGACAAACGTGTTTAGTAAATGAATATTGTGCATATAAAGTTGCAAGGCTTTTGCATATCCTCAACGCCCTTCGGTAGTATTTGTCGCGCTTCTTCATATATTTATATACAGCGTTTCTTCTTTAGCCCGGGAGAATTTACAATCGACTGACGCCTAGTGAAAAAAAGGAGGCACCAATTTACACGTAGACGCCTTTTTTATCATTATACGAAGCAAACCTATTCAAAGTTCATCGACTGGATCAATACCTTATACCTTCGCATACAATCTCATTCAATTAATAAACAAAAGGCTTTTGTTCTTCCGAGTACACTTGGCGATTTTCCCCTCGCATTTTTTACACTATCACTAAAGCGTTAAGCGTCTAAACTTACCAATAAACCTAACGTCCTACCCTAATAGAAAATAATAACGATGAAAGGAAAGGAAAACAAATAAATAAAAACAAGTTGTCTAATTAGTTACTTATTTAAATCGTTACGCGAGGAGGAAAGCAAAATAAATAGACGCTTCGACGAATTTCCTGTATCGTCTGTTTGAATTAGTGTTTGTTAATAGGTTCGACTGCCTTTACATAAGGAATAGCAAGCACATTTTTTATGTATAGACTATTGAAAATCGATAAGTAGAATGAGAGAGAAACAGAGAGTGAGAGTAAGAGTAAACTAGAAAGTAGAGAAGAGAAAGGGTGAATAAGTAAGAAAGATAGAGATTGCGCAGAAACGTATCATGAAACATGAAGATATACAAAGTTGATATACAAAGTTCTATTGCGCATGATAAGTACATTTAAGACTTCATATATGGTGGAAGTTTTAGAACAGGAAGTAAACCCTTAGTTGCATTTAAACGGTTATTAGATGCTTTTGTATATATCACAGGAGAACTTCAAATATGAAGGCTATGTAGAACTGATTACTTCGCCTTTTCATTCTGCTTCCGCATACTATATTCCTTTTTTGCGTTATTTAATAAAAGCTCAACGGCAATAAAGTCGTTCGCTGTAGCGTACCATTCTTATAATATACACAATACATACTAGAAGTATAGAATATATATATATATATATATATATATATATATTCCGTGCGTCTATGTATATATATATATCTGTATATGGTAAATACTACAAGAGTTGAAAGATAGTATATATTTATTTATCGCATATTTTTATGCCAATAAACCTTTTCAGTTGATAGAGAGTATCAAAAATACCTTAAATTAATAATTAGCAATGAAGATTGTCATAATAAAAAGGATCTAATGCCAATTATATCTTGAACAAGACCTATCAATTAAAAATAAAAACTCTTTAGAATCATCTATATTAAGCTTATTACTTATATCTTTCATACATATATGTATATATTCTTTGCTACATCTCTTTCTTCAACAATCACATGAATTAAACCGATACGAGCATTATGTATAGGAGATATTAGCAATTTTCACCAAGGGTACGTGACCGGATTAGAAAATTAGTGAACAAATATTTGAAGGGGTTGGATGTTGTGGAAGTGATCGTATTGACTGAAACCTACCACCTTTTCCGATATATCTCTAGCTTTTTCTTTAACTTTCTCAAATTTATTTCTGACTTTTTTTGAGCCAATCAGTAATTTTTCAATTCTATTAATTACAGTTCCAACATGGCAAAAGTGTTCATTCCCTTCCTACATAAGACAAAAACGGAAAGAGGGCGGTTGGTCTGGGTGGACTTTCGAGACAATGTACGGAAATTTTTCTAGACACTGGATAGAAAGAAAAGAAGTACAGGCAACTAGGCCTGATGAGTTGACTTTTACGCTGAGAAGTCAAAGCAACTCATATTGCCGAAGGGGAGATTCCTGCTTTAAAACGACTTTATTATATAAATGGGAATGTTTGGACGCTCGACCCCACCATCTATTTGTTATTAAAGAGATCAGGTACCATATATTCTTAACTGTATACGAAAAGTATACTAAATTATAGGGTAGATCTATATTTGGAGTAATGCTACAAGGCAGGTTTATCTGCAGTAATAAAAAAAAATGTAAAGGATTAAATTGAAAAAGAACAACAAAGGAACATCGCTTTTTTTTTACCATTTGATTAACAATTATATGTCTGCTATTTGTAAGGCTTAAATGAATACGACGTTCTACAGATCAAATTCGATCACACTCGTTTGTGCCAGACTTCGGCCTCTAGATGGTAGAAACATAATCAAAGTCAGTTCAGGTAAGCTAAAGATAAAGATATTTAAATGATGCGGGTGGTAGAGCGTGAGCAATGTAAAAGGGAAGAAAAAGATAAAAGGTGTCTAGTGAATGACACAATCAAGTTTCTTGATGACTTAGTTCCCCCTTCCTGATTGATTCGTTTATTTCGGATTCTAACCACATTCCATCTACTGAATACCGTTCCGCTTACCCTTCTTCCTAACGGCCCCTCTTCATATTATCGAACCTCACCGATTTTATCCTTCAACTTGCACTTTTACGTAGAGTTTCCAACTCTTTTATATTAAAATAAGAATAGAGCATTTCAACTTGTTAACATGTATGAGATTCTCGCTCAACCCAATAAAGCAAACGACTGACCCGCCGGACGATTAAGTCAATGAAACTGTTTCTCTGTTTGACTAAAATATCCTGACTATCCATCTTCCTCTATTCAATTATATTCCATCTTTATATCTTTCTACTTTGTAATCTCTGATTTCTCCTTTATTTACGTGTTTTATTCCTTTTAAGCTGAAATAACCTATTCAACCATGAAGATCTGCAACAGTGACGTAGATTTATCGCATCATGGATGGCCGTGGATTGGTTAGTAAGACATTATTTACATATATCTACTTGTTGTTTGTTAAGTAAGACAAAAGGTTAGAGGGTCTAATAGAACGGTGGTAAGCTGTTGACGCCATTTCCTACTGATCCGCAAATTGATTACGTCTTCATTGATCTTGTACCAAGTCGGCCTGGTCTGATCTCCAGAGTCCCGGTCTGGTATTATTCGATTTATAATATTATGCAATATGCATTATTTCTTCTGTCTTCTACGTCTAAGACTATAAATATATGAATGTTCTATTGATTTCTAATCACTTACGTATTACCTTTTTTAAAGTTTTTAATATTCTTTACAGCTGCTCCTCAAAGGACTTGGGTACCTTGTCCAAAACTTGGAGGCTTCTTATTCCATCAGTTCCATAATAATGCTAATAAGGTTTGTCTAGGCGTGTCTTATCCAGAACATGGAAAACAATTAATTATTTATTAACAATTTCATTTGAATTAACTGATGCATTTAAAAGCAATATTAGTAACATTGATTTCAAAGTATTAGCCTAAGGGTTTGATTCGTAATTGATTCCTCTGTTATCATTAATAGCCCACTTGCTCCTACGCTTGGAAGACATCAAGAATGGAGAGCGAATGCGTAACGACAGAAGGTTTACTTATGTTCTTTCCGACACCAAGTTGTAATCCTTTTTCGGATCACAAGGAAAAATTTGCGAGGTTTCAATGCTGGGGAAATTGGACTCATAAAAAGAACTCATTTGTAATCTTAGGATATGATTTTGATCCAGCTCATTATGTTCTAGTAAGTCGGTCATATCGATTTTTAAATTTTGTTACGTTTCTTCTGATAATCTTATCAATCTGCTGGCATCGAAATAGTTTTAAATTGGTAGAAAGAGGCGGAAATAGATAGGTGTTAAAGCTTTGGATGTATGAGCAGAAAATTCTCTCATCGACAGAACAAAATCCTACATAGCATGTAATTAAGGGGAGTCGTCGGCGAGAGTTCGTGCCTCGAAGCTCCTCTGCATTGGCGCTAACAAGTGTAATTAAGTACAATTAGCAACAGTCGTTATACACGTAGATAAAGTAAAAAACTCTACAAAGAAATAAGATCCTTATATGAAAGTGTACGCGACAAATTTTAAGATTATGGAAGACTTAATTTGATATTTCATTCTCTTCCATTCTTATTTTATTGCCTATTAATAGAAATTACCACGCCATCTACCAACTTCTGAAAATGAAATTGCGTCAGCAACCATGTATAACAGGGTTAATTTGAAGATAAGCAGCGACGGACAATGGAACGGTTCCACTCTACAATTTCAATTAACGAGGAGTCAGAGCGGAACATGCATCGATGAGAATATCGGTTGTGACAAAGTAGTGGCTAGAAAAAAGTGTCATCATAGGAAATACAAATCATACTGCAAGAAATCTTGCAACTTATGTCATTTAGCACCTTCTGAGGAACCCGAATGCGAAATACCTGAATATCTTCGAGGCTCATGGACTTGGTACGAATCCAATTTCTACGATAATGTTAGTTTCTTACTCTTATCTCTTTGTTATCCCTTTAAAATATTAGTTATTGAGACTAATTAATTAATTGATTAATTAATTAATTTAATTATAATGATTGAAAATTTCTTTTTAAATGAACTTGCTGATCAATCTTTCAATTCTGTAGTAATTGCCTCATTTTTTTCCCTCTTTAAATGGCATTTGATAATGCGTAAATAGGTTCAAATAAGGAGGAATGAAGTAATTTTCCGCCTCTTTGGCAAATTCGTCTGCAAGTCTATAAACGAGGAGAAACGCAGTTTCTTATTGATCACCACTTCAAGGAACGGATGGTATGAATAGGCGAATTGTTTTTTGCGTGACTTTGTTTATATAGACATTGTATTTGACTTCCTTTTCTTAACTTACACGTTTTTTTTCCTTCATCCGCAGCTTACCAAGGCTTATTTGCTTAAACATCAAGAAATTGGATTACGAAGTCCTGTTATTGAAAATATGTAGGGTTGATTCAGTTTTATTCCTTTCGTTAAAAATAAAACTATTTTTCTTTTGCATTTAGCCCATACTACCTTAGATCCTGACAGTAGTTTTGAAAGATTATGTGATTTTAGAGAAGATCGACAACCTATTGGATCTACCATACATTCAAGTGGTTATAAAATTCTTCTTCCCGAGAACAAGGGATGGTTCAATAATTGTGGTTTAGATGGTTCGATAAGTGCTAATTTTAATCTAGCTAAAGGAGGAGTAACATGTGATGGAACTCTTTCGGATTGGAATAGGAGAAGCTGTGGTTCTTCAGATACTTTAAACACTCAAACCAAATCGTGCTCAGACTACTCTAAACATAATTACTGTAAAAAAAGAGCATATATACAAGTATTGTACATAACATTTGATAAAATTTTTATAAACTATACAGATTACAAGTGCGAAGCTTTCTATAAAATAAATTCGGATCAAAGCTACTTGATTACTAGTTATGGACGACACGAACCTTACAAGTACAATTGTTGGGTTATTGATTCGATTGTTCATAGCGCCCCTTACCCTACTTGGATTCAAGCTGCCCGAATGAGAGACGCTCAATGTAGCTTAAGTTCTGCCAGACAATTAGTCGATACAACTGAAGTCGATATAACTGTCCAAATGCATAAAGGTTGGTGATCTTCGTAAGACAATAGCTTATATTTGATACATTGACCTATTAATAGATCACAGAGAAAAGGTTTGCGAGGGTCCTGCTCCCATTTTACCAAATACTACACGAAAGAACATAAGTAAGTGTCCTAACAATCCTAAAGATTTTCATTTAATTATCTAATTTTATCAGAAATTTTCCCTAAAGGTACAAGAGACGATTCGTACCAGCCTCCCAAAAGGGAAAATGGTCCAACAACCTACGAGGAATCTAAAGAAATCCTTAATTCTTCTAGAGTTATTAGTTTAGACATTTTTCATCTATTAGCTGTAACAATACCTGTAATTCTCCTGCAATACGACAGATAACTATTACATTGTTATTATTCTTTTTACATTTGGTGATACTTTTAAGTTCTTGAGCGAGCTTCGCTTATCTTATGCAAAAGATTTTTAGCCTATTTAAAATAGGTAAAATTAGTTTATTATTTATAAATGGTTGTATCATAATGCGCCGGTGTTCAAACTTAGAGAATAAAAATTCGAATTATCCATATTCATCTTTAAATTTTTACTGTCTTTACCTTACTTTTGTAAATAGAACTATTCAAAGAGAGATTTTACAACTCTAGCGTATTTTAGGCATTCATTTAATTATATAAATGTATTTACTTTAGACATATCAGTAAATTATTTTTAGGGCTAGAATCCTCTGGCAATTGTGATAAGAAACATGTTGAATACCCGCACTCTTCTACGTACTTTAGACGGTCAGTATCGATTAGATCTGATGAACGTTTAGATCTCTCTTTATTGGAACTATGCTGGTCAGCTATTCTGCATATTGCTAGATAATTCTCGTATTCCAGTTCGTTAAATAGCTTGGATCTAGGATAAGTTACATTATGTGTCCTACGAATTGAACCGTAACAGCAAGGCACCAATACTAATGAAGCAGCCATTTCAAGACATTTTTCTATAACAGAATCTGAGGCAGAACCACAAGCATGCAGAGCAACGCCAAAATCAAATTTCATTCTGATATGTGATAGCTGAGAGAAGTAGATTTTTAGATTATTTAAACCTAATTTCTCTCGAATATTATAGCAACGTTCAATACTTTCTTCTTTACTTTCTACCACTATAATTGTACAATCCGGTCGAAGATTAGCTAGTACCAATCCCAAATGTCCACTCCCTGCACACATGTCAACAATAACTTGACCTGGTTCAACAAAAGAATTAACGCAGCCAATAATGTAATCTAATTGTTGTTTTTTTCGAAGTTTTCTTTTATCTGGAACTGACGGGTGTAAAGGCAAAGGTATTGTGTCCCAATCAAGAGGGTCATATTCCTTATTAACAGTTTTAATAGTATTAAAATGTTTTTCAGCTCTGGACTCTGAAGAAGATAATTGGCTTATTGAAAAGCTTTGTGGAGGTTTTACGTTCTCTCGAATAGAAATAGAGTTTGTTTCGAAAAATTTAGTTTTTTCACAAGAACAAGCACACGAAAAGTCATGCGTAGTTAAGCCTAATGAAAAGGAAGTCTGAATAATACATGGAACTTGCAAAACTCTTCTATACCTGTCAATGAGAATAATATAATAAAGAAAGCAGGTCTATACATATTTCTACTTACCAGTTCCGTATCAAGCGAAAGGTTTCTAACCGTTCCTTGTTAATTAACGAAAAGTTGATAAATAAGATTAAGTCAGCCAATGTCATTTTCGGTCCATCAGTGAATAAGTGATCGCCAGCAAAATTCTTTCTACACTCCAAACAATTTTCCAATTCTGGATCTGCTGACAATCCTTCAAACCTTCCATTCGATAAAGAAACTGGTGTAGAGAGATGATTTTCAAAACGAATTATTTGTTTGTCATCCACTCCGCTTACGACTGTTGGCAGTTCAATTTCGCAATACCTAATTTTTGAGATTGTAACATCAATATGAAATCGATAATAGAAAAGGTATATATACCTTGTCCATGCACTAACTTCAGATGGAGCCTTCAAGCAATTTCCTTTATGGCTCAGTAATTTTTTTTTTTCTTCATCATCGCTACATTTTATAATATACCTCAATACACTGCATAATCCGGACACAGTTAGACTTCTTCTTGAATCTTCCAGATAAGGAAAATCACAGGTTTCAATCTCATCTTTCCAGATAATTTTACTTTGTTTTACTTTACAGAGTTCCAATACGAATTGGACTATCTTTGAAAAGATACAATCGTATTTTGCTAAATAAATTTTATAGTTCTGTTCGAAAAACAGTAAAAGTAAAATTTTATTGTCATTCTTCAAGAGCAAGTATATAAAATCAATACCTTATCCCCTAGCATATTGCCTGAACAGATTAATTAGTTCTTTGTTGATAACTATACTTCATTTATTCTAATAAAAAAAAACACATACTATACACGCCAAATAAAGCCTTGGGTGAAACTCGTGGAATACCTTTACCAGTTTTTATAATTTACAGTAGTTATAGGCCCGCAACAATTTTCAAATTCAAAGAGCTAAAAATGCCCTTAAGAGTATCTTCATAGTGAATAGCTTCATGCTTTTTATTAATTTTGTATAATACGAATAGAGATATAAAAAATCTATAGATTCCACGAATATCTTTATGAAAAAATTTTTTCAAGGTTGTAGAATTAGTTTGTTCTCTATTATTTCTTTAATACCTAAGGATATACATTTATATATATAATTAAATTTCTAGGTTATTGACGTCAAAAATGATTAAAAAATTATTCAAATATAAATTATATCATCTAACAACATATGTTAAATTTTAAACGAAATAGTAGTATAAAAAAAGTAGAAAAGTCTACCTCTACACAGAATCTTCAACCTTATTTAAAAGTAAAAAGACGATGCAAATGCCAAAAAATTACTCGTGAAAAACCTTTAAGAAATACACTAACCCATAAAATTAATAGGAAACGTTCGAGTTTCCAGGAAACAGATGTCGATACGGCACAAATTAGTCTGAAAGAATGCTTCCTCTGTCAAAACGGAGAAAATTCCCAAAGGGAAATCCAGACGAAACAAAGCAGCTTAGGTCAGAATAAAAGGATTTTATTAATGATTGTTTTCTGCCTGTTAGGTGTCAATTTCGCCAATCTTTCATGGTGGGATTTATTTGTTTTTTGTCTTTTCGGTCCATCTAGCTCTTCCTATATGTTTCAAATTATGTCATACGTTGCCTTAATAGGAAGAATGCTTTTTGTTCATCTTATAACTGCGGACGATATAGCTTGGGATTTCTGGGAGAAATGTGGCTTTTTTGGTGAATTTTGCTTTTTCTGAATTGCAAGAATTAGAAGCATTCTTTAAGAATAATAGCAAGCGATTATTAACTAATAACTTTTCTTCAATGTATATTTTGTATCTAAAAGTTATAAACGGAACAAACAAATGATTTAATGAAAAAGGTTTATATGTATATCATAAAAGTAATATTGAAAACTAATTTTATCGGCGATATCTCATTTTCTTAAAGTGAAACCACAATTGGAAAATGTTATTTACAAATTGACATCTAAAACCTCTTTTAAAACTTGTTTCCCAATCTCGATTAACTATTTTAAAAGCGATGTCTTCATATGGTGGACCGGCTGTAAATCTTAAAACGCAAAAGTCTTGTTCACCAGGAATCGTTGTTATCGAGTAATTTGGGGGTTTTCTTTTATCTATTAAATCAGGGAAAAAGATGTTAAACTTGTAACCCTGTACAACTTTTGGTGGTGGATTATCCATGTCATAATGAGTTTGATTATATTTATTCCATTCGAATCCTGTGTGAACTCTGTTGAAAAATCTTGGCTTTCTTGGCCGATATTTATCATTCCAAGCTGCAGACTGTTTGGTAAGAGCGTATTCCACCCCGAAAATAGCTTCAGCCCCATCCATTCCTTCTCTAGCTTTCTTTTCAAATTCTCTCTCTGCCTCAGTAAGTGCAGTTGAGCCAGTCGTCTGGAGACGCATTCTAGCTTTCAATAAATTTCTATAATCCTCCTCTTCATCAACGACATAAATTTCTGCATCTAAATCTTGAGGTCTCAAAAAAGTGGGAGAAAAATTTCCTAATTCATATTCTCGATAGGGATTATCATCGACTTCTTCGTCTTCTTCCCTCTGAGGGTTTTCATCCTGACTAGGCTCAGGAGAAGGAGTATTCCTGTCTTGTTCGACTTTTTCAATAGGGCTGTTCCTTAATCCTTGCTCTTCCTTAATCTTTAACAAACGTTTTTTCATCACCTCATCATGCTTTTCGGTTAATCTTTGTTTTGCAACGTACGTTTTTAGTCGTACTTGCAAACTTTCCCAATAACCTGTATCAACCCCTTCATTAGGTTTCTGAAGTTTCGTAGATATTTCATCACGTAATAACTCTAATTGCCTGAGACTTTTGCCCCTAAAAATTTTTTCGACGTCTTCATTAACAGTTTGATTTAAACCTGACGACCTGTCTCTTGTAAAACTGCCATACGCCTCCGCAGTACGAGCCGTGGATAGTTCATCTTCTGCTACAACCAATAAATCTCTCCAATATTGCTGATTTTTCCCTTCCTCTAATTCCAAATAAATTTTTATATCCTCTTGTAAATCCAGTAGATCGGAAACTGATAATCCCACTAATAATGAGTGCGGTTTTTGCATATTTATGTTTAAGGAACATTCGTCATCCTCTAGAGTAAGATATTTTGCTAAAATATCGATAGGCTTTGCTCGACCGTCTTTTATTCTTATTTCAGATCTAAGTCTTGCCTGCTTCAGATGGAAGTCATCCTCTTGCTTTTCCCAAGCTTTATAATAATCCGCTTCCTTTTCTCTCTGTAACATTTCTCTTTGACTTGCCATTTCTTCTATTTGTCTTTCTCTTTCCATCCTTCGTCTTCGAACTTTTTCAAGTTCAGCTTTATTTTCAATCATCTTCTCTCGAGTCATTTTTTCTATTTCTTGCTCTTGTAAGGACTCTTTTCCCTCAGCCTTTATCTTCTTTTGCCAAACAAATGGCTCCAACAGCTTATCATCTCCGAAAGGGTTTTCCGTATTCGAATAGCGTAAATCTTCCTCTGTCCAACCCATTGCAGCCTTCTTTTTCCTCTCTTTGGCCTCCTTCTTTTCCATACGTCTACGACGTTTCTCTTCAATTGATTCAGTCGCTTTCAGTTCTTCTTTCTCCCTTCGACGTTGTTCCTTTAATTTTAACATTTTCTTGTAATTCATTCGATCTATTTTTTCACTTAGTTCGTCAGAATCACTGGAAGAACGATGCCTATGCTTTGATTTTTTCTTTTTCCCCATATTTATCGTTTATACGTTCCAACTACGTTGTCTAAGAAAACGGCAAAAAACAGTCGGGTCAAATTTAAATGCGAGCCTATTTTTAGCGTACATGGCTTCAGGAGGAGATAATATCATCAAACCAGATATCTTTCTAAAAGATTTCTACTTAGCCAATCTTGATAAAATTTGTAAAAAGGTAAAGATTGAACTTATTCTAATATTTAATAACTTTTCAGGTCAAGTTCAAAATTTAATTTTAAATTTGTGAGCGATAATACAAGTGTTATTATAAATCTTACGCGCCTTTTTCAGTATAATCATGAGTTTACCTCCTCCGACGTCGTGGACATAGATAGTTTAAGAATTTGTGAAGATAATGGTAAGGGAAATGATTCTATTTGATAATATATATTTTAATGTTTCTTTCATAATAGGATTTTTAACGAATAGGACAGACCATTGGAAATTCGGAAAGAGGATAACTTCAGTCTTACCAAGATTGGGAAATTTTAGTATAGATGAAGATATTTCAAAAAGATCATCTGGTGAGGAAACAATTGGAAGTTCAACTTCGAGTGCAACCTCTGACGAAGAATCTATTGATTCTATTTGGGAAAGTTCAGAAGACGATAGCAAATCTGTAGAAAGTGATAATATATTCTCTCTAAAAGATCTTACTTCTGAGGATAATGTAGATGTTTTCACTATGCATCAAAAGAAAATCAACAACTTAGATCGATATTTTAAAAGCATTGAGGAATATGTATGCAAAATAGATGAAGATTCAGACATCAATACAAACTTAGAAAAGGTCACAATTAAAGACCAAGCATTACATGATAATAGCTCTTCAAGTTCAAATGATGATTGGTCTTTAAATTTAGAAATAGCTTCAACATTTTCTTTCTCTAGTAAAGAAACAAGCGAAGAGTCTGCTTATAAATCAATGACCAGTAGTATGCGTAGTCGGAAAAGAAAATTAACATTAAGAGATATTAAAACGGACAATCTGGATGATTTTGTGTCAGTTAAGCAATATGATATTTTAAACAAATACTTTAATAGCGTTGAGAACTTTATGGATATTGAGGAGCCGGCTGAGAAGCGTTTATTTAAAGCAAATTTTGAACCACGTCACTTACCTCCATAGATATTGTTTTATAGTTTCAATTTTTTATCAAATAATTAGTTTGTTGTTATTTGTACCGTTTTCACCTGTACAGTATTTATTTTTGCAATAGTGTCTATAGACTAAATAAAAGACTCCTGATGATTATTTCTCTCACACTACGCTATTTTTCTATTTTCTTTTAGTCATTTCTATAAATGCTCCACAAAATGAAACAATCATGAAATACCATTATTGTAAACTTAATTAAGAAAATAAACTAAATAACGGAGATAAACAAGTATTTTATTTATGATAAACAATTTTAAGAACACCATATTGACTAGTTTTCTGCCATATGACAATACGTATTGTATGGACACATAGAAAATACATTTATAGATTACAGAATACCTGTAATTATACAGTTTCTTCTTTCGTTTTTAAATTCAATGAAAAGAAAATGTATAAATCAAGGGATAAAAGAATATTTTACCAAAATAAAATCTGTCAAATTTATAGATATTCAGTCATTTTACATTATTTATTTCTAAAATATAAACTCATTATAATCAAAACAGAACTTTTAATATTAATTTGATAAACATAAATACACGAGCAGAAATACATATATAAATATAATATATATATACTGTATATAATCATTTATACTAAATGGAGCAGTTCAATTTAGTGAAGAGTTTCACTGAGGGGCACACTGTATTTGATGGCTATCGTCGCCATCATCAGTAATATTCCAGTCCCTGCTAGAATCATCAGCAGTCTGCAAAAAAAAATAATAAACAATTATTACTTAATAAGCTACTTTTATTTTGTTTTAGCCTACAGTTCGTCTCTGTGATAAAGTTCTCATCAAATGCCGTATCATGCTTTCATCATCTGCATATGGCATCAATCGTTTATCTGCTTTTCTGTCGTCCCAATTGTTGTCCATTAACACTTCTAAATCTTCTAGAGAATTGTCCTCCGAAGGGTTTGGCATCCACAATTTAACATCGTTATCTAATCCGCTAGTAGCTAATACTGGTAAGGTTGGATGAGGTTCAAGAACATTCACAACCCCACCGTTATCACCTTTAAAATAGCTAACAATAGCCTCGCTCTCCTTCTCCCAGAAAAATATATTTCCACAATCGCTGCCACTGACTATATATTCATTCCTCTGTCCGTAGAAATTAACTCCTTTTACTGTTTGATTGTTTCTATGTCCAGAATATCTGTGCTTAAAATCATCTCCATCCGAATGATTATTGTTGAAAAGGTAAATGTCGTCGTCGTTATATGTTCCAAGGATCTCTGAACCATCGTAATTATAACATGCGCATGTAACATTGGCCCTATCTTTTTTTGTGAGATGATGTGGACAGTATTTTTTAATTGGGTCGGGGGAAAGGACTTTATTCGATCTTTTAATTTTTCTTCTATCAAAAACTCTAATATAGGGATCTTTTCCTCCAACACAAAATTCATTTGAATTCATAGGATTTGCATGAATTGAATATAGAGGCATGAGCTTTGATTCTTCTTTCACAATCAATAATCTAAAAAAAGATAAGCAAATTTCTAGGATAATTAGGAAAATTTCCGAGAAAGAATCTTACTTCACTGGTTTCGGTTCTCTACAGTCAATTTGATAGACTAGTCCGTCCTCTCCGCAAGTTAAAAATTCATGACAAGAATCATGGAATAGCGTTATCTGTTATGGAAGTTGAAATTACATATCGCTTTGTTGGAGATTGTTTATTTACCCTATGAGCAGGTCCCTCATGTCGAGCCAATCTACGCGTTCCTTTACATGTACCTGAGGAACTAATATCAGCTATTCTTATTTGACCATCTCGCGCAGCGCTTATAATGACAGAATCATTCGAAGCGGGTAGGAATTTGCATTGAAATACATTAGCTTCATGACCACTACCATAAATAACGTATGGTTTTAGTCTTTCCCAGTCCCAAAGAATTATATTCATATCATCACTACCTGAAGCTATAAGAGTTCCTGTTTCATTAAAATGTAAAGCATTTACACAACCATTATGTTCATCCAATAATCCGTATTTTGACAAACGAGTTATGTTATGTTGAAGTGAAATAACATCTCTTGAGAAAGTTTTTGCTTTTTTCACTCCTGTTTCTTTGCAAAAGATAAGTTCTGTCAAGTTGTATTTATTAACAATTGATTGTCTATCAAGTGATTTAGATATTCTCTGGCTTTTTAAAATATCGTTTTCAACGCTTGCGGGACTACTATCTGTTATTCTAGAGTCAGAATCATTAGAATCGTCAGAATCACTATCATCACTATGTTCGCTACTAGTAGTTTCACTGGGAATTAAAAGTTTCCTTCTTTTTGACCTAATTTCTTTCAAGAATAAGGGTCTATCGGTATCTAGTGAACTTGTACTTAATTGGCTGTCTTCCCTTTCGTCGTCAACATCTTCGTCATGTTCTTCTCTGCCTGGGGAAGGCATTGTAGATTCTGATCGTGAATCTGCATTGTTTTCTTCGCCGTCTTGTTGTAAACAGAAAGGTAAATTTGGAAAGATATCTTCATTCTGACTCTCTGATGCTATGTCCAAATTTTTTAATTCACTGTCAGGGAGGTTAACATTAACCTGGTTGTCGTTTTCTTCCTCAGAGTTGTCACTTTCACGATTACACAATCGCTTCTTTGAGTGACCTTCTTGGTAAGGAAGAAAACGGCTCTTTTTTTCAGCACTTTCCACTTCTTTCTCCGTTGGGTTTGTTGGAGAATTATTTGGAGACGTCATTTAATCCACACGATATAAATTTGTTGAATTGGACGAAAATCAGATGTTTTCTGCAATTGCATGAAGGTTTAGAAATAGTCACGTATAAATGGCTATATATTTTAATACACACATTTTAAAGCGAAGTGTGTGAGTAATGTGTTACTTATTCTTCGTTTAGATTTTAATAGACAAATTCTATGTCTTCAAAACATCCTTAAAAACCATTCGACGCAGGAAATAAATACTCAATGCTAATTGGTTGAAAGCAGACGAAATCTTTGGGTTTTTTTTGGTTGCATTCGGGCATTTTATCCTTTGAAATTTATTTCATTCTGTTCATTTCACATATTCGAATACAAAAATTTTTTAAAATATTTTAATAAAAATTTCCTTTGATTGTATTTTTAAATGATATATTTTTTAACAATTTGCGTATTTATTTATCTTGGATGGGAGAATTTTTCTTTAAGATTTGAAGTGAAATATTTGCAAATCTCTCGTATAAAACAATCCATTTCTTGTAAAAAATAATTAACACATTTATGTTTATTAATTCTGCTGAACGATACCACAATATTACAATTACTTTGCAATCAATCAAAGGCTAAAAGTAAAAGAGTCCAAAGAACAGTAGCTTTCGAAAAGTTATAGTTGGGTAATAGAGAATCAAACGCACTTAAGATAATTAATTTTACTATATTGAGTAGACAGCCGATTATGAAAGGTCAAGGAGCCGGCTGACCTGTACCAAATTTCATAGGCTTATTTTTATCGATTCAAAACATTTATATACCTCTGATTGGCAATACCGGTATTCAAATGCTAGTGTGCTAGCAGACGACGAAGGTCAAAATAAATTACTTATATAAGTAAAGCATTGGCTTTCAAACTGATTACTCGAAATTAATTATAGATTTTCAAGGTAATAAATAAGGATGGGGATCATAACGCAAGCTATTGACTTCTTGGCATCAAATCCTTTATATTTAATTCTGGGAATCCTTGTATATGTTGTTCTATTTCTTCTGTCTATATTTATGAGTAGAAATAAATCGGGCAAGAATCCTTTTAAATTCGATGCTCGAAAAAAACCTGCCGAATTGGTTATTGATCAAGCAAAGAGGGACAAAATACTTAAACAAGGTAAACGTTCAATAAATTTCTTTCTTTCAATTTTTAGTTGAAAGATTTCAATGCAATAAAATTTTTTAGGATTTGCCGCAAAGAAGCTCGACTCTTCGTACGATGCCATAGTTATTGGGAGTGGTATTGGAGGTCTTACAACAGCAAGTATTCTAGCAAAGGTAATAATAAATTTATAAATATAATATTAATGTAATATTTGTATAGATTGTATGGATATTTGTAAAAGATTTTCCGAAACTATTCGAATTTTCAATGATTCTATCGAACGTTTTATTTCATTGTTCTATCCAAACACAAGTTTACGTATTTTTCTACGAAAATTATCGCGTAAAAAACAAGTTTTTCCATTAGATAATAACAATCTTATTCTTATGATAACTTTTCAAGTCGTTCAAAGTTCAAGTAGGAGATTATATTTTTAAAAAACTGTTGAATCATTGAAATAGGATTGAGCTTGTTGAATAAATATTCTATTTTTATCAGTTTTTAAGAATCTTTTTAGACAAAAGAAGATACCTGGAACCGATAGAACATATATCAATATTATATAAATAGAACTTTTGTATATACGTATAAAAACATGTTTATGTGTATACGTATAAATGTTATACACTGTATATAGTACGGCACAAATTTTCCATTAATGATTTATTCTAATTTATATAGAAATTACTTGAAAGCTTTAGATAAAATAATAAATTACATTAATATATTACCGAGAATAAAGTTAATTTAGTTATTTAATTGTATAACCTTGAAAAACAAACTTTTTTAGTACTTTTACTAATTAGAAAAATATATATAAATTGAGTTTTATTTTAATTCTCTTATCTAATGTTAATGTATATGGGAATGAAAGCAAGAAACATTTAAATTGAACTTGATTGTTTGTACAGGCTGGCAAAAAAGTATTGGTTTTAGAACAACACGATCAAGCTGGTGGATGTTGTCATACCTTTGTTGAAGACGGATATGAATTTGACGTTGGTATTCATTATATTGGTGAAATGCAAGAGAATACGATTGTTCGATTCCTCTTTGATCAAATAACTCAAGGTCAATTGCAATGGACACCTCTCGATCAAGAATATGATAAGGTTGCTATAGGAAAACCTGGAGAGCAAAAATTGTACTCGATATTGTCCAATAAAGATGCTTACAAGCAGGCACTTTTAAAACATTTTCCAAAGGAAGAAAAAGCTATTGATGGCTATTTGAAACTACTAGTAGAAGCTAGAAGGAGTATGATGGGATTTATCATGGTTAAAGCATTCCCTAAATTTATTGCAAAGATACTTATTAAACTTGGTCTAATTCACTATATGTCACCATATTTTAAAAAGATTTCTTCGAAAAGTGTTCAACAAGTTGTTGAAAGTCTCACTAACAACAAGGACTTACAATTAATATTTGCTTACAACTTTGGTGACTATGGTACTCTTCCTGACGAAGCTTCTTGGGCAATGCAGGCTGTTTTAGCAAATCACTATTTATACGGAGCGTTTTATCCTCTCGGTGGCGCCAGTGAGATAGCATTCCATATTATTCCAACTATTGAAAAAAGTGGTGGAAAAGTCTTGGTGAGGGCGCCTGTATCCAAAATTCTAGTAGACTCCATGGGCAAAGCCAATGGCGTTAGAATATCTAAAACTGGTGGTGATATAGATTTGAAAGCCCCCATTATCATATCCGATGCCGGAATTAACAACACTCTGCATAAGTTATTAGATAATGAAGTGGCTGTTAAAAGTCCGCTATATAAATCTATGACAAATAAACATATCAAAGCTGGTATGGGTTGTCTATCCTTATTCGTTGGTTTGAAGGGTTCGTCCAAAGAATTAGGAATTAAAGGCCAAAATATTTGGGCTTACACTAACGCTGACGTAAATAAGGAAGTTAGAGAATATTATAACAAGAGTGAGGAAGATTTCTTGGACGGAGATTTCCCCCTTCTTTTTATTGGTTTCCCATCCGCAAAGGATCCAGCTCATCAAAAGAGATATCCAGGAAAGACGACATGTACTGTTATTACTATGGCAAAATGGGATTGGTTCAGTAGCTGGAAAGACGAAAGAGTTAAACACAGAGGTGGAGTTTATGAGGAAAAGAAGGAACTCATGAAAGAGAAAATGTGGAAGCAAGTTCTCGCACTATACCCTCAACTAAAAGATTGTGTTGAATACATGGACCTTGGAACACCTTTATCGAATAATTTTTACATTGGAGCTTTAGAAGGTGAAACTTATGGTTTAGATCACAATATGAAGAGATTTGCTTCGGCAGAAGTTGCAATGAATCTTCGACCAGACATTGGCGTTCCTGGCTTGTATATTACTGGTCAAGATCTTTTCTCAGCTGGTTTGGTTGGAGCAGCAATGGGAGGAGTTATTACTGCTGCCGCTTGTTTGAACAGACAAGTATTTAACGACTTAACAAATTTAAAGAAGGAGTGTAAAAAGTCACAATAAAGTAATCTAATAACTCGTTTAATATTTGTTGGTTTTTTCTATCCATAATACATTCGCTTTAACAAACTAGTATAATTTAATGTTGAAAAATGTAAATAAATGCTCATTGTTATGAGTTTCAATAAGATTAACGTTAGAGGTATTAAGTTTCAAATAGTGAGTAGTGTCAAATGAATAATTATAGAATAATTAATGATATCCGCTTAATTTGACTCTACTTTCTGGAAGTGTTACTTCTTTTGAAAAAATTTCACGTGACTAGCAAGGTACTTATTCCGAGATATAAATATAAAATTGAAAGTTGTCTACAGTCTTATTAAATAAACCGGCTTCACTGCAATTTCGGCAATACATAATTTCGTATATTTCATTCTTTAGCAATGCTTGAAGAGTACAATGTAAGTAAAAATTTTAACAATAGTCTACATCTAATTTATTAAAATAAATAAATAAACAGAAAGAATGGATGACTAAAGTTCTAAAGCTATTAAAAAGACCTATGGAATGGTATTTAAGATGTGCAGTTATGAGTTATACACCTTCTGTTGAAGATTTTATCCTCTCAACAAGAGGATTAGAAATCTGTTGGGAAAATTATCTCTTATTGGAAAGCTATTACATTGATACAAAATATAATGTAAGAGTTATATCATTCGTTGATAGAGCTTTTTCCATGGTAGAAGACATTGGTTCAGAAGTTGTTCAATATGATTCACCTAACAATCAGATAAAGGTAAGACTAGAACCAATCATTTATTCATTCTTTCTTACCAATATAAATATATACAGTATATAAATTATACTGTATATACTGTATATATAGATCTAATTGAGTTCTATCACTTTTTTTATTTACATATTAAATAGGAAGTTCTTGTTAGAAGTTATATAAGAAGGAAATGTATACTGAAAGCTAATCAAATTTTTCATCAAGATTTTTTGCAGTATTACGGAAATTTTTGTTATAATTTAGTAGATGTTGATGTTGTATTTTCATGGATAAGAATATTCTTAGAGATTGGAAAAGAGTTAATGAATATGAAACTTTCAAGTTGGGCATTATATCTTTACGCAACGGCTCATATGATTGCCGAACACTTTTATAAATATTTAAGAGTTGAAACGTTAACCCGTGAACAAAGCGAATTAGCTGCAATACTATCTTATAATAACGCTTATATGATGTTTAAAATCTATCGAAAGGTAAACAAGCATATATATAAATAATATATATATTTTCTAACTAATAGATAATAATGATAGAATATTATTCTTCAAATACATATATATATATAGTCAAAACAGTTAGATACCTGGAAAAGTATGCTAGTCCATTGCTATTATGGTAATTAAATATTCACCTAAATTTTTTCACTATTATTAATAAAATAAACTTTATTTTTTTAAAAATAGCTTCATTTCACGTAAAGAAAAATTATAAAGTATATAGAAAAGTACAATATTTTATGGCTGTTTTATGGAAAGAAGCTAATCAACTCGAAATGTCTCGAAGATATTTAAAGTTGGCTAAAGACCATAAAGTAATTATTGGATTATCCTCTCACTGCTTTAACCTTAACCAACTTTTAATATTCTTTTAGTCGGATAGCGATGCTTTACTTGATGAGAAAATTGATAAATTTGATAAATATTTAAGAAAATTTAGTACTGAAAGAAGATGGAAAAAAAACGATAATAAGGTTAATTAATTTGTATTTGTTTCTCCTAATATCATTTTTATTCATTCAATAATAATAGTTCATTCATAAAGTCTCATTTTGGCTTAAGTCGATGCTGCTCTTTAAACCTTCCGTTTCGGAATTTACTAATAATAGATTAAAATATTGTATTGGTCATATAGAATTTTTCAATTGGTTATCATTAATTAATTGTTCGTGTATTGATGAAGAAATTAGGCAAGAGATTGATTATACTTATCATATAAATTCTACTCCTGCAAAGTTAGCATTCTGGAATGATAATTGCGCAATGAAATATACTGTTAAGTTTCTAAATATTCTAAAGAAATTTAGCAATTTATTGAAGATGATTGAACATTTGTTTTTAGGTTATCAATTTTTGCGCCGTTGTTAGACTTATGCTCCTGTCTCCGAGGTATGAACATCAAGTATTGACGTTGTTTGATCTATTTTATGATAGATTGAATGAAGACTATAAGGAGGTTAGAAAAATCTTACTAAAGTTTATTTTACTTCTTTCCCCTTTGAAATAACAGTTTTTATTTATTTCAAACAATTTTGTAGCTTTTATTGTTGCACGTTGCCAGAATTTGTGCTAAAATCGGTAGTTCGTGTCTTTTAAGGGAAGATTATATGGATATATCAGAAAATGTATACAACTTGGGAATGAGAACTCTACGTAATACTGAAGAACTAGAGTATGTAAGGGAAAAGGTTGTAGCAGAGATGAACGTGCTATGTGTAACATTTAGACAGAATTTAGCGTCAACTATTTTAAAGCTTAATGAAGCGGTCAGTGATTTCTTTATGAATGATATCTAACAAGTTTTTCTAAAATATACCCTTTTCTTGTCATGTAGGATGATTGCCCCGATCTGCTTGAGGAGGCATATGAACTACTTATCGAAGGTAATTAACAATTGTTATATTTGTTAAATATAGCATCTAGTCGAATGAAAAAAGATAAACATTCTAATTGAGCAGCCTCCAAGATTCCTGATCTAGCTGACAGTAAGACGTATTACCTATTAGCTGTTATTTGTGATAAACTAAATAAGACCGAAGAGGCTCTTTCTCATGCTCAAAGCTCAAAAGCTTTCGAAGAAGTAAGTCTTCTCGAATTAAAACGAACAACCCTTTATTTGCATAAATTTCCTTTTTACTTTGCATAGGAAAAAGTGAGACGAGGAGTTTCCTCTCAGATCGATAGCTCCATCAACAAATTGGTGTTGGATTTATTACAAAAGTTAAATTCTTAGGAACGGCCAGTCGTTTCTTCTTATTAATAGATAAAGCTATATTATACTTAATCGCTTAATCAATTGTTGATTTTTTCGTTTATATCACCCTTTTTTTCAATTATTATTTATCTTTAAACAAAAGGAAATCGTAAACAAAAATTTTACATTCTTTTACATTCTAGTTTTCAACTATTATACCACTACCAGCATTGGTAAATAGATCAAATTTATCTTCAGATTTTAAAACAGCTTGAACAGTTTGACTATTTATATCTAGGTCATTTCTGTAAGAAAAGAAAATATTATAAGCGGTATATATTTTTTAATTAGGCTGTTATGACTTACTGATTCTGAGCAAGTGCCACTGCTAATGATTTCCTAACTAGATCTTCCATGAGTAAAGTTGCAGACTATAATTTATGAAAGAGAAATAAAACTGAATCAAAAATATATTGATATATTAAAATATGCTTTTAACCTTGAAAATAATTTCTTCAGTCAAACCAGTACTTTTTGTTTTTCCAACTTGAACAGATTTAAGTCTGATCCCAATCTAAAGACATATAAATATATATAAGGCAAATATATGTATAAGGAATAG
This sequence comes from Dimorphilus gyrociliatus, assembly GCA_904063045.1. Taxonomy (NCBI): domain Eukaryota; kingdom Metazoa; phylum Annelida; class Polychaeta; family Dinophilidae; genus Dimorphilus; species Dimorphilus gyrociliatus. The sequence continues at coordinate 1,471,048 of CAJFCJ010000014.1, read as the reverse complement.
AAAATTATATTACTAATTCCGCTTGATGATGAACGAACGCAGCTTCTTTACTCATCTCTGATAACTCATCTTTTGAAGTTTTTTCTCGACTATAATTTAATGCAATCATCTTTTTAGGAGAATCTAATTGGATTAAAAATATGCTAAAAAATTCTGTTTTCTTTCATAATTATTTGTTTGTTCATTTTCATACCGTTTTCAGCCACGTTTACAATGTCTATATCTTCATCATCAGAATCGTGAACATTTAATGAAATATTACGATAAGATAGGTTATTTAAAGTAGAGGTGTTTGCCAAATGTGAACTCTTTTTCAAGTTATCCATGATAGTGTTTGATGGTGTCCATGTACGAAATTCTGCGTTAGTCTCCCTTTCAGAAACTCGCACACGTTTTATAAATGACAAATATTCTATTAAAACATAAAATATTTATTACTTATACAGTATATACAGTTAATAAAAAATCCATATAGAATAAAGAATAAGGAAACACAAACCAGAGTCTAAAAATGTAAAACCATGTTGCCTAAGATATTTGAGAATTTTTGAATTAGTCCATAAAATTTCTTTATGAAAAATATCCTTATTTCCTAACAAGCTTCTAACACAGCGACGAATTTCATAGGCTCTAAATCTCTGCAATGTCATTTAAATAGGAGATAAATTTTATTCCAAGAAATGGTGCTAAGAATAGAAAAAACTAACCTCGCATGCTCTCCTTTTCCCGATAGGCCACGAAAGATACTCAGAAATACTGCTAGCTTGGTATGAGCATAATGGCTTATCTATATGAGTTAAATATTTCAAAAATATTTTAAAGTCATTTGAAAATACACGATTACCACTAAACGTTTCCGCAATAAGAGGAAATTTTCGAGCAATCATATTGATTAATGTTTCCAAATTAGGATAATTATTTAAACTAAAAGATAAACGATTTATTAATTTTTGTAGGTTGTTAATAGAATTACAAACTGAATTGTCTTCATCCACAAAGGTTCTTCTTCAGTAATAACTCCTTCTGGACCAGAAAGTGAAAAGACCAAATTGCTTTTAAGAATTGATCTTGGATTAGTAGATCCAACCTTCACAATCTTCTCCTCTCTTCTCTCTTTAACTCTCAAATCGCTATTAAGTATGCAAATTTTCTTTATTTGAGGAAAATTCGATAAGGGAGACGTATTCTTTCTTCGATTGGAATTTTTTATTTGAGGGCTCTTAGCAGATGTTAATGAATTATTCCAATTTATTGCAGCTGTATAATCCTGTGAATCGTCTTTTTCTGTTTTTATACACGGAGCATTTTCGACTGGAGAAGTGTATGAAGTAGTAATTGAAAGGTCGTCTATGACTTCCTTTTTGATATTTTCAACATTTATCGATGAAGATTCTATAGCGGATTCCTATTGGAGAAAACAAGATAGAGAAGAAACTAGAATTACTTGAAAAAAAACCGTTATATTAATATCCATATCTTCTATAACTCTTTCAGTAGACTCTGGAACTTCTTCCTTAATTCTAATATTGCTAAATTCATCAAATTCTTTATCATTATACTGAAAAAATTTAATGAAATACCAAGTTAGATTGACGATATTAATGGAATATAAACTAATAAAAAATTTAATAAATACTTCATTATTATCAGATAACTCAGTATTATTATCATTCTTTTCAGTTTTAATATCATCAAAACCAGGAGATTCCAATTCAATTGTTGTAGTCTTTGAAAACATAAATATGAGCATAAGTATAAATTTGAAAATATTAAAATATTGAAGAAATAAGTACAGTTTCATTTCCTGTTGTCTGTAAACCTGAGAGAGTTTTGTCTAATTTAATTTTGTGATGCAATAGTATCGGTTTATTTTTCTCATCTTTAAACTTTAATAACACTTTTAGGTGAAATTCTCCCCAACCTCTTCTAGTAACATTAAATGGTGGATTACTAAAAAAAGGAGTAAAGGTTTAGCTAGCAATAATAATTTTGAATATTTTAATTTCTGCCTACTTTATAACAACTTCAGTATTTGGTGCGTAACTTTCGTGTAGATAAAAAGTAACGCTTTTTACAAAAGTTTCCAACTTTTTCTCGTTTGGTGGTGTTCTTACATATACCATCCATTTATGTGTTGCATTATCAGACGGATTATCTTCTTCGAGAAGAAATCTTTAAGATAAAGTATATTATTCATTAATAAAGAATTTCAAAGAGTATTAAAGGAACTTTTCATAAATAACAACATTTATTAATATAAACTAAAAAATACCTTGATAAATTTCCAACTATAATTTTTTTCTTAAGATTAAATTTGGAAAATCTAGATCCTTCATGGGTGTCTGCCTCCGTTTTCGATTCATCGTTATCTGCTGTTGATAATTTATCGGGTAAGGTCTGTATAAAAAAGTAATATAAGCTTTTTTTTAGGTAATTGATTAAATTATTTGCATAACTACCTGTCTCTTCAAACAATCAAAAGTATTTAAACACTCTTCAGAATCAATATACCAATTTTTTGGCTTTTTATGAAGATATCTTTTCACAGTTGGATGAAGAAGGAACTGTTCTTTTTTTTCTAATCTATCATTTTCTTCCTAATTAAAAAATAACAATGTAAATGAGTATTCTCTATAGAAGATAATAATCTTTTAATAGCATATAGCGATCATACCCTCTTGCCAAGATCGGACCACCTTGAGGGATAATATTTCAAGACGCATTTATATTTGACTTTTTCCAAAGTTTCTTTACACTCTCGTACTCCCTTCAAACAATTAAAAATAAAAACAGAGTAAGTAAAAGCTATATAGCAAAGAGAAAAGTATAAATATACACATGATCAATTTTATAGACTTCTTCCTTTTTCTGGCTTATCAATTTATCTAATAGTTTGCATACTGTATCCTGCAATCTCTCTTCAACAGTGTTATCTATATATGAGCATATGCAGTTTATACAATATTAATATTTATATTATAGTAAAAAAGTGTACAACAGAACTTACTCTGAGAGTTTATTTCCATTTTATTCTTTCAAGAAAGAATGTTTTAGTTTTCCTCCATTAGTTCATTATGAACCTGAAGAAATTAAGTATTTTTAGACAACATCAATGAAAAATTATGAACTGTATTACTTTTAGATATTGAATACTGCTTACACAGTTTTAAAAGAATTGATTGATTGTAACTTTTGTCTGTTTCTGTTGTAATATACAGTTTGGAAAGAGCTCAACAAATAATATGTAATCAAATAATTAAAATCTATTTTTCCTAAGGAAATTACAGCTATAAAGTTTATATAATATCATTCGCTATTCATTTTACTTAATCTTACTCTATCAATTGCCTAGATTATAATTTTAAGAAGAGAATATTCAATATTTATTTATTATCGCTCACTAAAAAGTTATTCTCCTTAAAAATAACGTTTTCCCTCCTTACTTTCTTATATGAGATTAATATTAAAATTAAGAATAGACTTACCAGATTAAAATTATAAATTCAATTACACTAATTTGACTTCAGTCAAAAAAAGTAATACAGAATATGTGAGACTGGCAGCAACGCAATGATGGCATACGCCAAAGATGTTGCGACGTAAAACATTCCTAGTAACTATAGGCCTTTACCATTAAGAAAAAGTTTATTAGAATAGTTGTTTTTTTATTAATTAGTGAAAAATAATACATTTTTACTTTCATTTTATATTATTTTATAAAGTTTTGATTCTTTATTGGATATTTTTAGAAAAGATATAGATTTTCGTTTTATTTTAGAAAACTATTGTAAAATTTGCTTAAGTTTTGTAAAATTACGCCCAGTTGCTTTGTATTTTTATTATAATTTTTTTCCTTATTTATATCTAAAAATTGAGTTTTAAAAACTGCTATATTGATATTTAATACTCTTGGGCGATAATATACAAAACGTTCGGTGACCTCTTACCAGCTTCTCTCCTCTAATAATCAACAATAACCTATTTTGTCTCCTATTCATTAAATATTTTCATTTAATCTTTAAAATCTTAAATATGTTTGCCAATCCAATTTTCCGCCGTTTATGTCTTGACAATTTAGTAAGTATAAATGTTAATTAGTGATTTTTAAGTCACAATTTAGAAGTTGACTTAATATCACTCATTGTCGTTTGCCCTTTGATTTCAGAAAAGACCTTCTATGAGATGGCAGTCAACTTTAGTCATTGGTGAGCACGCTGATGGTAAACTTACTCCCATCACACTGAATGCCATTACGGCAGCTAAGCAATTTGGTGATGTGTCTTGTTTGGTAGCCGGAGAACAGTGTGCAAATGTGAGAAATTAGAGCTCTTAAATTTTCATTAAATATATTAAAAATTATTGCAAAAATCACTTAATTTATACTCAAATGCATATAATTTGCCCTTATATACACTTTAGATTGCTGAAGAAGTTAGTAAGATCGATGGAGTTTCGAAAGTCCTTGTTTCGGACAACGCTACTTTCAAAGGGCTACTTCCAGGTAAACATTTAATGATATATATTTGAATAAAGAAGAGTAGTAAAAAGAATCATTTTTACTTTAGAATCTATAACTCCACTTGTTTTGGAAGCCCATAACCAATTTAAATTTTCCCATATTGTTGCCGGAGCTTCCGCTTTCGGAAAAGTTTGTTTTCATTATTAAAATCACGTATTATGATCTAATTTTGCTTTTTATTTAGAACGTTATTCCAAGAATTGCAGCGAAACTTGATGTTTCTCCTGTATCTGATATAATAGGAATTAAAGATAAAGATACCTTCGTTAGAACAATCTACGCTGGAAATGCCGTTCAAACCGTGAAGTCCTTGGACGCTGTAAAAGTTCTATCAGTTAGAGGTACCTCCTTCGACCCAGCACCTGAAGGTGGATCTGCATCTGTCGAAAATTTTAGTGCATCCGTTTCTAATGACTTGACAAAATGGGTGGGAGCTGAATTAACTAAAAGCGATCGACCAGAATTAACGAGTGCTAAGACAGTTATATCTGGTGGAAGAGGAATGAAGAACGGAGAAAATTTTGAGCTACTTTACAAATTGGCTGATAAACTAAACGCAGCAGTTGGAGCTTCAAGAGCTGCAGTAGATGCTGGTTTTGTACCTAATGACATGCAAGTTGGTCAAACAGGCAAAATTGTTGCTCCTCAATTATACATAGCCGTTGGAATTAGTGGGGCCATTCAACATTTAGCCGGTATGAAAGATTCAAAGGTCATCGTAGCTATTAATAAAGACGCAGAAGCTCCCATTTTTCAAGTCGCAGACTATGGATTAGTAGCTGATTTATTTAAAGCAGTACCTGAGATGACAGAGGCGTTATAATGAACAATTAATAAATTAATTTCTGAACAATCTTTAAATAATAGTTAAACTGATTACATGATTGGGATAATTTATTCCTATTAAAATCAATAATAAATTTGGTTTATCTGAATTTATTAAAGCATCATTTTTCTTTAGAAAATAGATAATCGAGCGTCAATTATTTAATTATCAAAAAGGAATATTAATTTGTATTTTTAAACTTATATCTTACATATAACAAGTAGGGTAAGTGACAAAACTTTAGATATACATTATAAAATTTCTTTGAATTTTATTCAGTTGCTGAACCCATTATTTTCTATACAGTACATATAGTCATCAATATATATGCTCAGTGCTCATTATAGGAAGTGTTGTCGAAGAATGCTATGCAACACATGATTAGACTTTTCAGAAAGTTAAGAAATTTGTTTACATATCTAAAAAATGATGAAAATAATGGTCTTAAGAATGGTTATTTTACGAGATTAGAGAAGTCTGCCTCCTTAAACAAGAAAGCTCTCAACAAAATAAGATAATATTTCGATTAAAGTTCAAGATATTAATCATTCTTCCCAAATTTTCGATAGGCATTTTTCAACTAGAGATTTATATTGTAAAACAATAATTTTACCGTTTCCAGACAAATATCTGTTTTTGTATAATATCTAAATGTCAAAAATCATTTCTTAACCTCTATTCGACCCAATATTTTAGGTCCAGTTTGTTATACGAGGACTGAGTATATACTTATATGGCTTGCAATTACCTATTTCAACATTTCTGTTAATTTACTGATATATGACTTTATTCTAATATCGCCATCCCAAACTTGTATAGCTTCTTTTGCAATTTCCAGAGCATCAGCCAATTTACCCTCTTTCTTTAAATTTCTTGAAAAAAAAATATTTGTAACTTTCAAAAGTTAATATTTACTAAAAGTAATCTTACCGGCTCTTTTGAATCATTGTCAAATATTTATCATATTTGCTACTTTCTGTATCACTATCACTACCCTCTATTACATCATCACTACTTTCGCTGTCATTTGTATCTCCTCCTGAATCTGCTTCATTGCTGGCAGAATTTGAGGTTTTAGATTCAAAAGATTTTTGAAATCCTTGAAAATCTAACTCTGATTTATTGCTCGACTGAATTGACTCATTTCTAGATTCGCTGCTCTCTTCATAGTCTAAATCTAGACTTAATTTCATAGAGCTATTCGCCGATTTATTCGATTCATTAGTTATGTTAGATTTGGGGGATGATTTACTCATTGCCGATCCTCTTGAACTGTTATGGAAACTATTAGATCTATCTGATAATGGTGTAGAAAGTGTCTCTGAATGTTTAGCAGATTCTGAAATGTTTTCAATTTCCTCTGATCCCGGTGTCGAATTTTCTGCAAAACTATTACCCGAGTTTACTTTGTTAGAAGCAGTAGACTTTGGAGTTGAGCGTCTGACTTCTGACAAGGGAGTTCCTCTACGTGTAGCATCAGATTTTGAAGGTGAGTTAAATGATAAATTTTCCTCTTGAGATATATTATGTGACGTATTGGAGATATTGTTTGTAGCTCTGGAGGAGTTTAAGCTTGGTTGCTGATTTTCGTCAGGTAGTGATGTCTGTAGCGCGCTATCTGCAGTTTCACAATCAATTTCAAAACTTATTTCTTCTTTTTCTTCACTCTTTGAAGTCACATCCAACTTATTCAATAGTGACTGTGTTAGGGATGTGTCAGCGTTCTCTTCAACAGCTGATGGCTCAGAATTTGATGATGGGGAATTTGTAGAACTATCATTTGTAATATTTGAAGAACATGAGGGAGAACGTCTAGATCCAAGACCGTCGGACATTTTTTCTAACGACCTTGTTAAAATAATATTGTAGTTTGAAATCATTAACAATTATTCAATTGAAATTACTGTTTGCTGGCAGGATTATTATCCTCAAGTATTTCAATAACATCATCATCGACAGTCATAGGATCATCGTTTACTTCGATAACCTCAACATTTTGTTGAGGAGGTTTTTTGAAAATAGGAGGAGTAGGAACAACTTCATCAAGAAACTGTACTCCGTCACCAATTCTTCCATCGTCATAAGGTGTCCTCAGAGATGAGGATGAATTTGAGTTTTCATTGAAATTATTTCTTGGATTGCCAAAGTTAGACCCCATGGTAAAGTCTAGTAGCTGTTCGTGATTTGTTTCAGAATTAAAAGTGCTCGTCATTTCATGATCTTTCTGTAGTGTTTTATCGTCGAATGTTTGCTATAAAGATTATAAAGATATTTATGTCAATTACATAAAACGCCAAATATGAATTATAATAAAATACCATTTCATTCATCCTTGTCCGTTCTTCGGCTGAGATTTTTATGTCATCGTCATCGTGTTGAAATACTTTCTTATGGTCAGTAATTCCGAAAGTCGCTAAATTTAGGTTAAAAATTATTATTTCAAGGCGTTTTATAACAAAAGAAAAACTTACGAAGAGTTGTTAAGAATTCAACGTGACTTTCAACTACTGGATCACTCAAATCCAAGGGTCCGTGAATGGCCTCGAGCATACCGTGTGTGTCAGATGCTTCGGTATTTTCCAACAGTAAAATTGAACGAATATCAATTGAACTAAAGTATCTGAGAAATAAAAATTTTCAAAGACTTAAAAGATTTAATTATTCAGACACTACAAACCTCATAGAATTTAAATTTTGTTCAGTGACTTGTTGGCTAACTCCGGTCTTGAATATTTGTCTTCTGTAAATTTTCTCTTCTATGGTTCCACAAGTCATTAGTCTATAAATGACGACGTCTTTATCCTGCCCTATTCTAAATGCTCGATCTATAGCTTGGCTATCAACAGCCGGATTCCACCATGGATCAAAAATAACAACTCTATCTGCCGCCGTAAGAGTTAGGCCCAATCCACCGACTTTCGTTGTTAAAAGAAATACCGTACCTGGTGGACTACGAGAAAACCTTTCAATCATTTCAAATCTCATCTGGCCTGTCACCGAACCATCTAATCTGAGAAATCGAATACCCTAAAAGATAGAAACAGTGTGTATAATTGCTATTTATCAGAGATAACAGCCTTACAATTTTTCTAAGGCATCGTTCCAGTATTGATAGAGCAGTTTTTGTCAAGGAAAACAATAGCACCCGATGACCTTCCGAAGTCAAATCTTCTAAAAGAGGAAGTAAAAATTTAAACTTTCCACACATATCTATAACTTTTTCCAGATCAACTGAGGAAAGAATTTCGGGTGAAGGTGCTTTATCTAACAGATCTTCGGTTATGCTTCCTTTGAAATCGTCGACAGGATCAAGAATATCAAGTTCAATAATTTGACGAGCAGTCAAGAGGCAAGGATGATCACAAATTTTTTTGAATACGGTACAAGTGACTAGGGGTGATCTCTTACTGTTAAGAATCTATCGGGAAAAACTTACGATATAAACTGAATAGCAGGAAAAACATATAATTTACCATTTTAACTTCATCTGATTCAAAGTACTTTTTGTAAACTTCTTTTTGCGTCTCAGATAGATAGCACCAAATAATAAAATCGGTTTTTTTTGACAATTTAGGCATTCTAATAGTTAATAGTTAAAAGAAGCTTACTATAAATCAAAACATAATATTAACCTTTTTACCTTGGTACTAATGAATTTTCATCGACCGGCCTTGAATTTTCTTTAGCGGTTACCTCATCCTTACTTCTATGCAAATAAAACGGATTAATTTTTCTAAACAAGTCTCTAGCCTTCATTTCTCCTTGTTTCTTTTGAAAATTGGTTGCATCTTTTTCACGACCCCTCGTAATTGGTTTGTCGTAAATATCATTAAATGATTTTTGAATTCCTAGTAGAGTTCCACTGTGAGTCCAATTGAATAACGCCCACATTTCTCTTAAATTATTTTGAATAGGTGTACCCGTAAGGGCAATTCTCCATCTGGCCCTGACTTTAAAGAGTGCAACCGTTGTTTTTGAAGCAGGATTTTTTATCATATGAGCTTCATCGAGAACAATATAATCCTAAAAATTAGATATATGATAATAATTTTAGCTAAGATTAGTATATATCATACTTACATATGTAAAGAATCTGTGAGTGTGAATATCTTCTGAAAGAAGGTCAGAACCCGATAAAAGTGTTCCATAAGTTGTCATAAGCACTCCACCTAACGTTTGAATACGTTTCAAATTTCTATGCTTTTCTGTTTTACTAGGTCCATGATATACACAGATATTAATACTTTTATCCCTAAATTTGAAAATTTTAAAAGTACAATAATAGCAATGATAAAATATAGATCAAACCATCTATCGAATTCCTTCTCCCAAGTACTAATAACAGATAGAGGAGCAACAATTATAGCACTCTTTATCAATTTCTTCTGAAACATTCCACTTAGAAATGCAATTGTTTGAATTGTTTTTCCAAGACTGTTAAAGTAAAACCATCAATAAAAATACATTCCAAATTTTATTGTTGCCTTTAAAAAGAATTACCCCATATCATCGCCCAAAACTCCTCCTGAATTCATTCTATATAACCTGAAGAAGAATTCAACACCTTGACGTTGATGCTCATAAAGTCGTTTGTATATTTCAGGCCGTATCAGTTCAGCCGCATTCTGAGGAGCTTTTTTTTCAGAAAATGATGGAGAGGACAGATTTTCCTGTTTTATTCTAGAGTATGAGGGAGACGGCGAGTCTTTCGATGATTTTGTTGAGTTATCATCACTCGATTTTTCATCTTTTATCATTTCCTAGAGATTAAAATTTGAAAGAATATTACGTTCTTTAATTATAATAAATATAGAAGATATTTGAATGACAATGAAATTGTAAAAGATCAATAAATAAGTGAAAAATATCAATAATAATAAAAACACAATCTTTAAAACTTAAAAACCAATTTAAACAACTAACCGTAACTTTTTCAATACGATCCTGATTTTTCGATGATGGACGTATCGTATTCATTTTTATTAGAAACTTAAGACATTTTTCCAACTAGAAATATTAAGAATAGATTATTTTGGCAATAAATATTATTATTAGAGTATACTTCTCCAGTTTTTCCGTATTTTGCAGCCTCTTTCTTGTAAAAGTTATAAGATGTCGCTTCTTCATCTTCCATAATTTGTTTTGATTCTTTGATTTCACCGATTAAAGTGATAAAAAGAAAAGCTTAAAGATTTAAATTATTTATAGGTAAAAGATATTTAATGATAGTTAAAATGTCACAAACATTATGATGTCTTTCTAGCTTTTCGCGCTTAACGTTTAAGGTTCCCGGAACCGGAAATACGTATTGCAACATATACCTTTTTCTTAAATATGATTGGTCATTACAAATGCCTTTCTTCAAATAGCTCACTAACTCTTATTTTTATCGTCTGCAAAACCTTTTTCCGGTCGAAAACAATATGGCTTCGAACTAATACACTTTTATTCTACCACAATTAATCCTATAAGCAAATATTTAATACATCTATGAAATATAAATCGATGTATTTTTACGTATATTTGCAGTAAGATTGTTTAAAAGGAGATATGGGTAAATACAAAATTCTCAAAATTTATTATATGCGGTTTTATTTCTATTGAATTAAATCAACATTCTAAAGAAACGTTTAACATTTCATCAGAGTTTCCAAAAGAAGAGTATATTACTTCAGATAGTGACTCTAAGGAAGAAGACCCTTCTGTCCAACAAACACCTCCCTTGTCATTAGAAACTACAATAAATTGTAAAGGTATAGCATCAGATAGCCTAAGTGAAAATTTAGGTAAAAGTGGTAAAACTCCAATAAATCAAAGATTTGTACTTGATGTTTGAGCTACCATTTTAATTGCAGATAGACCGAATATGCCGAAATTCATGCTTACAGACGAAGCAAAAGCTCTACTCTCTGGAAAATCAAACATTGAAAAGCTGTTTACTGATGCTGAACAATTTCCAGACGAAGATATTAAATCTAAAATTAGAAAAGTTACTCGTCAATCATCCTATATTGCGCACCGAATATTTTCTACTCTTCACATAAAAACTTCATTTGACGATTTCTCTTTAGAAAATTTCGTTTCAAGTGACGAAAGAGAAACATTCAAAGAAAATAACTTGATTGCTAAAGCCAAGGCAGAAGGTAGACGAGAAGCTATTTTAGCTATCGCTGAGGAGCTGTGCAAATACGAAGCCGATCAAGAAAAAGTCTATGAGTTCGTCTACACTGAAATCGAGAGAAATCAAAGGCTCACAAATGCATTAGAGAAAATCTATGGAAGATATAGAAAAAGTATTAGTATCGTAGAAAATATGGAGGAGAGTGTTGGTAAAGATTTAATTCAAGAGAATCGTACCCTAAAGAAAGAACTTAAGGAGGCGTCTGACAAAGTTCAAAAGTTACAAACTGAGCTCAATAATTTGAAAGTAAGTCATATCTTTAAAGTGAAATTCAATATTTTTAATTTTATATATTGTACATTTTAAAGAAAGGTGTACAGTCGGCTTTTGAACCCCCAACTAAAAGAAGATGCATTGAACGATTTCTACCGCCATCTTCTTATAGTATATCAAATACACGTGTACTTAATGGTATAAATCAACAGAACGGAAATAGTTTGATCAGCAATTTAGAAAATGAAGATGAAGATGATGACGTAGAAATAATAGGGGAAGAAGGTTTTAACAAAAGTATCTCATTTAAAGATTTGCCAGTTCTAAGAATGACAATTAAAAGAGCACACGAAAATTGTAATAAAACTTTCAAGATTACGTGGACTTACGATAAATCAGACTTTAAACCAGTTAATATTGATTCATATCAAATTTTAGGAACATTAAATGGTAAAAACTTGACAATTCTACATACTCTACCTGCCAAACAACTGCCAGTAACTGCTTATCTGAAAGAAATTAAGACTAAAATGTTCGTAACTGTTCGAGCAAAATCGGGATCTATTGTTGGCCCGATTGCTCGTTTTCAAAAGATAAATCCTCATTCTTTCTAAACGTTTATTTTAATTGACATCTCAAAATAACTTGTGAAATTTTTTTTTAAAAGAATGCTTAATTTTACTGTCTCAAATTTTCAGCTGGAATAATTTGATTCATACAGCAATTACCTCCTTTGTTAATGAAGAAATTACTTAGAAGCAACTGTTTAATATTTATTATATACCAGGAACTGTGAATTAAAACATACCAAAATTATTTTCGATCCGAGCTAAAATATATTTATCATAAAAAAACAAACTTTGTAAACTCGTCTTTAAACTAGAACTAATGGAAACAATAAAATTTAATGTGGAGGCATATTTGGTGGCATTCCCATCATAGGAGGAGGTATTCCAATTGGTGGCATTGGAGGTCTCATACCTGAAAGAATGAAAAACTAATTTACTATTTTTATAGCAGACAATATATAGCAATCGTTATCAACACGCTTTGTTAATTTTAAAATTTTAATATAAAGCAATAAAAAGTAACAAAAAAATTTTGTTTTAATATTACCTGGTACCATTCCCGGCGCTCCAGGAGCACCTGGAGGTGGGATCATAGCTCCAACTCCAGGAGCTCCTTGAAACGGGTGATTTTGTATTTTTCCTGCTCGGAAAGCGGCGGTAGTATCATCAACTAATTTTTGTACTTGTTCTTCCAACCATTTTTGATAATACATCCGAACATTATCTTTATGTTTACGACCGTTACAATGAGTTTTCCTGACAGATGGTGAGTCGTGAGTTAAATAGGTATCGCAATAATCACAAAAATATTTTGGCATTGTTTCTGACTTAATCAACAAAAAAAATTCGATACTAAAACGTTTTAATATGGACAATATTTCTTCACCGATACAAGGTTCGCACCGAATAAATCAAACAGACAGTTTCGAATTCTAAAAAAATTATAAAATATCACTGATTAATTTAATTTGTACATAATTTTATAAAAGGGCTTTTTAAAATATTTTTTTATACAAAATACGAAAAATTTGTAGAGGAAAATCGGAAGTACACGTTTATAAAACAGTCGAAGAGTATATATATACCCCAAAATACTCGTGTACATATCATTACCTGTTCAGTTTACTGAAAAACTTATTTAACGAAATATACATTCGAGAGATTAGATTGTCATTATGAATAAATTTGTTTTAGCTACTTTTTTACTTGCTTTGACTATGTGGTCTTACAGTCAAGCAAAGGAGGGAGTAAAAATCCGTTATTCGGAAGACAAACATAAAATTTCTGGAGAAAAATTTTACCCTACCAAAGAATGGCAAACTGTAAAAGAAGATCAAGCTATTCCACCAGGTCTTCATGTGAGATTAAATCTGGAAACTGGAAAGAAAGAAGCTAAGCTTATGGATGAAAACGACAATAAAGGGCAGAATGATAACTTGGTAGTGGTACCCGACGATCAACCGTCTATAACCGATGAGATATATCTTAAAAGTCTCCTTAAGGAAAAAAAATTACGCTCTATGGATGAGTTAAAGAAAGATTTTGAAGCTCTAAATGCTAACTACCAGACTGATGCTGAAATTCTTAAATCTCTATTTAAAGAATATAATGGTAGAAAAGCTAGAGATACACACCTTCGTATATTAAATGATTTGGACGGTCTTCTGCATCAAGTTGATAATGGCCAGGAATGGATGAAGATGGGTGGAATACCATTATTAATAAATGATATGAACTCGACTGATTTTGAAATCGCTAAAGCAGCTGGTAAGTTAATATAGATACATTAAAGTCTTAAGATCATAATATTAAATAAAAATGTCTTTTCAATACAGCTTTATGTTTCGCCGCTGCTGTTCAGTCAAATCCACAAGTTCAAGTTAAGGTTATACACCACGTATCAGTATTAATTAGACGATTGGCGATTATTACCGATGAAGACGTATCAATAAAAATTTTATACGCAACCTCTGCCTTAGTACGTAATATTCCAGTTGGTCTGCACACTTTCATTCAACATGGCGGCTTGGACGAACTTGAAAAAATATTACAAAGACCAGGATTAATTAAACTTAAAATAAAAATATTGACTTTTATAACTGATATGATGACGGAATGTGAGAATTCAAAACATCTGGAAAGAGAAACAGCAAAGAAAATTTACAATAAAGTTTTAACATCTTTATCTGAAAGAAATTGGTGTGAGAATTCTTGGAGTTTGCTTCAAGTTGACGAACATGATTCAAGGGAGAAAGTTGTTAAATCATTAGTTGCAATGAATTGCAAAACAAATGACTTAATGCATAGAAGTAACTTAAAGGTCCTGAGAGATGAATATCGGGTATTGGCAGCAAATGATATAGATGGTGATGGTTATTTTGAGAGTTTAGCTGAACTTTTCGATAAAGTTCTTAATAACTTTAGCAAACCGTCAAAGAGTGACTTATGAGCATGTAAAACTATTTTTGTTACAGGATAATTTTGCATATATACAGTATACACTGTATATATACTAACATGTTAACGTATTTGACCAGTTTTTAAGCTTGATAGAGTTATTTGTTGGAAATTATTTTTCTTTAGTCTATTATGTTAAGTTCTATTTATTTTTACTAATTATATTTCTTTAAGGTTTAACATTTGTTCAAAATGAGAAAAAAACATCTGAATATTATAAAAACAAAACTTTCAAAATAGATCATTTTTTATAGAAAAGCAAAAGAATAATATAAAATATTTTTACAAAATATGGAAAAAAAAATGTTGACTTTGAGACAATTAATATAATTAAATACATTTAATATTCACTCAAAACTAAAAAGTTTTCTAAAAACTTAATACTACTCATTTGTTTGAACTTCTTCCTTTCGAGATCCATTTTGGCCTCTGGATTTCGTTAAAACTTTGTCTAATCTTTGAATGAACACATCAACATCAGTCTTACTTGTACCTAAAGCTGCTGCAGCAGTTAAATAATTATGGGGGTAATTATTGCAATGACTACCCCAAGCTGTATAATTTATACCGCAAACTTCTTTTTGACCTTGACATAAAACAACTCGAGATCCGCATACTAATCTTTTGTAAAGCATAGAACCGATTTCTGTAACATTTGATCCGAAACTATTCAAAGTCATCGCCATTGATATTCCATTATGAGTAGTTTTCAATAATTTTTCACCATACTTCATGGAGATTTCATTGAGTTTTTCCTTCAAGTATATGTATATCTCTTTTCTTTCAGCGACAAGCTTCAAATAGCCTTCCTTCCCAATTTGTAATAAAGTTATCAATACATCTATAGACGGAGTAGAAGAACCTCTTCCTGGATATGTAGAGCTAACAGTTTGAATGAAGCAACGATCAATACCTATAAAAAAAAACCATCTTAATAATTTATTAGATAAAGAGGGAAGAGTTATGCAAAGAATAGTAAAAATGATAAAAGTAATATGTCATTTACCCAAGAATTTCAGTATTTACCTGCAATTATAGATCCACCGACCGGCACTAAAAGGTTTTTATCAGTCGATTGAACAAATACATCAACTCGTCCAATTCTTGTTGCTTGTTCGATTTGATGCAAACATTTTGTGCATTGTAATCCATAAGCGTTATTTACTACGTGGGGAATTTTCATTGCAGCGCACAATTTTGATATTTCAATAAGATTATCATTCACTCTCGGAGCAAAACAAGATGTTGTTGACATAACACAAACAATATTATCTGAACCGTATTCCTCGATATTTTTCTTTAATAAGTCTATGTTTGTACAGAGTTCATCTCCTGATATTGTCGGCTCAACAATGATTGGTTCAAGGCCGGCTGAGACAATACTCTTAACGCAAGATTTCTGATCGATTCTTGGAAAAAGCACATAATTAGCTGTAGATCGCTTTCGTCTTAGGGCTAGGATGCACAGCATTAGCGACATTCCAGTAGCACATGGTATTATGACTGCAGCCTTTGTTGTCGGAAGTCCCATTGCCTTTAATAGATCAAGTACCAAGGAATTAGCGATTTGCGAGAGTAGACTAGAACCAGCAGCTTTTGGTTGGGGAGCCGATATATCACCTGACCTTTGATAAAAAGCACAATTAAGTAAGATAAACATATATGACATATATATCTACCTTCCAATTCCATGAGACAGTCCAAAATGTCTTTTGGCAACTAAATCGCTAATAACTCTTCCTTCTCTTTCACCGACACCGCATCTATCAACAAAATTGTTCGAATCCATTAATGAAACTTCTGAGAGGAATGATTCTATCGTTTTTACTGGCCATCCATTTGCCGGCAATTTTCTCTGTTCCATCAATTGTCTGATTAAATTTTGATGAGTTCGCCGAGACTCTATACCCATCCTTGCATAGGATTCTGGTATCAGTTTGGATAAAAACTTCTCACTATCAGAATTCATGTCCAACTCTTCTTTCACTTAATCATGAGTCGGTTGAAATGACATTACTTATTGTGTATTGATCACGTGATAACCGCCATTACGTTTCAGCGCAAAGTATATTCTTTGTCTACTTTGTAAGGGAGAAAGCAAATAAATAAAAATCAATGATGACCCAATAACCCACTTAAATATTTATGTGTTTAATTTGGAGTAAAACACAGAAGTACATTCATGAAACATTCATCATGCATCAATTACTTTAAAGAAAAAGTTGCATTGTTGTTGAAACAGTTTTAAAACTACAATAATTTGATTAAACAGAATTTATTTTCTTTAAAATAATAACAGCGCCATTTAAAGTCATTTTTTAAGTATATAATTCTAAATTGGATACTAAGTCTGCCTACTTTATGAAAAAATAACTCTTTAATAAAGTAGGGAGCTTTTTGTAGGCCATAAATTTTTATGGACATCGTATTCTAAGAATTCGGATGAATTTCTGTCAATAGTGTGTATTTAGCGGATATTCTTGGACATGACTCAATTTCGGCACCAAAACATTGACTTAAATATATTGTATACACCAGATAAAAAGGAGTTGTATAAAAGAGTAGAAAGAGCAGTGAATCGTAAGTTGTTTGGTAACTTTTGCGATTAGCCGACCATAATGGACGATAATACCATATACTTTAATTTAGCACTATTTAACCATGTGGCTCTTAATCAAAGAGTATTTATGTAATAAAATTATAAAAAGAATTTCTTTTCAAAGTTCTATAAATGTTAGAAATAAAGAAATTATGCATTATTAATTCCAAAATAAATACTAAGCCAAAGAGTTTTTTTCTTGCTTAATATAATTTTTGTTAACTTCTTTCCAGTCGGATATGATGCCGTTGCAATAAATTACTTTGTAGAAAATATTATTCAAGAAAAAAAATCCAAAAAAGTATGTATAAAATATATATATATATGTAGACTAAATTTAACACATTTACTTTATTTTACAGCCAAAACCAACCGTTGTTAACCCAGAAAATATAAAATTAAACAAAGATGATGTTAAAAAGCTTCAAGTATATAAATTAATAAAAAATGATATTGTTATTATAATAATGCTATACTTTTTTCAAAGGAAATTTGTCCTCATTTTACTCAATATACAAGATGCACATGGATTTTATCGGATCCTGCTGCTGCTCATTTCGCACAAGTACTTAAAATAGACATTTAAAAAAGTGCTTTAACTTTTTAATAGAATAAAATATCCTTTTAGACTCATAAAGAGGTTCAAGCGTACGACATTCAAGCTGTTCTGCCAACAAACGAAAAGGTTTTACATGTAAGTTGTCAACTTTTTAATCAAAATAATATTTATATAATCGTATTTAACGCAGATGGCTTGCAATCAATTAGAAGTTGATATAATATCTTTGGATTTAACGGAAAGTCTGGGCTTTCACTTCAAACGAACGTCAATTGGAGTGGTATATATAAGTTATTATATTTGTATCTATAATGTATATGCAATGTTTGTTGTTCACTATTCTATATAGGCTATAAGAAGAGGATTACATTTTGAAATAATATACACACCAATGATAAATGACCATTTTAGTAGGGTCAATATAATATGTAACGCTCAATCTTTAATTTCAATCTGTAAAAATAAGGTTAGTTAATTTCTCAGAAAATTCCAGTTTTCATTATAGTTAACATATATTCCCACTTTAGAATATTATTCTTTCAAGTGCTTGTGATAATGTAAGTAGTTTGTGATTATAATTACTTTCTTACATAATTTTAACTTTCATTGCAGATCATGCTCTTAAGAGCACCTGCTGACGTTTCTAACTTGTAAGTAACCTACTGGCTTTTCCATTTAAATTATACTTTATACTTTATTATAGATGTTGCTTATTTGATATGAATCAATCGTATCGAAAAGCTACAGTAGGTAAAAATTGTTTGAATGTCTTATCAAGAGCTGGTGAGTACTTTAATGATAAACACATATTTTTCTTAAAGTGGTTTATTTAATACATTACGTTGTAGAAACAAGAAAAACTGCTAAGGGTGTTATTATGATCCAGAAAATTAGCGATTTAAAGAAGCATCAACGCCATTTAATACCAGATTCTAGTTCAGATTCAGATGTTGTAGACTTAAATAGTGATAAAGATGAAGAATCATCCTCTGATGAAGAATTAATTTGTAAAAAAGCGAAAGCAGAATAGCTAGTTATTTTTAATGTATAGTTTGTAGAAATGTTCAAATTTTATTCTTGTTTGAATACAGTTTTGTTGCTAAGTATATTATTTAGTCCAAATCTTTGATAGTTTACTGTAGTATTAGAGGGCAAGTAAGAAATATGAAGTGAAACCGACTATCACATGATAATCACGTGATAAATATGCCAGAAATTAGTTTGTTTTTGGAATATTGAAAATCAAGGAAATATTTTGATAGTATATTTTTTCATAGTGACAGAATTTAATGTCATCTGTATGTCTTAAGAAGTAAAATACCAGTTTTTATAAACATACGTGATTGTGATTGGCCAATAAAATTGTACTGTGGCAGTAAAACATTCAGTAGAAAGCTGCCGTGTATTCTTCTAATCCCCTATTTTATTTAAGTTGATTCTTTGTTCAAACCGTATATCGGATCACTATTACTTTCAAGAAATAGTTGAAAAATAATACAGTTAAAAATTGTTACTGTATTAAAAGGAATTTCTTCTATTTAGTTATTGATCATGTCTAGATGCGTTTAAACGAATAGACCAAAAACGAAATTTGGATAATTGCTGAATCTATCTTGCAATGGTAATAATCTAGTCATTTTATGTTGACAGATAACGTAGTAAATATACAAAGATTTGTCACAAAATATTATGTTATTTAATCAATTGATTATTTTGTGAATTTTGATCTAAACCATTTAGCTTTCTGCAGACAGCATATGTTTTTTATTGAAAGAAATGAATATTACAGTAAATATTACTAGTTTAAAATAGTTGGTAACTAGTTAAAAGTATTTTATACATAAAAGTACTCAATGAAAGAAATCCTTTTTAATACTCAAATATATGATTTTAAATAAGCTAAGCTTCAGAAACAGAAAAGAAGAACTGTTGTTATTGTATAATAATAATAACAATAATCGTAACAATAATAGAATAACAGAGAGCTAACAAATATTTTCAATACCTTCTAGTATTTAATATATTTTAAAACTTTTTTTCCACATTACAGGAAAGTTGAGTTAAAAAATTAATAAAAGAAATGTATTTTCCAATTGGTTGGCCTAGGCAATTAAGACCTTTGAATGCAGAAGAAAATTGGCTGCAAATTAGTTCCAATAGAGAAAGAATTTTTTTGGGCTTATTATCTGCAAGACATTTTTCTATTTGGTACTGCAAAGTAAGATATGTTTAATTTATATTTTGGTTACTTTTTAATGTTATCAATTTATATATAGCCTGCTGTGCAAATTATTTTGTATACAAGAGATTCAGAATCCTTAAAAGAATATGGGGAGAATGAACTATTTATATGGAGACCGGACTCATCTATGGTTGCGATATGTGTAAGTAGTAGCTTACTTCCTCCTAAATAACAATTTACCTTTATTAAATAAAACCTAATTTTTAGACTTCTAAAGGATATATTCTCTTCTTCAAGATCTCTTTAGACAAAACGAAGCATCCTTGTGCAGTGTATACAACTTTTGAACAGAGGTAAAATATAAAAATGGATGCTGTTAAATATATTTAAATGTAATTTTATAATAATTTAGGCAATATTGAAAAAGTAGACTGATTGTAAATTACTTTATAATTTTCGATAGTCATTTTAGTGTTGTTAATTATTTAACTATGTAACCCGTAATATAATCTATAATGTATCTTTTATGAACGAACACCTTATTTTCCAAAGGAAACACCTTCAGGAAACAAGCGTTGAAGATGAGCATATTCCTGCTTTAGTCGTTAGTCCATCAGGTTCTACTCAAATTCCTGGAAATGTTAAATGGTATATAATTTTATATTCATTGTAAATGGCAATAATGCGTATTTTTTAAATAGTATTGAATGTATTAAAGACGAATTATTAATATGTACTGGATATGGATTATTACAAAGACTTCGATGGGATGGTTTATTAAATGGTGAATTTACAGTTACATTAGCCCATGTGCCTTTTTCTACTGATCTAGAAAATTCTGGAGGTAACGTAAAGAAATCAAATATAGAAGAAATAAGATTTGTAATGTTTTCATAATTGTTATAGCCGCTCAACTCTCAGATCCGGATGTTTATATAACACATTTGGAGTATGACTCCCTACTTCATGGATTCTTAATAGTGCTATCAAATGGAAAAGCTGCTTATTTAACTTCTAGCTCAGTAAAGTTTGATCCAGGAGTAAGATTCTTTTTCGTTTACATGTAGCGTCGTATGTTATAAGTTAAATAATTTTTTTGTCTTTATTAAAGCAAATGCAAGCTGTGTGGGCTCCTGATTTACATGATGCAGTAAGTTGTGGCGTTAATCATAAGTATCTTCTTATGGCTTTTGGATGCGAAAAGTACGTTTAAATAGATAACTTAAGCTGGTCTTTTATTCCATTCTATTTTATGTACTTGTGCATATTAATTAGTGTTAATTTACCAATATAGTGGAGAGGGAATTGTTTATTGCCTTGATGAAATGACTGGTGCCTTACAAATTTCCTCAAGATTAGTAGTTCCAACAAGAGATTTTCCTGGTAAATAGATTAAAAAACGATACAACGCTGCTAATTTCTTTAGTATAGGAAATTAAAATGTTTTATGTTTACTTAGATGCTAGACATGTTTGTGGTAGTGCTGAAATGTTGAAATGGACTCCTGACGGACGTGTTTTAATAATGACTTGGCAACACGGAGGTTTTGGATTATGGAGTGTATTTGGATCACTTTTATTGTGTTCTTTAACGTTTGATCACAGGTAAAGATTGAAATTTTATTATTTAATTAAAAACTATAAATTATAAAATAATAACTATTATTTTCATGCATATAGTTCAAATCATAAACTCTTTTCTAATCCTAATTCAAGAATTAAATCTCTTGTGAGTGAAAATCAAATTTCTTTCTATTTATTTCATAAACATATATAATATGTATTTTTAATCAAATAGGAATGGAGTTGTGAAGGTTATCATCTGTGGATAATCAACGATGATGAACAAACAACTAATGAGGAATCTGGAAAAAGTAATCTATCACTTCAAGTTTTGTCATTTGTTAAGAGTGCATCAAATTCGAATTGCGGAACTGTTAGTTTTAATTTTGTTTCTTTAAAAAATCATATTATATTAATTAAATATTTTCAATTTCACGATTTTGAAGACCAATCAAGGTCAAATACTTCTTCAAGGAGAAGATAGACTGTATTTAAGCGTTGATGAATTTTCATCTAAAAATTGGCACTCTCAAGTTGAACATGGAGAGCTAATTAGCGCTTTTGGTGGTAGACATTGGACAGTATTACCAATACCAGAAGCATATTTAACTCATAATTTTCCAATAAGAGTTTGTATTTTTTCTTTTGATATTTCTTAATAAATCAAAATCTTTGTTTATTTTACAGTATTCTGCCGTTGATTCTAATGGTAAATGTGTAGCAGTAGCTGGTAAAACGGGACTTGCTCACTTTGCCTTAAACTCAAGACGATGGAAATTATTTGGCAATGAAAATCAGGTAAATTATTAAAAATAGATTAAAAATATTAATTTTATTAGCTTTTTCCTTCTAAAATTCCCTTTTAATGTTTTAGGAGAGAGAAGTAGTTGTTTCAGGTGGTTTAACTTGGTGGAAAGAATTTATATGCGCTGCTTGTTACAATATTCCAGAACAGAGAGATGAAGTAAATATTCTAATATTGTTAAATATTTTTCAATTTTAAATTGTAATCTAATCATTTCCTGAATAGATTCGATTTTACACAAGAGAAACAAAATTGGATAATACATTTAGTGAAGTAGTTAAAGTTCCTTTTCAGCTATTGTTATTGAACACATTTAAAGATTTATTGGTTGTTTTATGTCTGGATGCACATATAATGCTCTTAAAAATGGAGAGGAAGAAGAATAAAGGCAGCTGTATGTTTTTAAATGACTTTTATATTATTCTATAATTGATTAAATTACCTGTTTGATTAATAATATTTCTTCTGCAGATGCTACTGTCATAACAACAAAAATTCAAGAAGTTCCTATTGGGAACTTTGTACCCCAACCTCTTCTAGTAACCTGGGTAGCCATGACGCCATTTAGAACAGAAACTGGTTATTTTATATTATTTAATTTATTAGCAACGACAAGTAATTCGTTATGATTGAATATTTTAGCATCTGTGAAAATACCTCAACAAACTGAGTTCGAAGCAGAGAGTATACTCCTAAATGTAGCAGGAAAATTGCTTATGTTTCAAAGAGATCGCTCGGGAATGCAACTGAAGTCTCAAACTGAAGATAAACCGGTAATACCTTATGAAAACAATTATATAAGCTTTTGGGAATTATATCATTTTTCCTTATTAGTTGCCTTTCTGTGCACCTGTGATGGTAGCATCTTCAGTTGAGAATATGTGGTCTATGTGCGCAACAAATTCAAAGAAAGATACAAGATATATATGTGACGCATTGTGGTTAGGTTGCGGAGCTTTTGGAATAAAAGTTTGGTTACCTCTCCCTCACAGTGAAGATTCAAAAGCTCATAGTTTTATGTCTAAAAGAATTATGCTACCAATAAAAGTTGACCTTTATCCACTGGGTATATTATTATCAATTATAATAAATAATGAAAAAAGGCATATAATTAGTTTTATATATTTAGCAATTCTCTTTGAAGCTGGAGTGATTTTAGGAACAATTAGTGATGCTGTCACTTATAAAACTAGTGGGGATCAATTTCATGATAGCTGGCCTTATTTGGCTTTAGAAAGAACTGTAAGTAATTGTTTTTTTATAGTTATATACTCTTTTCAGTGAATGAATGTATAACATTTAAACAGAGTCAGATATTTCTGCATCATGTTCTACGTCAGCTGCTCAGACGAAAGTAGGCTATTCCATTATATTATTTATTTTATATATATATACTAATGTATTTGAGTATATTTACCAAAAATTCTTTAAACAACAGCTTGGGTGTTCATGCTCTTCAGTTGGCGTTTAGTTATCAAAGTTTACCTTATTTTCCACATGTTCTCGAATTATTATTGCACGAAGTGTTAGAAGAAGAAGCTACTAGTAAAGATCCAACACCAGATCCACTGCTACCAAGGGTAGTTGCTTTTATTCAAGAATTTCCAGAGTTTCATCATGAAACTATTGTTCATTGCGCAAGAAAAACTGAGGTTGCTCTATGGCCCCATCTTTTTGCTGTTGTTGGTAATCCAAAAGATTTATTCGAGGTAATTAATAAATAATATCTTATTAAATACAATAATCATTCTGCTAAAAAAAAGGACTGCCTTTTAAATAAGAAGTTACAAACTGGCTCTTCTTATCTTATTATCTTACAAAATTTGGAGAAACCGATGGTTTCAAGACAGGTAAAATATTCAATAAGTAGTAAAAAAAAGACACATAATATGTATATATATGTATATATTTATATATTTATATAAGACATTCAAACCAGACATTCAAACCAGGTTGAATTTGAAATTCAGTTAAAAATTATTCTTATACCTATTATTAGTGATTCAATAATATGTGAATTATTGTTATTATCCTTGTCCTCCTTAACCATTTCTCATAACTTTCAATACCTCTTTTAGTTGTTGTAAACAAAAACAAAATGTGATTATTTCTATTCCTTCCTCCTTTATTACAAATCAATTAAAGGATATTAGAAATATTTTCTTCATATATATATTTGAAATATATACTGTATATATATTAATATATATATATATTTCTTTAAATATTCTAAATTCCTTTTGTTTGTAATTCTAATTAGATTTTATATTTTTTTTTCTATCCTTACAATGTTGGCATGCAGGATTATGAGCATGTGAGTAATTGAAAGGAAATGAATAAGACGTCATCATTTAATTGTTGTATTTAGTTGTATTTATTTTTTATGTAAAAATGGAATCATTTAATCATTTATTCCTATATCTTTGTTTCCTTTATCCACTTTTAAACTAATGATTTATTATTATCATAACCAATTAGAAAAGTGAAAGAAGTTAAACTTCTTTTATTGTCATTTATCTTTAAATATATATTATTAATTAAAATTAAGAAAAATAATGAAATATTTAAGAGAAAAAGATGAGTTTTCTTTTTATTTTTCACTACTTTATTTATATTTATAAGGAAAGTTTAAAAATTTAAAGGAAATCATCCCAAAGAAGTAAAAATAATATAATAATCTTTTAAATTATTTGACAAGAAATAAACCTGGTGACAGTGCTACTTATTAAGATTTCTTTTTTGTTTCTTGTTCTATGATTCATTGTCTTAATTAATTTGAGCTATGATTTTTTCATTTAAAGCATGCTACACTTTTACTGGATGCTGCTTTAGAAAGCTGTGAATGGGAATTAGCAAGAGATTTAGTAAGATTTCTTAAGGCAATTGGTTAGTATAGTATTTTAGTGTCATTAGCCTTAATAAAATTATTCTATGTAATATTTATTTTATAAGATATAACAGTAATTTATAAAAAGGTTTTATTAATATTTTATTTCTATAAACGGTACTATTTATAATTTTTGTCTTACCTTAATTGAATAATTGTTACTATTTATTAATAAATAGATCCTTCTGAAGCTGAATCACCTCATTCACCGAGAACAAGGGTGGGTAGTTTATGCATTTACGGTGCAAGTTTAATGGGGCCGTCTAGTTTATCTAGCCCCAAGGTTCGTTATAAAAGTAGTTAAAAAGCTATAGTGTTGTTCAAGCTTTTATGACACGACTTATTTTATTTTACTATTTTTTTATTCGAAATGAGATTAATTAATGTAGTCAATCTCAATTACTCATTTGTCTATTATTTGAATATCACCTATCTCACTTTCGTTTAAATTGTAATGACCTCTATCTCTCTTTCTTATGTCACAAAATTCACGTAACTGCTGACAAATGATAAAAGTTTCAGATTAGATCAAATCAACTTTATCAATTTGGACCTTGTTGAGCTTTTTTTTCACATTTTTTTTATATCTATGCCAGTTTTAAAAAAAAAAGAGAGAAAGACGATCTACTTAAAATATTTACTATTATTGAAATTTTTAATAATTTTACATTAAAGAAAGAGACGTTTTTTGTTAAATTTAAGACAAAATAATATTTCCAATTGAAATATAGAAAAAGAAATTTATTTTAATAAGAAAAAATTATTAACTATTTTCCAAACTAATTTTCTAAGAATAAAATCTTTTTCTTTTAATAAAAAAAATAGAAATAACATGGTTACATCAAAATAAAAAATGACGTGCTTATCTTTTCTGATTATAGGTTATATTCTATCTGCTTTTGCTAAAAATATAATTTTAATTTTAAAAGATAACGCTAACTGAGAAATGAAAAAAAAATGGACGGAAGTTCATTTGTTTTCTATCTCAGTTAAATGAAAAAAGAAAACTATTTTATTAATTTATTAACATATTAGAATGTCTTATGAGTTTTTTTTTTTATTGAATATAGGAAGGTGGTTCATTTATATTTAATCCGTCAATAAGGGCAAAATCGGATGCTGAGAGAAAGGATAAAAAGGAAAAAGTTAAACATACATTATCTTGCGATAATATTAAAGTCCCTAAAAAGCAAGCTAATCAAACAATTCCTCAAAAATCTGAAGAAATTAATTCGGAAAAATTATTTATCGATGTTATATTAAATCGACATGCACGTCATTTATTAAGTTCGTATAGACTATACGATTTGGCTTGTTTTGCCGCAAATTTGGATGATTATCAACTAATCGGATGGTTAAAGAGAGAAAAGTACGTGTTAAGTAGCTTATTCTTGCTAGTTAACAGAAAGTAAATTTAAACTTTTCTATGAAAAAAAAAACAAACAGATTAAGGGCAGCTAGAGTTGACGATTTTATCACTGCTATCAACAAACTACATCAAGATTTCTGTTGGCCGTTACCTTTACCCCCTCTTACCTCAGTTAATTTGAGCAGATTATGTAATTATTGAATTATGATACGTGATTGCAAGAATATTACAATGTAATGTTTATTTTGATGTCAAATAGCTTTGGACAGTTTGTCCCCTGGTTCAACTCCTGCATCTTCAGCTCCAAGTACAGTTACAAAAGATGAGACTATAATTAAGCCTCCTGATAAACTGGATATACCACTTAAAAGGGTAAACAATTTTCAAGATATAATCTATATCATTACTAACATTGCATGTGTTGCTTCATTTTAGTATGACACGAGTCCTGGAAGCCCACACAGTGCCAATATTCAACTACTTCCGCAAAAGAGTCAAGGTTTTTAATATCTTTTTATCTGTAAATGTATTCATTTGGCATAATTTGCTTAGAATGTTCAAGTTACGCAAATACTGAAATAAGCGAAATAAGTGATTTAGATGGTGCGCAAGATGCTCTTATGTATTCTGATATGGATTCAAATTTGTTACATAATTTATCCCAACAATTAGCCAATAAAGGACCACCCGAAAGTGAACATCAATTAAGGTTCTAAATTTATACTAACTTTTTACAACTACTTATATAATAAAAATTAATATAATTAATAGATTTTTGCTACAAGTCGTACAAGAGGCTGGCTGCTTGGAGTGGGCTCTTATTTTATCAATTTTGCTTCGAGATATAACAGCCGTTGTTAGAACTGTCAATTTAGCTTCATTACCCGATACAACGACTGACATAGTTTTACGAATGCGTAATGGTTTACAGAAGCTGGAAGAGTGGTCACAAGATAATTGGTAATTAATAGCTCTGGTTAATAATATTAGTTTTCTAATTACTCTTCATTATTTCTATTAGTCCTGGATATAAAGCCGTCTGCACAGCTATTCAAAATCAAATACTCCGTCTAAATGGCATGCTAATTAGTAAGGAAAGACCAAGAACAAGAAATTCAAGTTCAAATAGTCAAATATCGTTACCATCACCTACAACTCCTACAGAAAATATTACAAAGCCCTTTGAAAGAGATTGCAGTACAGAAGAAGTTGAAGAGAAAGAGACAGAGCCAGAAGAAGACACAGAAAATCAATCTAGAGACTGTGTAATTAGCTAACTATTTGTCAATTTAACAAAAGAATCTTTATCGTATGTCAATCATATTAAATTCGACGGTGCAAATTATTTTCTTCAGACAATTGTTTAGTTCACGTTTATAAACTTGTGAACTTGTTGAATATATACAGGCTTGTTTTACTGATTTTGTTTTAGTATCTATTGATTAATGGTTGAACGTGTGCTGCTAATAAATTCGAGAACAACTATGCACACCTTACGAATTATAATGTACTGCTTTAGCAGATTTTTTATTAAAAGTTTCAACGAAAAATACACACTCTTGTAAAAATTTTATCAGATATTAATTTTTTTATTTATCAACATTGGTTGTTATCTAAATGTAACTGATGAGTCTCCTTGAAAAATTTCGAAACAGATATAGAATTTGAAATTTCAACCGGAAACGGAAACATAACAATTCAATTTTTATATTTAATATTCTAATAAAAGTACTTTATAAATTGTTAAAAAATTATAACAGTTTTTTAATTACTATTATTTTTCGAAAACTAAAATTCAACATTCTTTCAAAATAAAATATAAATGAAAGACAATTTATGATCCCCATGACGCGAGAAATCTCTGGCACAAGAGTACAGAAAACACAAAGGGCGAGGGTCATACTCGTGATTGTGATACTTCCAGGTAAAACAAATACTTAATTAAGGCCTTAATCTGTTAATCCATTTTCAGACAAAGTTAAATATTTTATGTGTTTCTATAATTTCTAAATTTGATTTAGTTTGTTATGTTTATTTTGTTGTATTACTAGCTACAAACTAACGGTTTTTTGTTGTGGTCTCATGGCGGACCCTTTCATGGGACAGGTGTTGTTCCTGGAACAAAGAAAATTTCCTTATTTGTCAATTTATTTCATTATTCTCGTTTTGTCTTGGCATATAAAGTTCAGATTTATTAGCTGAGTTTTAAAGTTTTTTCTTAAAAATATTTTGATCCTTTAATATTAAAATGAGTCACGTCTTTCTTTATGATACAATGACTGTTTGCCGTCAGGAGGACAAAAAGAATGAGTGCAAATGTCGTGATTATTAAGACTAGAATTGTACAACTAAAGCTAGAGTAGTAGTACGCGAATTACACTATTACGTAATGAATGATGTAATTACTAACTAATAAACATCCCGACGAGACAACTGATAACGTTAATTGTGGGATTTTCTTCAATTCTCATTTGGAAAGATATTGAGTAAGATTATCTAAAGGATTTTATAGAATTCGATGTAATTTACTATCTAGAAAATTAAAATATCATTTACTCAACAGTTGTTTTTTTTACATTAGTTGAAAGAACGATACAATAAATAAACTGTTCTGTATTGTCATTTGGGATGCCGATCAATTGAGAGTTTTATAGTTGTTTTGTCTATTAAATTCAAATGTTGATCAATGCTTTCTATTTGTGGTGTATGAAATTAAGTATCATTACAAGAAGTCAGACGGATCACGAAAATACCTCTCAATTATGTCAAATTTTTTAATTTGAATGATTTATTACACGTAGCCAGTGTTTGCTTATTTACTAATTAAAATTAACTATTTTCTTAACAGATGAATAGATGAATATGAAACCAGACAGAGAAAAATTGAGAACTCTTTTAACAGACACTGTCACGCTTCTTTGTCGAAACACGTTCGAATGGAATTTTCAAAGTCACATGTGCGTACAGGGAGTAGTGGGTGTAACTCTCGATGACAAAGAAGTTCTACTTGTTCATATAAATCGTAAAGTTAAATCGGGATGTTCGGCTGATACAACTTTTGATGTCGAAGATGCAAACGTTTGCGAAGAAATTATGTCAGATGATTTAGAAAGATTAATGAGGAAGAGGCGGAGTGGTGAAGGAAAGAAAAAGAGGAGACGCAGTAGCAGAGAGGATTTAGGAAGCTCCGGTGATTCAGACCCAAATCAAGGAAGCACATTTTCTACCCCACAAAAGGTTCACTCAACAAATGGAATTGGTTCCGAAGAAGAGAGAAAGAAAAAAGAGAATCATCTCCTAAAAGTCGTACTACCAGCTGTTGAGAAATTAAAGGTATTTATCTCATTTTCATTATATCATTGTAAAGGAACTTTTATCCTAGCTAGAAAATATTGTTTTATATGCATGTTTTTAAGAGCTAGTTTTACATTCATGTCAACGTCAGATTTGCGTGCTTAGCTTGTAATGAAAAAATGCACTATGCAAGTTTCTTAATTGTTAGCTAAAATAGCCCTTTAGTTGAATCTGATTAACCGTTCTTAATATATTTGCGGATACAGTGTCTTTTTCTCATGGAGGATGTTTCTGTTAACTTTCGCCCTAAAAAAACTAAATTTGCGTATCAAACTATAAAGGTGTCATATCAATCTCTTATCTGCTGTTAAATAGTGTATATTGTAAAGGTGATATAACCTTTAATATATAACGTGAACTAGGACATTTTCAATGTCGTACATGACACCTTGCTAGTTTATAGTAAATTGAATTTAGATTTATTCTGTCTACATTTGTCTATGTTCGATACGGAAATGGAATAACTAATGTCTTTTATAAAATGCAATTAGCTATGTTTGAAGTTGACCATCTATTATCTTATGAATTGTTACTGAAAGGAATCGTAAATAGCGTAGCTTAATTCTTTTTTATTTTATTCTCCAACAATGGAATGTCATCTTTGTAAACGTTTATTCAACCAATTTTCACCTGATTTATGTTAATAATTAGATCTCTATACGCTAATAGATTTAACGTGTGCTATTGATATTGTTGCAGGCTAAAGGTATGGACGATAGTGACTGTAGTGAAGGTAGCAACCATGCAACAACTGCTTGTTCCACAAGCTCAACAGAAGAAAGGGGCGATCGTAGAAAGTCAAGGAAGCCTCTGAATATCAACGCGCGAAGGGCAAAATTTGAAAACATGGAAAGCGAGGAAGAGACTGTTTTTGAAGATACTGCCGAGCCTGTAAAAATTGAGCGCGAAAGTAAAACATTCGAGGCTGGAGTCTGGGAAGAAAGGAGTCAAAATATACCAATGGACGAGGATTCTGAGGGGAAATTTGTTATCCATCAACCAGGCGATGTATGTTTTTATTTACGAATTGTCCATTATCTAGTCACGTACATTACGTGAATATTCGATTGTATGTAATTAAAATAACTCATAATAATATTCCTTATTTCTGTAGCCTAAAGAGGACCTACATATTGACAAGGATGATCACAACACCTGGATGCCTGGGAAAAAAGTACGTCGTTCAGCGCTTTCTAAGAGCAAGCCACACAAATGCGAAATAAAAGGATGTGATAAGTCGTTTTACCATAAAACTCACCTGAGACGCCACGAACGACTTTCTCATAATATGCTGCCGGCAAGACTCCGCCATTTGGCTCATGGTGGTAATAGTAATAATGGGGCCAATACTAGAATTCCTACTCCTATTTTACAATCTCCGTCTTTCCCAAATCCACCGCATCCAGCAGCGTCTTCACTATTGCATGTTATGCAACAGCCTGATGTCTAGTTTTAAATATTTTGTTATCTCGGAAACTTTATAAAGAGTGTTAGGGTATCTAATTAGTTTTGCAAAATTGTTGACTGGGATTTAAATGGGAAATTAATAATTAGTCCGATAAAAAAATAATCAAATTTCCTAGAGCACCAAGTACTCTAAATAATTAAAGAGAAGTTTGATTTGTTTTTTCTTAGTTTAGTTTTAATTATATCATTTTTTTTCTATGTAGAACTCTTGTTACGTTCAAGTCTTAGATGACCTAATACTCTTTATACAGCTTCGGTAAAGGCTAGTCAAGTTTACTAGATCAAAGAAATTTATGGCCTTTTGTGTTTCTAGTCACTGTCCATGTTTTATACTAGTCATTTTGCGTGTCTGTTGTATTGATTTCTTATATAATTGTATTTATTTGGGTTAGTTGGTATGGTTATGTGAATGGGTATAATTTATGTTGTGATGAGCTTACTCTCTAAAACATTCCTTTTTTTTTTTGTTGTGATTTTTTCTTAACATTCGCCAATGGTTTATTTTTTGAAAAGCATTCCTCTTTTTCTAATTTTGTATTCAAAAATATTTCCTTGAATGTCTTTTATAAGAAACAGTGTTCTTTAATGAACATTAACTTGAAAGAGTCTGTATAAACGTTGTCATGGATCAAACGCGTTTCGTATCAATATCTTCTTTCGTATGAAGTTTAATACAGTTTGCTTATTTGTTCCATTTGCACTAAGATTGATAAAAGTTGGCATAAAGGAATTGTTTCAATTTGCGTATGAATTTATTAGGGAAAAGGTCAGTTTTTGGTTACATTGAATGAAAACTATTTTCAATAAAAGAGTAATAGATATTTATATATATGTTCAGAGCCAAAACTCATGAGGGTCGTATACAGACCATAATGTAAAGAAACCACTTTTTACGTCTTTCTCTGTAACTGACCCAACAATATGTTATTAATACCACGCTTAAGCAAATAGAAACCGCACAGTGCAGAAAACTGAAAAATAGGAAGCTAAGTTTTTGATCATTATTGATTCTTCTTCGACAACTGCAAAATTTACATATTCTGCAGTTGTCAGCCTCATCTCATTTCTTGAAATGAGCGTAAAACAAATAATAATTTTTAAAATGGCATAGTTGTTTGTCGGACCGCTTGTATCCTTCGAAGTTATCATAGTTGCAATTTTCACTAAGGGTTTGAGAAGCTAGTGACGCCTGAAATCCAAAAATATGATATTAATAAGCAACATTAAAGATTTAATTTTTTTAAATGCAGCTGCTCAGGTTTACCTCATTAGCAAACACTGTCATTACAAATCGAACAGGTCTAAAAAGATCAAGAACTTTTGATAATAATTCCTTATAGCATCTCTGGGGCACATTGCTCTCAAAACTAACGTAAGAGAAATTCTTTTCTGGCGTTATATGTATTGTAAAGTATTTCGACTGCAAAAAAAAAAAATAACTCGTTCTACGATACATTGATAAAGTAGAAATTATCAAATAATAAAGTGATAATACATCTGGCATAATTGCATTCATCGAATAACCACAGGGTTCAAATAAGAACTCGTCAATTGTGGCTCCTGGTATTATTTGATCAATTCCAGATTTCTATTAGAATAAAAAGAATTTTTTTAAAAAAAATTTATGAATAAATTCTCTCTACCATAGTAGCTTCTTTTCCAGTTTTGCCACTGGTCGAAAAGAATATTTGCATAACATCTTGATCAAGTTCTGTCATTAATAGGTGATCACTAGTTAAGGAAAGTAATCTTTCATATGCTATAAGACATGATATATAGATCTATTTAAAGGATATTTCAACTGTTTGATCAGGCTCCACTACTCCAACTATATCCTTTGTATAAAGATACCAGCAATCCCTATTTAACCTTCCTAAGGCGTATGCTGCACCATCTACAGATTAGATAACATTTTGCGTTTAATCACTAAGTAAGAGGACATAAATTTGATCACCTTCGACTAATTCATCTAAAATTCTCGTTTCATCATCAAAACTCTGATGTACCTTATCTTGCAATTCTGGTCTTTCAAAGTTTTTTCTCGAGTAGAAAATATCCTGTAAAAAAGCAATAGAATTTTTAAAGAAACATATATAGATGTTCACCTTTTGGTTGAAAAAAAGTCTATTTAATGTATGTATGAATATATATATATATATATATATATACAGTATATTACATTTATAATTTAACATATAAAACGTGTCTCTATTCATTAAACTTGATCTCACAAATCAATGCTTTAAATGTCAAATATAAATGGTCATTACTTGAACAATATCCATGGAACATTGATCTTTGATAAGTTTCAAAAGAGGTTTCAATGCTTTTAACAACGTTGTGGTTCCGCAAGTTTTTAAAATAACACGATTACGGGAGATGAACATGCTGCTTTCGCTGGATAACAAACAAAATATAGAACTATATTAATCAACTATACTTAATTATATACAGCTTTAGTCATCACCGTCAAATAAATGTAGATAAATACCGGCGTTTCTTTAAAATATGTCAATTTTAGTACCTATTACATAATTAAACTTTCGAGTGCAAAATAATAATGAATAAGGGGGAAAAAAGCACTTTGAAAGGTTTATAACAAATGCTAAATCGCACAACAAGTTTTCTTTATATCATAGAAATATAGTGGTCACACGTAGAGTATGATATATCGATTTAATATTGGTTACAGATAAAAACTTGTTTTTTCCCTTTTGTTTTTAACATTATAGGTATAATATTAAACAAATTATTACCTTAATATGTATGAATCCATTTCACTGTTTGATTTCTTACTAATAATTTTGCAGTGAACCAAATCTAATAAGTTGTCCCACTCATTCCTGTAATTAATATATATATATATATATATCAATTATTGTCAAATTGAACTTGTACGAAATGTTTCTAACCTGGATATTACTCTTATATCTGCTTTATCGTTTTGATTGGAAGATGAAAACCAAACTTCCAACAATTTTTCGGTACCTTCAAAGAAGTCATCACCATTCATAACTTCAACCATTTTTTCCTATATAATAAATAAACGTAATAATGTAAAGCAAGTAATAAACTGCATGACTGATATATTCTTATAAGAATTGATCAAGCATCTTGTAAAAGGAATAAAGATGATCTTGAAACCTAAATTAGACCTTTTCAGCTTCGGTGCACACAATGATAAAAAAAAATTAGATTTTCTCTCTCATTCATTAATAACAAAAAAGTATAACAAGTCTTTTTTATATTATCTTTTAAGAGAATAATTCATAAATGACCTTGGGCATTTTTAAAACTAAAGCCTTCCTAATTGTAAAGTTGTTAAATTAAGCCCCTTCAATAGGGTTCTAAGCTTTTGCAAAATGTTTAAGTTAGCTGAGGGGGAATTGTTAATATTTTAAAATGAAATAAAGCGATCCTGCGAAAAGATTGAAGATCTGTTCATTTAGGACTGTCTACGTTCTATTCAAGTTTAAATATTATATTACAGTTATAGTACTAAAGCATGGAAACCTAGAATTTTAATAAGTGATTGTTTTTTCATCGTTAGAAAAAGTTAGAATAATGACAATATTTTATTAAAAAGCTCTACTATTTCTCTTACTATTAGTTTTCAGCAAACCTATTACTTATGCTTTTCCGAAAGAAGAATCAAACAAATATTTATAAAGTATCTTAACCTTGAACCGGAACTATACTATGTTAAAATGGCGAATAGCCATATATGAAAAATTCAAGTATATTTCAACGATGTGAATATGAACTATATAAATTTACTGTTACAATTGAGTTATATATGTACATATAAAGATAAAGTCAGAATACGAAAATGACCTTAACAATTTCCGGTTTGCCGCAAAATTTGAAACAATATATTAATATATAGGTAATATTAGATTTCTTAATTGAAATTAATTGTCATACATAACTGAATTATATAATTTTAATTCCCTATAATCTATAATTTAGTATTTAGTAACTGTATGGTTTTCGATATGAAGGAACCGGAGTATTCTATGAGTAACGTTCTCTGTCGTAGAATGTTTCTTTTTTTTTGAAAGAACACACTCCAAGAATTTTCTCCTTAATAACATGATATTTTAACAAAGTATATAAATTATAAATAATTAAAAAATATCAAATCTAAAAGAAGTAGATACGAGTGAAAATAAAACGATTTTAATGGACGATTCGTGTAAGTTATAATTCAAAGGGTAAGTTGAGAAGATTTAAACGATCCTTCATAAAGAATTAATTTGATAAAATTCAACTAGTTAAACCTTAACATTCTCTATTTATCTTTATGTAACAAGTAAAACTATTCCGTTCTATAATTTTTAATAATTATACCATCTATATTTATTACATATGTAAACAATTAATAATTGTATATTGAAATAATAAATTAGGAATAAGATATTTCGTAATTGAAATCTAAATAGCACCAAATTATAAAAATTAATATAAATGTTTATTCGGTTAATAATTGATGACATCATAAAATTGTTCATCAAATTTAAAAGAGAATGAAGAAAACTAAATAATAATAAAAAAAATAGCATACAAATTATTAATAGTAAAGAAATAATTAAAAAGTAAGTTTTATGATTTATATATAGTAGTCCGCTTTTTTTTACGTAACCCTTTGACTCCATGAAATTGTTTTAGGAGAAAAAAAATTGAAAAATATGAAAATTAATGAAACAAAATCAATGGAAAGTAAATTGAATGATTTTTGTGGAGAAAATGAAAAAAAACAACGATCTAAGAGTATTGGAAGGAGTTGGAAAATACAAAGAAGAAGATTAAGTTCAACAAGTTCTCTTGTACTTAAAAAATCACGAAAAGAGGGGAAGAAGAGTAGTCATAAGAGTGTGCATAAGTCGAAATCTAAAAGTGGTAGTAACAAGGGGAGCTCAAAATCTTCCCATAAGAAATCTAAATCCAAATCGTCAGTGAGCAAATCAAAGAGTAAGCATAAAAGTAAATCTCACATTAAAAGCAAGACTAGCATTCACCAGCAACTGGAAAATGACTGCTGTGGTTGCTTAGGAGGGTCAAATAGTTTAGTATATTTGAATATTTAACATCGAGGCGTATGTTTACCGTGTTAATTGGCTCTTTTTTACTAACTAGAAAACAAGAGAAGAAACGCACCGGCCTCCATAGGTGGTGATTATTCCAAATCGCAAAATACTACTAGGAGCAGCGCTCCCATGATGCAAAAGATGCCTCCTAACATGGCAAGAGACAAAATGCAAACGAATACTTCTTCCGACCCTCGATACAAACAGGCATACTATGTTCCGCCTCAGATGATTCCTCAAGAAAGACAAACGCAACCAGCCCGCTCAAATTCCCCACCTAGTCCACCTGAGTTACCGCGAGACAGCGTTCCAGAGGATAGGGTGAACTTGCAACATTTATCTACTCCTGCAGAGCCGGTAGCAGTTATCCCAACGATACAAGTAGAACAAAAGAGAGAGTCTTCTCCGGAACCTGTCGCTCAAAATACTCCGGAAAGAAGCGAAACCAGAAGCGAAGATGATGAAGAAAAGAAAAGAAAAAAGGACAATAAAGACACACCTGAAGAAGATGAAGAAAACATAGAGGAAGATGATAAAAAGAGAAAAGGATCTGCTCTTGTTGAGACCTTTAAAAGAGAGCGAGAATTTGAGGAGTACGGCTCACAGTTTAAACAAGAAAATTCATTCTTCGTACAAAATGGGAAATCGACCGAGAAAGTGGTCAAGAAACCAAAAGAAAAATTCAATTTCCAGAAAGAAGCGGAAGAAAGTTCACTAGATTCAAATGAGCGGAAGATAAATTACCGTTACCGCAAAAGAAATCGTCGTTTAATACCATTTTTTATCCAAAAAAATTATTCCACAGTTAAGCCGCCTTTTGACTTGGATGATCCTTGGTTTATTATGGCTGATGAAAATTTGTTATTAAAAAGCTCAAGGCCATTTCAAATCATCCAAAGAGAACTTGAACAAATGCTGGAGGATGAAGATGAGCTGATTAATATATTTGACGAAACCAAACAGCTAAAGAGGGAATATTCGAATGCCGATGGAAAATTTAGGAACAAAATTAAATATCTAAAGGATCTTAGGTCCCAATCGAAAAATCTATACGGGATGACAACAAATGGAGGAAATGGAAACGATAGCGATGTTTATACTACAATCTTGAATAAGGTGGCTAGTAAAGCTTCACAGTTCTCTTCCAAATGGGTGAAATCTGATCCTAAAGTGTCCGCTTCTAAATTATTCAATAACTTCTCTAAAACTACACCATCGCATGATGAAAAGGCTAATCAAAATATAGAGAAATGTATTGAGGAAAGGGCATGGGCAGAGGCAAAACGACATCCAATAATTTCAGACCAGAACGCAATTAAAAAACGAGAAGAAGACAGAAAGATATTTATCGAGAATCTTATGATACAATGTCGCTATGAAGGCCTAACTAGAGGAAAATTTCACATGCCAGTAGCTGATTTTGCATTTGCTGTTCCCGTTCCGAAAAGGGGTGAGACGATAATGACTGGAATGCACTCCTTAAAAATGATCTATTGTAAACATTGGGAACAAACGACCAATAAACCGAGAAACGTGGACGGACTGGAGAGAACACTTTCCTCCCTGGAATTTATCGATCCAAATACATTAGAATTACCCAACGACAAACTTACAGGCAATAAGTAAGTAAAACGTAATTTTAAAAGCTTTTTTGAATAATCCGAAAATTTGAAATGTTTATCATTAGAGTTCTGATTGGGATGGGTAAAAATGCAATTTATATTGGAGGATATATGGACGAAAGTTTGATCAAAGAAATGGATGAGTTCTCCGGTGAACATGCACCCATGAAATGCCGAAATAGCGATGGAAAGTTGGGAGTTGTTGTAAAATTGTACAGAAACAATCAAGGTAAAGGCCTAACCGCAATTGATCTAGTTAAAGAAGCAACGGTATTAGATTACGTTAATAGGAATGTACCCTATGCTGGACCAACTCTTATGGGCTTTGTTAGTATGAGTTACTCTGATGAGTACCTTCCAATAGGTATTGTCACGGCGTTGATCGGTGATCCAGACAATTTTGAGGTAGCCACTCTTGACAGAATTCTTCTTCAAGAAGTTATCTCAAGGGAAGAGAGAGGTGACAAGATACTAGAAGATTGGAGATGGGTGAAGATACTTCTCAAACTAACGAAAATACTTCAAAGATTACATAGAAAACTTATCATTATCAACAATTTAAAATTAAATAATATAGTAATGAGGTGGGTATTTTTATCTTTGGGCAAGGTCTTTTGTTTAATCAAGTTTTGTTAGCAGATATGTTGAAGGTCGAGGATGGTCTTGTCCTAGGCCAACTAATTTTGCTAAAGCGCATATGCTGAGTGGTGTAAGAGATTGCTTATTTGATAATAAAATTCCAACTAAACACGCTGGAGGCGATCAAATTTTCAAGAAAGCAGTACCAACTACTTTTGAGACGAATATTTCTCAACTTGGAAAAATTATCAGAGACGTTAATTTGGCTTTAAGTTTAGGCCTAGAGGGCATAGTAGAACATTGTCAGAGTTCTACGCAAATAGAAGATTACTGGTCAACTTGTCGAATAATAGAGGCTTTGGAAGGGGCTATGACTGATTTGAAATTGCAATCATTACATAATCGAGAGAGAGTTAAAAGTAATAGCAATTCAAAAGAAATTTTGCCCTTAAGTCGAGTTCAAATTGATAGTTTAAAGTCAGACAAAGACTTTATAACCAGGAACAAAAGAAAAAATGGATATGACGATGAGAAATCAAAAACAAGTACTTTCCAGAGGCTATGTCCTCATACACTGTGCCCTCAGTGGAGATGTTTTAATCCAAAAAGTGAGTTAACCATAAAGATTTATTCTAAGAATTCCTAGCTAATATTCCTCCCAATATAAAAAATGATTAGTCTATCATAATTAAAGCTTACAAACAACATGATATACTCGGTCGATTATCAGTAACTTGTAATTAACATTGATTTAGTATAAAGATCACAAGTAATTATTTGTTAATTGATACAGGTTGGATTATTAGCAAATCTTAGTGGATACGAGAATGTTTAAAGATGTAACATTGTTGCTGCATTTTTATTGACTTCCAATATTTACCCTTCCCTTTGTTGTTAATTACGTAATTAATTCTCTTAATTCATTTGTGAAGAATATGATAGTACATTAGGAAACTCTTGTTTTTCCATAATAACTATAATATGATTATCAGTTTATCGTCGTAAAAATTTACAAAGGAAAATGTGAATAAAAGTAGAATTTTTTGCAAATAATTGTCATATTTCTGCACGAATAAAATCATTTTTTTGTCATTTTTTTTAAACTTATTGGATTAAAATAACAAATAAATTTTTCGATAAAAAACCTATTTGATTCTAAGTCAGAAGAATTAGGCCTAGTGTGACTTTGCAGAGTGCTTGTATTCATCTATTTTTATACGTTGAGAGAGCACTGCCTAATCAACAACGATGGATTACTACATTAGAAAGACCTTCGAAGTTGAGCAAAGGGACAGGGATCCTACGGAAAATGATTACTTAAAGAAATTGAAAAATATTCTCTCAGCTCCGCCCACATTTGGCGTACCTCCTGAACCATCTATTGTTGTTGGTAACGTGTTTCTTGGTTCACTGGCTGATGCGGAGAATATACCAATGATGAAAGCTTATAGAATGGAAAGAATAATCATATGCGAAAACGTCTCGCCAATACGAAGAAGACGAATTGATGATATGTTTAAAGTACGAATGAATGGTTATTAAAATTTAAATTATAATCTAGCAATTTATATATAAAGAGCTTAAGATCCTTGTTTCCTTGTGAATTAATAGGTAAACAGGTGGGGAAAAAAACCAAAATATAATCCTACTCTAGCGGTAGTTTTGTAGCAGTAATTATTTCATTCGTTCTTTAAAATAATGAAAAAAGCCAGTTGATATTGAATATAATATTATTCCGATTGAAGACGATGAGGAGTTCATGGTACGGCATTATTTCGAAATGGCTCACCGTTTTATCAACGAAGCCAGAACATTGGGTCATAGGGTACTAATAGCATGCCCTGGAGTGAGTCGATCCGGAGTTTTAGCCTTGTCCTACTTAATATCACAAGGTTTCACCCTATTTGAAGCGACTAGATCGCTGAAGGACAAACGTCGATTACTTTTATGTAACGAAGGCTTTATGAAGCAATTAGTTTCATACGCTAGGGAAAAATGTAGATTGGATAATCTGGAGGGAATATCGGCTCCAGAATACGGCAGACCCATTGATTTATACCGAATAAGATCCGCCCATCTGCCAGCATTTTTATAATAATAGTAATGAATTATTAGCAGAGATATGACCTACTCTTGACCTTTCTTCCTAAAACGCACAAGAAACGTCTACCTATTTCCTTCGTTAGACTATAGAATTCAAAAGGCTGTTTTAAGTCTACATATGTTCTTAGAAGTATTCTATCTAAGCGTAATTGTTTGTAGAACAATGTTTTTATAGAATAAACTTTCCCTTTTTCCAAAAACAACTTCCAAAACAATTTTTGTGGCCTACGAGCAAACGAAGGTGGCGCCTTTGATGTTTACAATATTATATATATATACTGTATATACAGTATTTATATATATATATATATATATATATATATATATATATATATATATATATATATATATATGTTTATCTATCTTTAGTATTTCACTGAAATAGAAGCTTTTTATCTAACCCTACTGTTGTGTATTACTTTATTGTTGAGATGCTAAGAAAGTGCTCTCTTTAAAAACTGCCATCTATCGCATATAAAGCAAACTAAAACTTTATATAAATCCCTGTAAATGAATGCAATTATAATGCTATAACAAAAAAATGAGAACTATATAATTTTACAATAGAAATAAAAATATGTTTGTCCTATCAAAAGTTTTTCTCAAATATCCACTAGATGTCGCTAAATCTATGTACGTAAAAAATCTTAAGTGAGTCTCTAAATATAGACAAAATGAGAGTGGATATTAAAAAGTAGTCAAATTAGCTATTAAAATGGATTAGGTTCAATTGACAAAAATGTAGTACATCCGTTAATCTGACGGATTAAACAAAAAGATATTCTATGTAAAAGGTATTCATATACGTATGCAAGAGAGGAGGTAGGCGAATGTCAAAAGTCTAATTGATTGCGTGACACAGATGCGAATTTATCCTTAAGATAAGGTAATTTCGATACCGAGTAGGCCTATAATTTGGGATTATCTATCTTTGAAGGAAAGAAAAAAGACACGAAGACGCAGAAGAAGAAAAAGAAAAAGAATTTAAAATAAGATAAAAACAGAAGAGAAAGTGGTAAAGAGGATTAAGTCTATTTTTATTTATTATTTTATTATTTATATATTTAATTAATTGATCAAGTAAATTATTAATTTCTTTATTTTTAAACAAATTATTAATTAAATTTGAAAATTAGGGAAAAGTTGAAGGTTGAAGAGTAATTCAAATTGATTTGTTTGTAGGGACAAACTGTTATGAGGCCTAAAGTACGAGTACCGACTCATAGCCCTTATTGCGTTCCGTTTCCTAAGCTGTATACTTTTATTATATTCTCTAAAAAGAAGAAGAAGCTATACAAATGCTTGGGCGATCTCTCTTCCGGAAACGGAAGTAACCTGAGGAAGCAGTATTTTTTTCTTAATACTCCATATATATTTACAAAATCGGCAGTTTGTATGTCCGTATAGACAGTGAGTAGAGTATTACATCATATACCAGCCTAGTTCCCCTAGAATGCTAATTGCTTTTGCATATTTACCAAAAGCAATTGTCTTCTTCTAATCTTGACGATTAACTGCTCCGTTAAGGTCAGGCATCTCTTTCTCTTCCTTTTTTCCAATTTTTTTAATCTTTTTTTTGTGCCAAATCAGCTTACCATCTTCTTGACTGTCTTCTTATTGGAAATGTAGCAAACGAATATTAATTAAACGAGAGAGATATGAGAGAATAAAGGAAGAAGGGAAAGAAAGAAAGAAAAAGAGAGAGAGAGAGAGAGAGAGAGAGAGAGAGAAATAAAACGGACGGGGTAAGGAAAGAAAAAGAGAAAATTACTTTTCTTATATAAAAAGAAAAAGGGTAAAAAAAAACCCGAGCATTATAGTTGGTTGTTAAGGGAAACATGTATTATTTGAAATTGAAAAATACAAGGAAAGGGTAGGTTATTTATAAAAGACGAGTAGGTGAC
Organism: Dimorphilus gyrociliatus; assembly: GCA_904063045.1. Taxonomy (NCBI): domain Eukaryota; kingdom Metazoa; phylum Annelida; class Polychaeta; family Dinophilidae; genus Dimorphilus; species Dimorphilus gyrociliatus. The sequence continues at coordinate 1,428,204 of CAJFCJ010000014.1, read as the reverse complement.
GCTATTATTATGATGATATGTTTGTAGTAAGAAAGGAGGACGAGCTCTATGCCAAAGAGAAAAAAAAACGAAAAAAGTCTGATTTTTTTTATTGATTGGGCTAGGGAATATCGTAATCTGAGAATTAACTTATACTACTATAGACGTGTCGATTTTACGACGAGCGTTACTATCCTTCTACTTTGTAGTTAATGAGGAATAATAGAAAACGATATTATCAGAAAAGAATAAATCGTATTTTATTTCCGTTCTCTTTGTTTATATTCCTTTTTTTCCTATTAATTGTATTGTTGATTTCTTATTAGAAAGGAGGCCAGGAAAAGACGCCCCCCCAATAGCAGCAGGTGCACGACGTCAACAAACGGCCGACTTATTCGTAAACGTCATGCATTTGAGACGGGATAAGATGACATGGTTTCTTCTATGGAATATATTATAGTGTATCAAATATATAATATCTCATTCTTTCTTCAAAGTTGTTCGTCGTGCTCCCTGTTCAATGACATTAGACTGACTCGGATCATTCGGCAACTCTCTCGTCTTTTGCCTTTGTTATACAGCACGTTTTCGTGCGGCTCACCCCTTTATTTGGCGAGCGGAATGGGATTTTGATGAAGTGCAGAATAATGACGTATACTGTGATGTATTAGCAACGCCTGTTGGATTGTCGATACCGTTTTTGCAATTCTTCCTTGAATAATCTGTATAATCTCTCATTTCGTTTATATTGAACCTTTTCCATGTTTGTCAAACTATTCGAACTAGTAAATCCTCTTCTTATAAGGAATAGCTTAGAATGTACGATGAAACGGAATCCCGCCACGTACATCTCGCATACCTGAAAAAAAACGGTCCAATGAACAAATTCATCGTATTATGGTTACGGTGTAGTGAAGTTTACGAATCACTGAATTTAGCGTTACCCAACCGAATCAGTTTATAACAACCGTTAAAAGCTGATAGCCTATTGTTACATTTAAACGAAAATCGTAAAGAGAATTTGCATAATGAAATTTGCAGTATTCTAAGTAAAGGGAATAGGGCGGAGAGAAAGAGAAGAGAATGGGGAAAAAGAGCCGAGCACAGTCCACTGCATAATGAGGCTTTGCATCTCTTCATGTCAAATGCTGCTCTTAATTGGAGACGGACAGCCGACTGTTTTCTATCCTGGGAAATAAGTTTGTCTTTTTTTGTCATTCATATAAGAAATAATCCTAAAGAAGTAATGATATACCAGAAACTTTTAACTCTTATAAAATGTTCGAAAATAGAGAAACAATCCAATTTAAAGAAATTGGCGGGAAAAGAATTCTCATCCATATGTCGTCTGCTTAAAGGCATTCCAGTTTACGGTATAAATAGCGTTTAATATTCACTACGTGTCTGGAATAAATTTTTTTCCCTTCCATTAATAAATTTTCCATATTTACCAATATTAAAAACTGTTTATGACCCTAATGGTATTTGCTGTTGTTATTCCACCATTTGTTTGTGATGTATATAAGAAAGAAAATATGCAATCAGACTGATTGGTATCCAATATTCCCATGAGGAATCAATAATACCGAAGTTAGTTTGAATACTGCTTCAAAAAATGGAAAATCTTATCTAAATTTATTTAAATATTCATTTATTTCAATTGATTATCGAATATTTCTGCTTTCCAATAAGTTTTCCTAAACGAATAAATATGAAGTATATTTAATTACTGATTTGTCCGATCTGCGCATACTAATTACCTAATTACTATGCAATAGTATTGAACATCATCTCATTGATAATTCTGATTAACTAGAGGTTGTTTGCAGATTTTTTTTCTCGTGAAAACAACTGCTACACTCGAAAATTTTATAAATAGGCTTTTTATAGATCTATTAAATTGTTACGCCCTTTTCTTCCATCTCTTTTCTGTCTTTGTCTCTCTGTCTCTTTCTCATAATATCACATGATACGCTCTTCTGATTCAACTACAAAAAAAAACGCAAAATAATAACTTTGAAACGTTTCAGGCGTTGTTGCTAATGTCAAGCGGCATGTTAGAGATGGCCGCTTACAAGTACCTCATATACATAGGCCTGGTGGCTAAGAGACTAATGGGAAAATGAAACTAAACGTAACAACTAATGTAACTACTTAATGTGAAATATATCAAGTGTGTGTATACATGTATACATTATATAAATATACGTAACTATACAATAGCTAATTTATATTTGGAGAGAGAACTTATTGATTGGTAACGCTAGCGTCAATCTGATTTAACACCTATAAAGCATATAGAACAGATAAAAGTAGTTATAAGGAGTTTGAGACCCCTTAAGGTGCCTTTTTCTTGAAGAGGGCACTTTATTCTAATCAAATTTTCACATATCTTACCTGACTGATTCTATTAAAGCCATATTGAAAAAATCTCTCGTCGAACCTGGGAGTCTCGCTCTTTCTAGCAATAAAAGAAGGTCTCCACATGGACTGCCAATTGACCTCGTAAGATTTATTAGCCGTTCTCCACTTCTGATAGTCAGTCGGTTTTTCCCAATCCCAACATTTTCTAACGCCATAAGGCCGTACTCGACCGGCCAACCAATGACGATTTAATTCAGCCTTGGATGTCGGTACATTTAAATTTTTGTCTCCTTCAAAAGAAGGCAAGATATAGGCTGTTTTAGACAAGAAACCCTTATCTATTTCTGACCGAAAATGGGAGTACAAATCAGAATTTGGCAGGGTCGAATCATCGATCATAAGAAAGAATTCCGACGACACGCTAGATAAGGCGACATTTCGGAGTAAATTGGTTGGATAAAGAAGTTTAGAATATCGACTTGTCCTTTCCAGCCTAACTGGTAGAGTGCAATTTGGGAAGAATTCATCAACATCCGTCAAAATAACAGTTCTTGTGGGTAAGGGGAAGACAATATGAAAGTTTACATTTACCATATTGTAACAATAGAAGATATTAACTAGATTCCTAACCAAATTCGCTAATTTTCCATCTAAGGCAAAAATTGATATAGAAACTTCCCCTTTCCAATGTCTTGTTAAATCGATTATATAATGTAAATCGTCAGCTGAACAATGAGTGACTATAGTCAATTTCTGTTTCAAACTAACTGAACGATTTCGACTAATAACATCCTTTACGATTTGATATAAGCCACTAGTATCCATCACAGTTTTTGAAGAAATGGTTTCTAATATATTCCTTAATAAATCCGTTCCTGTTCTACTGTTTGTTTTCTTCGAATCCATACGATGAAATAATGCCAAATTCAATACTTGAATGCATAATAAAAAACATACTAAGCAGATAACTATGCGACTTCTTCTAAAAGTTAACTGTTTACAAAACGCCATCACCTGTTTGTCGTAAAACCGTCAACCTGCTCTTCGAATCTGCAATCGCGCTTCTCTGCCTGTTTGTCGCACCAATAGGTGGCGCCCAATTTATTGTAATTAATGACTAATTATTTTCCAAGATGGTTAAAAGGGCCACGGTTGAAAATTCATAATAGAACTTTTAAAAACAGCCAGATAATATCTTATTATTTAAGACAATTGACTGCATCTTTCCCGTTTTCCTTGTTTTAATTAAATCTTTTTTCGCCGGATTTATCTTTTGAAATATTTAACAAGGGTTTACCAAGTGACAAGAGAACGAAAGAGGACCATAGACCGTGAAAGACTATGAAAAATACGTCGTCTTTGACAGATTCCTTCCTAGTCAGAATGATTTAGAGAAAGTAAGGGAAATTTCTTTCTTAGCCCTTAATACGCCATCTGACGGTCCTGCAATTTCTCTCATATTTTCCTGCTAACGAGATATTGTTTGAAGGATAATTAATCAAATCTTGACTAGTCGAATTCTCAAAGGAATAATAGGATCAGTGGAACTTTGTTGTGTCCCTAATCGGCACAATTAATTAGTTAATAATGACTATTTACGTCAGTATATTTTGGTAAAATTTTTATTCAATAATTAACTTAGTTGGCATATGTATTCAATGCGGGATTTACTTTTTTTTATCAGTTAAACCGGATCCAGCGTTAAATTTAAAAAAGATGATATCACCATCTTCTACGATATAATCTCTTCCCTTTTGTTTATATTTCCCCGCGGCTTTAACACCAACTTCGGTTTTGTATTCCTTGAAGTCATCAAATTTCATGACCTCAGCCATAATGAAACCCTTCTCGAAATCGGTATGAATTTTTCCTGCCGCTTGAGGAGCCTTGGTATTCTTTTGAATCGTCCAAGCTTTGACTTCATCCTCACCAGCAGTGAAAAAGTACATTAGTTGCAAGGCTTTATAGCCTTGCACAATTATTTTTTCTAGTTGAGAAGTAACCCCTCCCTTCTCCTCTAGATACTTTTTCTTGCCTTCTTCATCCAAATCCATCAATTCCAACTCCATCGCTGCACTTACGGGAATAATCATTGCTCCAGGATCATGAGAGTCAATCCATTCTTTGATTTTTGGGAGCCACTTGTTCTTCTTCCGTACATAATCTTTTATCGACATATTGATCAAGTAAATTATTGGTTTCGCAGTAATGAAAAGATGCTGGTTTAAAAACTCAACTTCTTTTGCATCCCAACTTCCAAATCGAATAGGTCTTTTCTCAACACATACTAATTTTTCAACCTTCGCAAAAAAATCAAATTCCGCCTTTTTAGATTTGTCAGCTCCTCTTATAGCTACTCTTCCTAAACTGTCAACCCTCTTCTTGATGTATTCTTCATCCTTTAATCTAAGCTCCTCCATAATTATATCAAGATCCCTAACAGGATTAACATCACCTTCCACATGAGTTACTTCTTCGTCCTCAAAAACTCTCGACATACTAAACAGAGCATCACAACCTTTAATATTTGAGAGAAAAGCATTTCCTAGTCCTTGGCCTTCGGAGGCACCCTTCACCAAGCCGGCAATATCAACAACATTCAAAAACGCCGGAACTTTACTAGCTGGCTTGAAACTTTCGACTAAATGGTCGTATCTTACATCAGGAACAGGGACACGACTTTCGCTTGGGTCGATTGTGCAGAATGGGTAATTTTCGGCTTGTACTTGACTCTTAGTTAAAACGTTAAAGAAAGTTGATTTCCCAACGTTTGGTAAGCCAACGATGCCAATTTTTAAATTGGTACCGACGCGGCCAATAAGAACAGGTTTCTCTTCTTCTTGCTTTTTCTTAGGAGGCATTGTATAAGTTAATAGCGAACACGCGCACGAAATGAATGAACAATGTGCTAAGCAGAGGCCGGAAGTTTGCCAAATAAGTCGCAACTTTTTTTCTTATATTTCCGTTTCCGTTGACATGTGTGGTTCCCTGGCAAATTTTAGAAAATTCAAATCTGCTTCAGTTTAATTTAAGCACAAAAAGACTAAAAATAAACTACTCAAAGAAATGAAAATTGATAGACATTGACCTATCAAATTTATTAATAATGAATTTTTCAGTTAAGGAAGTAGAGGAGAACAAAATTATATTATATTTATATTATGATATTATTTAATTAAAAATATATAAGAGTGATGGATCTCCTTCTGTAAGAGTAGCAAATGAAAATTGATTACAAGTTCCGTATGACTATTTATCTTAATATCTTTAATAATAATAAAAAAACACAAAAAGAACAGTAGAGAAGTCTCCATCTGATGACTTTTCTTCTTTTTTATTGTTCTTGGTAAATATTTAATATGTGAATGTATTAATGTATGTATATATATATAATATATATACAAACTCAAAAAAAAAGAAGTAGTAAAATCATAAGAGAATTGGAAATATTTAATTAAAATTGGACGATTAAACGGCTTTTCTTAGTTATTAGTATTTTGCTTATGACTAAGAAAAAAAGGCCATTTTTGTGTTTTATGGAATTTTTTAAGATATAAAGCCAGATGGTAAACACATTGATTCATATATAAAAAGAACATACTTTAAAAAATAACCTCTACATAACACAAAACATGAAAGTATATTTTACTTTTGTTTATAATTGCCGTCAACCAGGTAGTCAATTTGAGTGTAGTGGCGTCTCTTGTAGCCTTCGTATACTCTTTTGCCAACAACAATCACAACAATTATTATGAAAATTAATCCAAACGTTAGGGACGATACTAGAGCAATAAGAGTCCCTTTAGTAAGTTTATCACTGGCTTCGCTAGCTTTTACTGCTATGTCTGATTGATTTGCTAGTGGTACTTCTTGTAAAGGAGTCACTTTTTTATAGTGATCTGTAAAACATACATACACATTTATACAGTATATATTAATTAATTAAATGGTTTATTTACCGTCTTGCAGGTCGTTTTTCGTCGCTGAAGCCGTTGAAGCTGTTGAATCTATTGAAGTAGTTGAAGCTGTTGAAGTTGATGAAGCTGATGAAGCTGTTAAAGTTGTTGGGATTGTTGATGCTAAGGTACCATTGTTTACCTTGACTTCAGGTAAAGGTGTGGTAAAATTTTGCTTGTTCGAAGGTATACTTGATCTCGTCTGAACATTCTCTGATGTTGAGTTTTCAGATTCAGTGGTTGGAGTACTTTTTGTAGACAGTCTTGGAGCTGTTAGCGATGGCTTAAGAGACTCTGACTTATTCGCTGAATCTACTGCAGGTAATTCTGTTCGTTTTGTCGTCGTTGGTGTTGGTGACAATGTAGAATTTGATGGTAACTTCTTTGGTGGTTGACGAATAGTAGAAGGAGTTGATTTTACATCTCCGCTTTCAGTTACGATAGTTGCTTTGACAGTTGTTCCTTTAACAGTAATTGGTTCTTTCGCGTTGGTGGAGTTTGTAGATTTCATAGAAACTGTACTATTTAAAATAGTTTCCTTCATCGATTCTTTAGTTGTTTGGATAACCTCATGAGTAGTTTGAATATTCGGAGTTGAATTCCTACGGGATTCAATTGGTGGACTTGAAGAAACTGATAGAACTAACAAACAAACGGGAACAATTATAATTAACTTGAACATTCTCGACAACCTAGCAATTCTAGTCGCACAAAGCGATTTCGTTTAACAACAGCTGTAACTCAATTGATTTCCATTTTCTTACATGTATATTTTTTGCACTACGCAAGAACTCTTTTTACGAATAAAAAATAGAATTGAAATAATATTAATAATAACATATTAATAATATTTTAGCTAATTTTTATTATATTTATCTCTTTTCTTTTCATATTCAAGTTCTATTGATACAAAAGGAATATAGCTTTAGATAAGACTAAGAAACGGAAGGAGGAGAAAAAGAACATTACTATATTATCGTCCTTTTTTTAAGATGTACTGTATATGTATAGTTAAACAGTGTACAAAAATTAGTAATTACTGACTTTATGTCATCTTAAAATATCTGTATTAAAGCAACTTAAAATAATCAGACCATTGTTACTCTTACAATAAAATGTTATTTACATATAGTTCACTTTTTTTCTCTTTAAAACCAATAAGTTTTGAAAAAGGAGGGAAGGGAGGAGTGGGAAACGGGGAGGGGAAGAGGAAAGGAATTTGTCGGAAAAAAGGGACAGAGGTAGATAATTGTAAGGAACAATGGTGAGAATGAGTGAAAAATTAGAAAAAAAAAGAACAAAATATAAAAAAGCAAAAGGAAACTAAATACGTAAACAAAATATCAACAAAGAGTTGAAAATGAACTTAAATTGATGAAAAAAACTAAACTTTTGCATAAAATATAAAACATAAACAGATCAAAATGTATCCTTTTTGTAGAAATTAAAGAAAGAAAAGATACTAAAGAACTCGTTTACAATGGCGGGAAAAAAATAAACTAAAAAAGGAATTACATTAATTTACATTCAATTCTTTGTTTTTTTTTTTTAAAGCATAAATACTTCTTTTATAATACTTTTTTTTCTTGTTTTTTGCCTATTTTGGTGTTTTTTTTTCTCTTTTTTTATGTAAAGAAGATGCTTCGGAGGAAAAAAGAAAAAAAAAACAGAAAAAAAACCTTTTGACAACTTCTTACAAATAAAAAAAAAGAAAACATTTCAAAATAAACTGGTCCAAAACGAAATAAGGAACCTTTTGTAAATATCTCGAAATTGTAACATTTGAAACAGTTCAAAAAAATATAATAATGATTGCCCATCAGTATTGTTTACAGTTGTGATAGTTGTAGTGTTTGTCCTAGCTATCGTATTGTTTGTAGTAGTAGTAGTAGTAGTAGTAGTGGGTATATCGGTAGTTGAAGGTTTAGTTGAATTTTTAGCAAAAGTAGTATTAGTTGTATTATTAACATTGTTATTGTTAATTTTTGATGTAGAGCTTTGTGTTTGTTTCCAATCTGTAACCGTTTCAATTGAATTAAAATCAAAATTTTCGCTAAAATGAATCAATTTTGACCTTATACGTTCCACCCTAAGAGTTTTCAATTTGAAAATTGGTATTTCATCTACTAGGTTATAAACAGTTTCCCATACATTCAATAAACTCTTATTTATCTTCTTCTTCCTTTTTATTTTCAATTTTGGTAAAATATCCATTACATGCGATACTTTGTGTTGGAGGATCAATAGCACAGTTTGTAATTCTCGTTTATTATATAGAGTCCGTTCCAAAATCGGCTCATGTTCAGCCAACCAGGAAACAATTTTTGAGAAGAAATCTAAAGTATTATCTATTACCTGTTTATCAGATGGATCTTTATATTGAAATCCACTTAAAGTCCACGCTAACCACGAAGCAATCCATCGGAGGTAAAGAAGAATCTTTTGAACTTCTCCTCTCTGATATTTAGTTAATTCAATTAATTCAACTTTATCCATCTCGCATGAAATAATCTTTCTGAGACAGAATAAGATCTTGTGTAATTCGGCCATATCGCTCGAATCAAGTTCCAGTACTGTTACTCTACTGACAAAGTTTGATATAGTCTTCCAATGACTTAACAGTATTGTATCCAACTCTCTCTTCCTTATCGATAAAAGTTCTATAGATTCTAAACGATCCACAAATTTTAGGATAATTCTCCATAGTTTAATTAGTATTAACGACAATTGATTCTTTTCTTTAAGATTTATATCATTAGTTAATAATCTTTCAATAATCCACGCAATCAATCTATCCACATTAGCCAAGATATCTAGTTCCTTAGTAACTTCATAATCGTCAGATCTATAAATAGATACTCGACCAACAATAGGTAGAGCTGGCATCCAAACTTCCAACAAAATATCATTAACCTCTATTAGATGCTGATTGCCAACTTGTAATGTTAATAAGATATCAGCAAATTCCATTAAAGTTCTTTGAAGGTGATAAAGAACTTTTTGCAGTTTTACCTTTATTCTACAATTCAACTGAAGTTTAAATACTCTGTCCATTCCTTCGTTTTGGTCTAAATAAAAAGTAATTATATGTCAATATCACTTCGGGAGAGTGCTATTTATTCCAAGTAACAAATAGGTCTGTTAAATGTTTTATACTTTTTAGTATGGCAAAAAAATTGAGTAAATTGAAAGTATTCAAGAGGTTAGAAAGTAAATTCAATAGATTATCATATTAATATATATATATATCGTGTATAAGATCGTCTCCTATTCAGTTTGTTTACATTATTCAAATTTTAATTTAACGACTTAAAATAATAATTACTGTAATAATACTGTAAGTTTTTGCCTTGTACGTCTTCCTACACACTTTTTAATTCTTACAAAGATTAATAAACAGATTTCAGGAACATAACTATAAACAAAATAGCTTTTCGACTTACTTTAAATCGTATTTTCCTTTAAATTATATTAGATTAAACTGTCAATGTAGTTAATAAAGACTTGTTAGTTAATGATATTCCTGCGACTTCTTCTAATTCAAATTTAAAGCAGTTATGTTGAAACTGAAAATATTAGACATATACCATTAGTTTTGTTGGTATACATATAATAACTTATATACAAGTATACAGTATATAAACATATTTACATATATTAATGAGATTGAGCAAGAGTTCTTTAATTAATTTCATAATGAGCTTATGTATATTATAATATATAAATATATCCCTTCGATGAGTAGAATTACATAGACAGTTGTAAACACCTTTAAAATATATACTTAATATATAAAGTATGTTTATACTGTAGATTAATTTATATTACAATTACATAAATATATATATATATATAAATACACTTCTCTTCTGGTAATATACAGTAAATATACACATAATTATACAATATATAGATAGATCTATATAATATTATATGTTAAAAAATGCTATCTGAAACAATACCTTGCTAAAAAGATTTCACTATTCTTGAATACCAAATGATATCTAACTCATAGGTGGCGCGAATCAAACTGAATTAAAAAAAAAATACACATAAATAAATATACAGCTTAGTCTCCTATACTATTTCAACCTATATAACGCACTTTTCAGACGTTACTTTTACTTTGATCTAATTAGTTCAGATTCTAACAGTTGTTTTTTTTTATTATCTAACTATAGCTTTTCAGACAAGACAAGCAGTTTCCAACTTTTTTATTTAGCACTTTCAGATAAGAAAAGAAATTTTCTGTTTTGTATGTTTTTATTTTTTTAAAGGAAATGCACTGATTAATAAATATAACTTATTCAAGCAAAATGACCATTGACAAAAATTGAATAAATAAGATGATGGTTATTTAAATATTTAATACATATAGTATACTTCAATAGAGACAGAAAATACACATGAAATTATACAAAACGTCCCACGCAACTTCTCTAAAGCAGAGGAAAAAACCATGAAATACACGTTTTAAAGAAAAAAAAATTGAAAAATCAAGTATTTATTTCTTAAACTATCGTTATTTTCCTAATTATATTCAGAGATTCCTCAAATTAAGCTACATATAGAAATCGTTATCTCCACAATTTTTCCGATAAAGTTTGTCCAGCAGACGGTTCGGATTGAAGGTTACTTTGTTCGTTATGGGACATCTGTTGAGATATGTTCAAGGTTGTCATTCCATTTTGTGCCTTAGGAAAAACAAAAATTTCATAAACATTTGTTCTAATCTGTTTAAAACAATAATTTCTCTTATCAAAAAAAAACATTTACCTGAATGATTGAGAAATTCGGAGAATTGTTCAAATTATTTTTTTGAAATCCATAAATCGATGTCGTATTCTGTATCTATATGAAAAGTATGAAACATGAAATTAGACAGAATAATTATCAAAATTAGCGAATAAAAGCTATTATGAACAAGATTTAACCTGATTGGGGAAAGTATTGGATAGTTGCTGTTGTTGTTGAACGTAAAACCCCGAGTTATAATTATTAGCGTGATTTGTAGAATTATTACCAGTTGTTGCTGAAATTTCATTAATTTTCAATAAATAAGAAAAAAATATAATTAGCATTTGCTAAATTATTTTATTAGTTTTTTAAATACCAAAAGACGAATGGTTTTTTGAACCATATAATGCCATTATATCCTTAGTACTCAATTTACTCTTGTTTGCTTCTTCCTGAATATTTAATAGATCGCTTGGTATACCTTTTGTAAAAAAATTTAATTTCAATAATTTGTTTAATGTATTTAGTTTTATTTAAAGATTCTAACCAGATGGTGAAGATGATTTGGAATTTTTATCACTTGTCGTTGAATCTCCCAAAAGATCAGTCAAATCGTTATTAGTTTGAGGAGTTTTAGAAAAATCGTCTATAGAAAGTGAATTTATTTATCACATTAAATCTCCTTAATATTCTGTATGTAAATTGGTATACCAAGGCTTAATAAGTCTACCAAAGCTGATTGACTTTGTGACTCTTTTATTTCACATTTATTTTTATCATCCTGTTTTGTTTTCTCATTTTTATCATTTAATTGGGACTTTGTAGTTGTCTGCATAGAGCAAATTCTATTATTATATTGATATAAAATTTGAAATTTACGTCAACTACACGGTCATCAGATCGAGCTTTAGTCTTTTTCTTCTTACCACATTTCTCTTTTTGAGAACATGTTGTTGGCTTTAAAAAATAATGAAAAATTAGATAACTGTTTTACATTCACCTTAATAGTTTAAATATATAATATACCTTCACTTTTGGTTTTTGAGGACACCATTCTTTAGCTATGTATTTCTTGTGTTCATATTTATTTCTAATAAATTCTTCCAAAGATCTAAAAATATCCGATAAAATTGGCTTAGTAATATGATACAGACAGTTAAAGTAACTCATCACTCACGAGTCTGTCTGAGGTCTTGCAAATGAATCGGGAAGGTTTGCTTCATATATAGCCCTTCCCCTACTATTTCCTATTTCTTGCATCATCTATTTTATTAGATATAAATGTAGTAATTAATTTACATATTTTTTATTTAATTATTTACCGCAATTTGCTCTGCGTTCCATGAATCCAAATTTACTGATCGCACTTTAGATATATGAACTCCTAATTTCCTATGAATCCCAGCGCATCGTATACACAAGAATATTCCTAAATTCCAAGATGTCCAACGTGGTCCTATTAGTAGAAAAAATGAAATACTTTAAACTAAATTATTATTAACAAATATATTATAATAACCTTTACTATTGCAATCAATGCAAAAATTATTATCATCACTTCTCAGTAGGTCCATCAAAATTGCTTGATATTTTTCAAGCTCAAATTTCTTGTTATCCTTTTCGTTCCTTTTCATTATAGAAGTCTAAAGTAAAGAAAGTATTTTAATCGTTTAGATATATAGCAAATTAGACAGACTAGGATTTCCTGTTTGACGTTCTAATAATAATACTCAAATATTAGGTTTTTAAAAGATTTCAGAACAGTAAATTTTGATTTTTTGTTTAAAAATTTGATTTATTTCAATTATATGTAAAACAACCACATTAATTTATCAGATAATAAATAAAAAAAACTACATGGCACCGTTCGATATTGAAAAAAATTAACGATTCAAAAGTTCTCCACAGAAAAAGGTTCAACAAGGCTATTACGTCTATCCTATCAATTGTTAGGTATTTGTAATCAAACATTATTTAGCTTAAATGTAACTATTATGAAAGAAGCTCAAATTATATAGAGAATTAATGTTAATTCACCGGTTTGGTAAGGGTAAGATGTATCCTCTGTCCAATGGCTATCGCTAAAACTAGGTTGGTAAAGGTGAGCGATAATGTAAGAATTTCTCAAAATATAACAATTTCGAACTTTTTACAGCTTAAAAACAATATAAAAGGCAGTATTTTAAATTTTTTAATAATGTAATTATATCTCACTTAATATTTACTACATTTTAACAAATATAAATCGAATTTAGCTGGACCCTTATTTTTTTGGCGCCATTGAAAAATTTTTATCATTAGGGAATTATTAAAATGGAAATTTGAATAACTCATATGACACTACTTTAAGAAGGTAATCAAAAAAACAAAAATTAACAAACTATCAAATATAGTTAATTTATTTTTTCGTATATCAGTCGTTGCCATTTTTACTAGTTTATATAGAAATAAGAATAAAATAAATCGAACTTTAAAACAGTAGCAAAATAATTATACTTTTTATTTAAGAAGTTTTCTTTCTTCAAAGGACTTAAAACACTGTTTGAAAATATATATCACAAGGCGCCACCTTTTGGGTATCCTTGAAAGGAATAGATAATTGTTCATCTTTTCTATTTTGGTATCTTAAAAAGTTCGAAAGCGCACATGTCTCAAAATACTTAAAGGAATAAATTAAGATTTATTGCCTATAAGTTCAAAAACCGTAGCATTTCCACCTATTTTTTTGAGGGGTAATGTAATAAATCACTTGTCTTTCGAAACTTGTGATTTGTAGTTCGTCATTAAAAACCAATGTATCTTATAAAAGGTACGATATTCAGAAAAAGGATAATTTGATAGTAAACAGACGGTTTTATTATTAGTATTAATATTAGGAAAACTGAATAGAATTGACTCTTCGATCGGATATACATATAAAAAATTGGTATAAAAAAAGGTACCCATAAAAAACTGTTTCTACACTTTTGGAGTTCATTTCATATTAATAATTAATTGATAGCTAGTTCTTTTTATATTACCCTTGTGTCAATTATCGAAGCGTATAGTCCCAAGAACTGTGTGTGTTTTTTTTATCGACAAAAAAGAATTGAAATCAATATGGCAGAAAGATAATTTTCCAAAAAAAAAGAAAACATAAAAAAAACCTGTTATGGCGGCAAAGAATGTTCTATGAATTTCTTGTCGCTTGAGAATTTTTTTAGTTTAATATTTTTACTAGAAATTTTTACATCTACGTAATTACAATATCATCACTTTAACAGATAAGTTAATTAGAATATAGCTTTTTTTAAAACAGTTTATTACGTTTGGTAGAAGGTTTTTATATAAGTCACGTGATCTGGGTTCTTTTTTTCTTTCTTTTTTTTTTCTTTTTAAACCAAGTAAAAGAGTTGAGGGACACAGTAGAGGTGTTTAGAATATTAAATTACTATTATCATAAAATCTGTCGAACAAATCATATAAAGGATTTCAGAGATTATGACATGGAATGAATAATACTTTTGGTAAATTCTTTCAGCTTTTCTTCGAATATCCAAAAAACAAAGAAAGAAATTTAATTTTCTATAAGTTCTTTTTAACGGAAAGGAAAAAATATAAAAAGAAGGTTTTACTTAATTTTTTACTATAAAATCAATTTCTTTTAAAAATACTTTATAAAAATTTAATGATAAATAATAATGATAAAATATAAAATATAAACATAAATAAGTAAGTATATAACGACGGAAGGGATCGACAAAGATACTTTTTATATAGCCTGCCACACAAGCAAGTTTTACGAACTTAAAAAGTGATGCAGAGAAAGCGTGTTTTATAAAGCAGCCGAATGCTTTTTCCTCATAAATTTCACATTTTTGCACAGACGCTTGTAGGTTTTACTTCGAACATAACATACCAATTGGAACGTAGCGGCAGTATGTCACGTGATACTACCCAGGCGTAGACAGTATGAAACTATCGCTTGGCCAACTTATAACTTTCTTGTAAATCCTAAGCATTTTTTATGATTTCTTTGAAGTTTTGCGACAAGAAAACGCTTGTATAGACTGGACAAACAACTAGCGGTTAGTATACATTATTATTCATATTCTAGTGCAGTGGAGCACAGTACCCGACTATAGGTGGATTAAAAAGTTTGTATGTATCTTTTTGATATCAGTTCAGTCGCAGCAAAGGCAACGTTGGTATGAAAAGATGTCCGAACCCAAAACAACGTCTGAACTTCAATTGTACAAAATACTTCAAAGAGCTAATCTACTGTCATACTACGATGTCTTTATTTCTCAAGGTAAGTTTAAAATATAAGCATGTAATATACAAATAAAGATTTAGCAATACTGATAAAAACAACACAGGATATTTAGAAAGAAACTATTACGTAATGAACAAAAGATTTTAAACAATAAATAAGCATCTCTGCTGAGAGGTTATTCTATAAAACCGCAAAATATAAGTTACCGCCTATTGACAAAACCCAAGTTATTCATGTTAAAGGTGTGTTAATAAAAAAGAAATGAATAAAAAAGAACACTTAATGAATGAAACTTTATAAAAAATGTGATAAGTAACAAAGAAAAAGAAAGCTGCTTCCACGAATTGATAGATAGACTGAAATTATCATTATTTCCCTTAAAACACTCAAAGTATAGTTAAGAACGACGAACTAAACGCATAAAAAAAACCTTTTCCACCCAGGTGGCGTAGTTTTTCAAAAATAGAACCGTTAAACAGCTTGAATTTCTTTTTTATTTATATATACTTTTTTTGTAAAGTAAAAAATCATAAATGCCATAGCAACGCAATATTTTACTTAGAATGTTTTAGGAGAGAAAATTCGATGGGAAATAATTATGACGAAAAGCACTTGTTAATTATTTTTCAAAATTAATAGTAATATTTAGCAAAGAAAAACCACGCCTGATTTTACTAATTAGAGATTATAAAGGTGTTTCATATCCGATAGAGGAGTTATTCTTTTGCTACAATACTACAAAAACGTTTTTTCTGTAAAGCTTTGAAGTTCTTTCATAAAAACTAAGCAGTTTTTGTATCCCCATAGGTGTCGCTATTTTCGTTTGCATAGTAAACGTTGCAATCAAAGATCTTAAAAAAAACTTTATATCTTTATATATATTGCATATATTATATAATTTTATTTATTTAGAAATATATTAGTTTATTGACATTTTATCAATTAATTTCAGGCGGTGACGATGTTCGTCAACTTGTTGAAGCAGGCGAGGAAGAATTCCTTGAAATAATGGCTCTTGTCGGAATGGCTAGTAAACCATTACATGTCAGAAGATTACAGAAAGCCCTTCACGAATGGGCGTCTTTTAATCGTAGTCCAACTGTATCTCGCCTACCTTCAACCTATATACCCTCCGTTCCATCTGTCGGTAATAAGCGCCTTATACAGATATCACCCGTCCAAAATATAAAAGATGAAGAGAAATCAAATGATTCCGTGAGTTCTGAGAAAATTTGAGCGGCAAAATTAATTAATTAGTAATGCTTAATACAGAATCCTGAGAGTGATGACACTTGTCAAACAAGTTGTACCATTGAATTATCAACAGAACAAGCTATTGCTATTGAAAGGTCAGCTACTAATTTGGCATCTAAATTACCTCAGTTTGCCCCTAAAATGATTCAAATGAAAAAACCATTCGGAAAAGAACTAGAAGTAAGTTGCATACTATTTTTTAAGTGTTTAAATTAATTGGACATAAACAATTTTATAGGACGTTTTACGATTACCGTCAGTACATCCAGAATATATGTCATTATTGAGAAGACATTCAGCTATATATATTCCGAATAGTTCTGAGGAACGTAACGACAGCCGTCTAACAATATATCAGGTATATCAACAAATTATTCATTTATTTTTTGCCTGAATAAGAATTCTATCGAATTCCGTGTTTTTTTTTATTTGACATAAAAACGAAGTCTTTAAATATGGTTTAAAAAAATACTTAATATTCTGTGTATACTGGTGGCATTGTGTACATTTTTATTGATTAGCTTCCTTTTTATCTTAACCTCGTTTTTATACTTATTAATTATTTAAAAGGTTCTTACGAATGAAGCAGCGGCCCAGTTATGCAAACATCGTCCAGCACTTGTAACGAGAAGAGATGATTTATTTCCTCTAGCGAAGAGAGTAGTTAAAGATGCCTGTAAGACAGGTGATATATGCGTAACTATGACCTCATCGGATTCCAGTAGTTCGTCAGGAGATGAAGATCCAACCTGTCCAAAAAAATGCAAAACTGAAGAAAATCCTATACAACAAGTTGGTATAAGTATTTAAAAGAGAATGTGAAATATTATTTACCAATTAATTACGTTCAAAAGAAATGTATGATGATTTTACAAAAAGGAGTTTATTTAATTTTTATTCAGTCAACGAAAAACTTAAACAAAAAAGACAATGAGATGTGAACCGTGATTGGGCAGATTTAGTAGGCTAACTTCTCCAATTTTGAAATCAAGCAAATCGTCAGACGACGCTCTGAGGAGATTCGGCGATCAAAGCGATTAAAAGAGACAAATATCGATGTATCAATAAAAAAATTCTAAAACTTATTCCTTTAGCTAAAAAAAAGGTGAAATTTTCAAATAAACGGTTGTAAAAATCATTAGACATTTACGTTATTATGCTAATAGATAAAAATATCTTTTTAACTTTTTTCACACGGTTCTATTCAGTTTTCTATTTTGTTTGTTCTTTATATTTATATGTTTGTCTATGATGCAACTATCAAACCGAAATTAGGTTTTATCAAATTATTTCTATAGGCTGAATCCGAGGTAACAACTTCCAGCAGAGATGGTCAAAAGTCATTATTAGCTGAAGGCCTTCGCATTGCTAGAAGATACGGTTTAGCTGATTTCGCCGAACACTTGAGAGGCTTACAATCGTCAGATGGATCAACCAAAACGGAAAAGTCTTCTGATGAATAAAATAGATCACAAATTCAAATAATATAGAGAAATATTTTATATAAATATTGTATTTATATTTATAAATACGCAATACTTTACAAAAAACCCTTTTAATATTCTTCTTCAAAAATACGTTTTAAATTATGATTGGAGGACTTTTCTATAATTGCTTTCTTTTTTTTAGAAAATCTTATGTATCAGACTGTACACTTTTCGTCCATTTAGAGTCTGGCTTGTTATGCATTTATATTATATATTACTTTGTTTGAACTTTCCAACGTTGTAGGTTATATCATTCGTGAATAAAAGCTACAAGTTAGATTAGTTATTGAACAAAAAGAAAAGAAAAAAAACATTTTTCCAGAGGCTACTAAGTCATGTATAAATACGAAAACCGACGATAAGCTATACAAATATATAACAAATAATATCACTTCAGTCTAAAATCGTAATTTTATAGTATTCCTTCCGAGTTGTGGCAAGCGATCTATAGGTTCGGGTATAGGTTCAGTTAAAATTCCTTGTTCTTGAAGCTCTCTTAATCCGGCCAAAACATTATTTCCTTTAAAAGAAATTTTACAAAACATTTCGTCATTCGTCTCCGTTTTCGGTTGAGATATCTCATAAGTAACTTCGTTTAGAATAACATTTTCATTCTCCTTTGTAAATAGCTTTTCTTTCTTTGGATTTTGATCGTAAATGAAACTTTCATCTTGTTCTTCTTCGGGTGGAGCTTGGTTGCTCCTCTCTGGTAGGATGTTAAGTGAAGTATTCTAAAAGAATAAATTAATATATGAATAGTTAAAAATAAAAACAATATTTATCTCCTACCAGTTTATTCAGTCTAATCTGGAGAAGGGAGCGAGGGCATTTTCCAGATAAGGCAATTTTCTTAATAGTTGTAGATCGAAATATGATTCGGAGTCCCTATTTAGAAAATTTATCAGTAATTTGTTTAATAGACTCGTGATAATCCAATTTTACCTTCAACATTTGAGATAGAAGAGACTCCTTTCCTCCATGAACTAGAATAGCATCACATTTCCGATGGCACACGGCATAGAAAAGCTTCTTTTCTCGTCGAAATAGTAAAGATATCCAAAGAAGTTTATCTTTCGACTCCATCACGTAAGATATCGCCTTTTTTCGTAGTTCATCAACTGATTCTATACTACGTTGAAGTTTATCCACTTGTTGATTTTCAATATTGGAATTATCTAATAGAAAAGTATTCCACATGACACCTCTGGAAAATTTTATAAGAGTTTGAAGATCCAGCCTTAAGATGTCATACTCTGTTATTGAAGAACGACTCTGAAATAAATATAAGACAAATATTAAGCCGTTACTCCACAACACACGACATATATAAACCTGTGCTTCTCGAACGATTTCGTCTATCGCATAACTTTTACTGGATTTTGCTAAATTAACGATAAAATCATCTGGTAGAGCATTCCATTCTCGTAATTCATCATGTAGGACATTGCTTGGAATTTTCCCTAGAGATCGCCTTAAAATGCTTATCATAGCTGCCTTGTTTCAATAATAAACCCGGGAGTTTTGAATGACTTCCGGTTCCGTTTTATACACTGGCGACATCTGGCCATTATCAGTAAAAGGTGTAAATCATGTGCTAGACTGAGCTACTTTTAGATATTAGTTAAATACTAACAACGTCTAATCAGTTTCGGCGACCTATATATCCTCAACTTTGCTCTTTGTAATTCGTATCTCAAAATGATACTTTTAAGAGACATACAGCAGTATTTGAATTTAAAATATATTATAATATTTTCATCCGGAGTATTATGTCTTAAGATATTATTCAGCTCTAAAGTGAAAGATGTAGTTTATGCTATGATATTGAATCGACTAGCAAAGTCATTAGATAAATCAAAATACTATAATAAAATAAAAGGAGAAATTTTTTCGCCTTTGATAAAACTACCAGAAAAAGAGACGTCGAAAGTGAAAATAGTTGAAATTGGTGCGGGCTCTGGAGCAAATTTTAAATTCTATCCAGATAATTCAGAAATTACTTGCCTAGAACCTAATGACCAATTTAATACTTATTTATTGTCAAATTGTCCCCAAAAGTTTAAAGATAGCATCCAGTTTGTGATTGCAAAAGCAGAAAATATAGAGTCAGTAGAGAGCAATTCAATGGACGCTGTTGTAAGCACGTTAGTTCTTTGCTCAGTTGGGAATCAAGAAAAGGCAGTCAATGAAGTGAAAAGAATTCTAAAACCGGTAAGTTGACATTATCAAAGTTTTAAATACGCCTTCAATTATGGTTTTTCATGATATCAATAGGGAGGTTCGTTCTACTTCTACGAACACGTTAAAGCTTCTGGAGGAGTTACCAGTCTATTTCAAATAATACTTGAACCAGTTTGGTGGTTTTTATCCGAATGTAGAACAAGATCAAATACAAAAAAGATTATCAACAATGCGGGATTTTCAAAGACAAGCATAATAGACTGTCAATTACCAGTTTTTAATTATATGTTCTTCTTAAAGCCTGCAATAGCTGGAACAGCTACAAAATAGAAAATATAAGCCTAAATTTCATTCATTCATCGAACATAAATAATCAAAAAGTAAAAAAAATATTCTTTGATTGCATTATTGATGACATTAAATAGAATATAACAAAACTTCTAGTTATCACACAAAACTTTTTTCTTCAATCATATTTACTACACCGACATGTAACCTTGCACTGTATTAAAAGAGGACGACGCTATTCAAAATCTAGCACTTGTTAAATAAGTATTGAATCTTAAATAATGAAATTTATTTTATACTTTGTATCCGATTTTCAACGATGTGGAGATGAAAATATTTTTAATGTATAAAATTTGAGAATTATCTTACGTTATTTTGTCAAAATTTGGGTATGTTATTCACTTTAATATCATCTTTTTCATCGATTTTTCATTCATCATCTTTAAAATCTATTTTATACTAAAATTTATATATTTTGTATTTTTTTCAATAGTTAGCTACTTTCTTACCCTATATGTTAACACGTCCTTGACATGTATTTCTAATCTAACTGAAAACTATTAAAATATCTGTCTATTCAAGGGATTTTGTACAAAAGAATTCAATTTTTAGTAATGAAAGTGCCCTTTGTTATCTTCGTTTGAATTGACTCACTACTCTGACGTATTATAAACAGCTGGGAATTTTTTTTCACAGTTAAATTTCTTAACTTTCTTATGATCATATTTAAATCAACTATTAACAAGTGAAACAGTTGCACGTAAACGATAGGATATCAGTTATGGACACCGTATATTAGTCGATTTGAATTCGTTCTTTTCGCAATAAGGAATTGTCTTTATATACAGAATACAAAAAAACAAGCATTCAAATGAAACTTATGTTTTGAGATTTCAAGGATCACTGTCTTTACATCTTATAGGTTTCGTCTGTCTTTAAATATTTGTACAAGGTTACAATGATTAATGTCTATTTACTACAAGCAAGATTTATTAATTGATTCTTTATTTTCGACAGATGCCCATTCCTATGAATTTTATTCAAGTGGTAGTTGGTGCTGCAATAGGAATTGCTACAGCCCTATTTATATATTACAGCGTGAAAGAGTCAAATCTATATCACAGGCCATACGGATACAGAAAGAAAAGAAGATCAAAGGATACAGATTACTGCGTCATTTGTTATGAAAAAGAGCCCAACACTGTCTTAGAACCTTGTGGTCATGATCTCTGTTGCTCAGATTGTATTAAACAGTTAAGAAGTTCCGAATGTCCGCTATGTCGAAAGCATATTAAAAGAGTTATGGTGATCTAAACAGTATATACTATACAAACTGAAAATCATATTTACTGTTAAAAAGTCTGAAAATCTATTGATTCTCAAAAAAAGCATGAACCATCTCTACTAAAAGCGTAATCCTTCAGAGAAACATATACTTCACGACTTTTAATTAACTCTTGTAATCTGCTATATGAATGTAACATATTTGGTTTTGGAGAACATTTTTATACTGATAATTTTTATTATAATTTTTTTTTCTATATTATATCTAATGCTGATTTATTCTGAAAAAAAAATTGATTAGACACACATATATATACTTATGTATATATGTATAAATTAGTTCTACTCCGAACTTAACTTTGTATGCAACGATTCCCTTGCTTTTTGGGAGGTATACAATAAACTAGCTGGAGAACTTAGTTCTTGGTCTTTTTGCCATGCAACCTTTTTAGTATGACCTTGGAGTGCGTCATCGACTCTAGCGTCAATCATTTTTTCTGTGAGAACACCATCTTCGGAAGCATATGCAGCAGCTTGCCAAGCAACACCCATTTTAGCTATTTCTCTCCCTGATAATCCCTCTGTCTTATGTGCAATATCTGAGCACTTGGCTGAATAATCGAATTGATCAAGTTTTAGTCTCTTCTTTCCTTCAGCGATAGGTTGAAGAACAAATTTTTCGAAATAGAGGTAGACTAGTCGCTCTCTTTCTTGTAGAGTTGGCAGTTGGAATTCAACCATTTCATCCAAACGGTCATTTATGGCCCAATCAAATTGTTCCGGTTGGTTAGAAGCCAAAACAAGCATAAATTTCTTGCTTTGCTCACCAGTTCTATATAAGAAAGCATTTAAGGTCGCTCTCATATCCTCTGATATTTGTTCAGTGGAACGCTTACGAAGAAATGCGTCAGCTTCATCAACAAATAATAACAAACCTCGCCTCGAAGTGTTTGCCCAGTCAAATACTTTGTGCATAGCTGTAACACCCTCTCTACCCATGGGAGCTATGTCTCCTCCAGTCAAAATGGCATAGTCCATTGACGAATTATGGGCCAAGGATTTAGCAAACATCGTCTTTCCTGTACCTGGAGGTCCATAAAACAAAATATTCCTATAGTAGCCTTTATTGGCCTTTGTGTGCCTAGTAGCAATTGCTACATCTCGAAGTCTTTCTTCAACTTGAGGTTGCAGAACTATTCCTTTAAGAGCATCTTGTGATTTATTTAATATTTTTTTTCCGGTGGAGATGGGATGTTTTAAGGCCTGAGCTAGAGTGAATCTCGATGTTTCACGAATTAGTGATGGCTTTCCTAAACGGGACTCAATATAACGGGCAATGACTCCTGTTCCGAACTTGGCACCATAAATGCCTCCAGCGAAAAGGGTTATACCAAGGGCTGTTGCAGTAACTTTATCCCAGTCTTTAATAAATACCTGAAATCCAGAGCCAAGAACAGATCCCGCAGTCCTGAAAAATTTTAAGCGTAAATAAAATTTCTCAAGTAACAGCAATATTAATAAACTTACGTGATAGAATCTAAAATAGTTTTACGTCTTTCTTCAGCCTTTAATTTGATCTGCTCCAATATAATATCTCTATTCTCTCTTTCCATTTTCGCTCTGGCTTTGGCTTCAGCTTCCACTCGAAGTAAGTCATTTTTCTGTCTCATTTCCATTTCTTGTTGCAAAGTTTTCTTCCTCATGGCTTCTTGTTTAGCAACAGACTCTTCCTGCTTTCTTAAATTCTCTTCATTGATTCTGGCCTGTTGTGCCAACTGGTCCTCATATCTTCTTCTGGCTAGCTGATCTTGATAATCAGCTTTAGCCTTTTGTTGTCTAGTTTCTTCTCCCATAGTCTTCCGTCTTTCTTCCTGTTGAACCTTTATTTGTTCAATTTTCATCTGCTCTACTTGAACTTCATATTCTTTATATTGGGTTTGCGCTTTCATTTGAGTTGACTTCTCTTGTTCTTTAACTATTTCGAATGCCTTTGTAGCATGACCTAAATTATGAAGTAAAGTTCAGTTTAGAGGACAAAACTTGCATAATAATTTCATCATTCAAATTATTCCATTTTGAAACAAATATGCTAACAGATATATTATGTTTCAGAAAAGATTTACAAAAAATATAGAAATTTTAATTGTTTTAATTTCAACAGTCAGCTGGAAAACGAAGTTTCAGAAACACGCAAAGGCGTTGAAGCATCAATTTGAAACATTCCTAATTTTTACAATTAATTACAAATTTTTAAAATCTTATACATACTCGATTTCTCTAATTCCTTTGCCGCTTTTGCAGCTCTTTCCAAAGCTCCAGAATCAAAACGATAAGCTTCCATCTTCGACTGACCTTGGGAAGTTTTACCGTCATTACCATCACCTCCACCAGAAGGAGGAGGAGGAAGTCCAAGATTAGCAAAATTAGGTGGAGGCTCACTCTTTCCCATTCCAAAAAGCCACGACATTCTGAGAGATTTAATTAAATTTCAGGTTTTTTGAAGAATAGCCGGTTCAGCTGAAACAACGTGCAGAGTGTATGTTTTACTATTTCCCAATATACCGGTTTATTTTTTTCAAATAAAATGCGGGAATTTTCAAAACTTATTTAGATATCAACGAAATATTTTTCGTAGGATAATTCAATTTAACTCATCTCTTAATATTTTAATAACTTTGTATTCTCAAGTTTAGAAAAGAACTCCATATACATTAAATTTTTTAATTGCTATTCCCTATCTCTCATTTAGATTTAATATAATGTAAATTCATATAAAGAAAATTGTAGTCTATATATATATATATATATGTATCACAAGTTGTTACAGGACCAGATACAAGTTTAATAATAAACCGGTTATTCTCTCTTAGAGAAAATACCATACGCAGATTAGAAAGATTTAAACTTTAGATGAAGCTACAGGAGTAACTTTATAAACAAACACAGAATACATATATACACTTGATATCACCAAACCTGCTCCAAAAATAAATTGTACACTCAGTTGAAAGTTAAACAAAAATATTGCTGCGATGGAGCTTATTATGATAGACGCTGATGTAGCAAAACCTTTCAAGATATTATCTGCATATTTAACGACAACTGCTACCATTAGACCACCCATTGCCTGAATAGCTATTACTATCCAAACTAAATAGTCATACCCAAAGAAGAAGCCATTTGTCCAAGCTGTTGAACAATCCTTAGTATAAACAGTAGCTAACCCGGCCAAAATTCCAAACCCGCCTAACTGAACATTTCTCAACCAAATTGTTCCCTTAGAACCTTTCAAAATCTTTTCGAAATAAACACCAGCGAATCCTGATAAAATACAAGAAATCAATACAGCTGACAAGCCAATTATGGCATTTTGCTCGTGAGTAGAGCTTCCTTTTTTAGAATCAGGTTGGAGTTGAACGGCAGAAACACCTACAAATAATATTACTAAAGAAACCCATTGCATACGGGATAATTTTTTCTGGAGCATAAAAACACTAAAGAGAGCTGTCGTCAAGATTTTTAATTGATATGACACCTGTAAAAAAATAGTCTATTAAGTATCAGTATTGAATATCTAAATTAAAATTTATACTTGATAGGTAGCAGCTTCTAAATTCGAAACAGCAACGTATAACAAGTTATTTTGAATAGTATATATTATTCCTGGAACGCAGACTTTCAAAGTATCAATTGGCTGTAGTATAATTGACTCATGCAAAATTTTTAATAGATGAGAGATACTCTTCGCTTCTTGAAAATACATTACTATAACGCATGTAAGGACTTTTGTTAGTTCTTGCATAACAACAGCAGTTGATGAAATAAATAGATCCCCCGGTCTTGTCCTAACATATCTCATCAACAGGATCAAAATAGTATTTTGAAATGTTAGAAGAACTAACGAGATGTATTTGAGATTCTTTTGAATTATATCTGAAAAAAATTTATGTACAAATGTTTAGTTTATTGATTGATAAACTTGAATATGTTTTATGTAAAGTGTTAAACATACTCTAAACATTGTAAACATTGGACATCTTTATTCAATAATAATCGAATAGGCATGGGTAAAAAGGTTTGCAAAAGCAGTTTACGAAGCATTGTTATTTTATTTTTTTCGTATTCATTATAAACAGAGACGAATTTCACTCTCTTATATACTGTATACAGTATATATATATATATTTTAATTGATGTAGTTTTTATCTAGTGCTATTCAAGTCTCTTTATCCATTGACTTGTAATGAACAACAAAATAAATCTATCATATTTTGTTTTTAAAAAAGACTGATTTTCAAGGACTTACTACTCTCGAGATTATTTCCGTCGTTTAAATGAGGAGATGGAATGTCTTTTTTTGATTGTTCTTCAGCAGCCATTCTGCTTTTTTCTTAACATAAATATAGTTTTTGAATGTTTATAAACTATTCGGCCTTAGAAGCACATACTACTTTTCGCTGTGAATTAAATATTATTAGTTATGCGCTAAAGTAACGAGAAGATCTTTTCTAAAATAAAATACAATTCTGTGAGGAGTCAATTCAATAATTGTTTTTAGTTGGAAGAAAACTAAAAGCAATAATAATTTTCACCAAAACAACACCTATCGTTCTTTATCTGTATATTGTAAGAATATCAGCTGTTGGCGACTTACCTCTATGCATTATTCTTTTTCTTATTGTCTAAACCGAGAGCGATATTAAGTTAATATGGAGACTTACTTCGTGGGCAGTTCATACGAATTATATAGTGCGCATGCGCTATATCGATAAAAAATCGAACTGAAACAGACTTTCTATACATTATGCGATCGGTTTCTTTGAAACATTTCCAGATAATATAGAGTACAATAATTTTTAAACCTTTATATACGTAAATAATTTAATCAACGGTGAACAAAGCAAATTTCGAATAAATAGGATAAAAAATAATGCGAAAGTAAAGCTGTTTTCTTTAACTTTAAAGGATCAGTTGTTCCGAGTAACTTTATTTTTAATTAGTTGTAAATTTTGGTTTATATAAAAATGAATCTTGAAGGTTACTGTTCAAGTAGTCAGTACTTGCGGGAGCCGTTATGATAATATCAATTTTTGAATTATCTCCAGAATTTTCAAAAGTTATATGTGGAACGTCTCTTCTGTATAGCAAATTGCGTAGAGCCATTAACGATTCCTTAGTAGGAACCTGAAATCGAGCAAAGTTCGCAAAATAGAATAACATAAATTTTCCTGTGAATTTTAAATTATATTGATAAAAGCTTACAGCATAGCTTGATCTCAACATTGATGTAGCAACATATTGTTGTGCTGCTTCTAACTTATGGAATCGGGTTACAGCTAAAATTGAAGCGTTCGATGAACAATGTATAATATCTTCCGCAGATGATGAATCCAGAAATTCTTGAGCGTAGATAACATACTGAGAAATTTCACCCTTTTTTCCTTTCCCTAAAACCACTCTTTTCAGTGTATTCGACTCATTAGATGAACGAGTAGTCTTAGGAGTCAAAGGCTCTTGAGGGGGTACAAACGGTTCTGGAGGGGGTGTTGGCGACCTCTTTCGTTTATTTACATTTTGCGGGATTACCGATTTTCTTCGATTAGCTTTTGGTTCTCGAACGACTGTCGATTTTCGACTCTAACAAGATGCAATATTAATGATTGAGGCATAAAATTAATTATATTTACCTTCTTTTTAGGCGGGGAATCAATATGAGGAGCGGGTTCTTTAAAATTGGCTTCCAAATTTTGTTGCAAAATTGCTCGTTTCACTCTTTTAAATACATCTTTTCTGACTAAATCGTCTTCTCGGATGTTGTCTAGTTCTGATTGAACTTTACTCCTATTCCATTTCGATACAGTTTTTAAGAAGATTGTTATATGATTTTTAACCTTCTTAAATTTATCATGATCTTCATCACGCAACTCTTGTAATTGACATTTTAGGTCTTCTGGAATGTTCAATTCATCAAGTCTCAACTCATTGTTGTCCATATTATCGCTCGGATGGAGTTCGGGAACTGAACGAGAGTAAATCGATGATAAAATGAAAAATTAGAAAGGAAATTTTAAAATTTAAAAAGTAGAAAATTAATTTTGAAGCTAATATCTAGATGCAAAGGAGTGTATTGTATATCCCATCCTGTTTTCCAATCAACTACCTACCATTCGCAGTAGTCACGAAATTGTTCATTGATTCTCATTTTTAACCAGTACCGAAATAGATTTGAAACCATGATATGATAAATGATATTTACCCTAATAATTAATCAGTTTAAAAATTTATGTATTACTCCTTTCTCCGCCAGTACTAAATTGTTTTAAAAAATATGCCAATTGGATCAGGGCGGGTAACAACTTAAATAGTGTTCATCTTGCGCATGCGCAGTAATGGCGGATCTTATAAATTTTATTCACAACTTTTACTAAACTTTAACAATAAATATTAGTTGCTTAATTTGTATCACAAGGGGAATTTCATCTAAATGTGTACTTACAAAAATTTCATGTTTTTATATTTGCTGAAAATCATCTACTACCTTATTAATGTATGTAATTTCCCACTAGAAGAGACTTTTTCAGTTTTGAACAGCAGATTTAAATTCATAGAGATATAAGGTTGATTTTATGAATATTCAATTAGAGTTAGATTTCATTAAATATTCTTTTTTTCATATTGAAACGAAGTATGAGACAGTAGGTTTCATTTTAAACTTTAAGTTTATTTTTCAATATACTGCATTTAGTACAAATAAATATGATTCCTTATGACATAATAAACAAATAAAACAATCACTGAAATTATATTCTATATGATCTCAAGTCTTATTTATTCTTTTTACCTGGTATGACATTCCAGGCATTTACTAATTTCCTAGCGAATACTACACTCATAACATGAACTTGAGCAGCAATAAAGAGAAATATTGCCCATATTACTTCCATTGGAAATCCTTTAAACGTAACTCTAGATTGTCCACTTTTTACATAGCTGATTATATCTTCACCAATTGAACCTACTCCAAATAAAACTGGAAGAATTCCCAGAACGAAAACTCCAAGAATGTATTGTTTCATAAGGAAAACTTGGTTTTTTGGAAGTGCAGCAAAGCCAAACAATACTGTGGCAATACTAGGGAGCCAACAAACTTCCCACCCAAGAACTTGCGGTAAATTTAAATGGTAAAGAAATTTTGGTGGATTGATGCCCATGGCGGCGCAGATGGAAACTGTTTGACGCAGTGTCATCAAAACTCCTAGTAAAATATGAGCTATCATTACAATTTTAAGACGAGCTTTGTTTGTTGAACTGAAAACATAAATTGTTTTAAATGTTATGAAAATTGTACAATCTATTCAATGAAAAGAACAAATTTATATACCTAACTACATAATGACTCGCTACTCGCTCTCGGTAGGAAAAATCACTACCATCAGTACCAGCGGCTCTTGGACCCCCTCTGGATGCCATTGTTAATAAATTTATTATGTAAACTATGAACGATAATATGTATTATGAACACGCTAGCAAAAAGGAATTAACTATATATGAGATTTATCACTTTCTGATTTTTTCTTTATTTATTACACACGCCACCTAGGTATGGATTATGTTGTGTGAATTTTCGTAGAAATTTTATTACATAAAGCTTATGAACTAAGAATGTAGTATGTTAATTAATATATGCAATGTTAATGTTTAAATTTTTTTCGCATTATTCGTCGGCAACGGCTTAGACAGTTGGCAACAACGGTAAACAATCTGATATTATCGCTCAATCAGGCGGTCCGGTGATTGAATTCACCAATTCCTTCTATTGTTTAAATTTCATAACAGCCTGTGAACATTATGGCCGAAGCTTTGAGCTACCAATCTCTGAGAAGTGCAAATCAAGCTCGTGAAGCTGATGAGCATAGAACTGAAACTCGTAAACGTAATTTGCTTATATTAGTCCTGCATTATTTGTCTGAAGAGGGCTATCTTGAGGCTGCAACTTCTTTATCTAAAGAGACCAATTTGGATATGAACAAATTTGAAGTATGTGATAATGTTGACTTGGAAACGGTTCTCATGGAATATGAATCTTTCCATTATATAAAATTCTCAAAGTATCCAAAAATTACCAAAAAGCTTGATGGTGAACTAGCCAAACGAATATCAAAAACTATTGCTAATAATAGTAATAGGGCAAAACGAACTGCAAATACAACTCCACAACTGCCGAAAATTCCTCCTGGAACCAATGTCAACAGGCCTAGATCAAGTTCAAAGCAAAAAGCGGTTAATCATAGTGAAGAAATTAGAAACGGTCTTGTTGTTCAGGCCACCGGTCAAGCAGTTCATACCAACTCTGAAACTCAGCAAAAGAGGGTGGGGCAAATAATTGATATGAGGGCTATGCTAAATGAAGCTACAAGGTTAAATGTTGAAGAAGGTTCGAGTGATAAGCTACTTAAACCCCTTGGAGGTTATACAGGTTATTCTACTGAATGGCGTGACTTAGCCCAAGTAATATCTAGAGATATATATTTACAATGTCCTAACGTAAGATGGAATGATATTATAGGCCTTGACTCAGCTAAAAGTCTTGTAAAAGAAGCTGTAGTTTACCCAATAAGATATCCTCAATTATTTACGGGAATTTTAAGCCCTTGGAAAGGGTTACTATTATACGGTCCTCCGGGAACAGGAAAAACTTTACTAGCTAAAGCTGTAGCAACTGAATGTAAAACGACATTTTTCAATATCAGTGCATCTACAATTGTTTCTAAGTGGAGAGGAGACTCTGAGAAATTAGTTCGAGTTCTCTTTGAAATGGCAAGATATCATGCTCCTTCAACAATATTCCTTGATGAACTTGAAGCTCTTATGGGTCAGCGAGGAGGGGGAAGCGAGCATGAAGGATCTAGAAGAATGAAGACTGAGCTTCTTGTACAAATGGATGGTTTATCGAAGAGCGATGACTTAGTATTTTTATTAGCTGCTTCTAATCTGCCCTGGGAGCTGGATCATGCCATGCTGCGAAGATTAGAGAAGAGAATTCTTGTCGGCTTACCAACTTTAGCAGCTCGTCAA
Organism: Dimorphilus gyrociliatus; assembly: GCA_904063045.1. NCBI lineage: Eukaryota > Metazoa > Annelida > Polychaeta > Dinophilidae > Dimorphilus > Dimorphilus gyrociliatus. The sequence goes on along the minus strand of CAJFCJ010000014.1, from coordinate 1,397,344 downwards.
TCCATGTTTGAACATTATCTTCCTCATCAAGTTACAACTTCTCCAAATGGCTTAGCTCTGAGAGCAGACTTGGATTATTCAGAGTTGGCATCTGCAACAGACGGCTATTCTGGATCTGATATTCAATTAGTATGTAAAGAAGCGGCAATGAGACCTGTTCGCAAGATTTTTGATGCTCTGGAAACACATTCAGAGGGACAAGAATTACACTTCAAATTAGACGTCATCACAACAAACGACGTTCAAGTGGCTTTATCGAGAACCAAACCGTCTGCAAGACAATTAGCAAATAAGTATGAAGCTTGGCAGAAAGAGTATGAGTCAGCATGAGTTTAAGTTACAAAAAGATTTAGTTTTCTTATAATTTTTGCACAAGACCGAATCAGTATTTTTTTTTTGTTTGGTTAATTTTTGGCATTGACAAAAGTTATTTCTAAATTTGATTAAATTTTATCTAATCAAATACAAAGCATAATAAATCACGCTAAAAATCCAATTTGAAACAGCTAAGCTGACTATAACTTGAAAATCACATACAAGAGCTTCGTGAAAAGAACATAAAGGTTCGAACTTTACCCATAATGCTGGAAACGGGTAGACATTTGTTTTTAAAAAGTTTAGCGCGCATTTGTTGTTAGAGAAAATGATCCGAATTGCTTAATAGAAAATATAAAATATGACCAATCAGATAAGAAAAGAAATAATACAAGGTTTCAAGCTTCATGGCTTAACTTTGAAAAGGTATTTATAGGAATTCTTTCTTCAGAATGATGTTTTTATTAAATTATCGCTCAATTTCAGCGATGCTATGCATTACTTGATAGAGATTTTAGAGCCTATCACTGACGTTTCGAGACAAGATTGTATAGATAGGTTGATAGAAGTAATAGAAAAACAACCACGTCTGTATTTTACTTTGATTTACACGATTTAGTAAATATATTGATATGAATAGTAAAATTTCTCTCCTAGACTCGTACACTCTGTTTTAATTTTACAAAACTAACAACTTTTCCAATCTGTGCAAAGTCGAGCCTTTTTTCTATTTCCTTTTCTCTAAATTTTCTAGTGCATACACAACTAATAACTAAGGAATTGTGTGAAGCGGCTGTAGAAGACTGTAACTCAGAACAAAGAAGTAAAAGGTACAAAGTTATTAGAAATACTATTTACAAACTCATCTTGATTATCCTATGTTATTAGAGAAGATATTCTTCACGTTATTGACACATTCGAAGTACCAAAACTTTTATTTAAAAAAACCGGGTAAGGCTCCTTTTAATGTATTAGAACTACAATTAATATGTTTTTTCTGTATTAGAAAAAAAACGAAAGATGGCGTTCTTTTTGGCGATGCTTCGGCAAAAACATCTGTATTTTTGGAACGTTTTAATCTTATACATCAGGTGATTAGCAATTAAAATTGAATAAGCAAAGTTTTGCAACCTTTGAAATTTCATCTAGAGAATCAGTCGTCACGAACTATTTTCTGAATCTACAGGAACGGTTGCTCCTTCCTCCAATAAAAAATATAAAGTTATTGATGCAACTAGAATATTTTAATCTCATACTAATATGCTGTTGATTACAGTTAAAACCAATAGAATATTTATTAGGAAGTAGTGCTAAGTTAGGAGACATTATTGTGCTAGGACTACTTAGCCGTTTAAAACATGTAAGGATACAAAGAAGAATATTTTAGTATCTAATGTTTGTAAAAATATAAATAATCATCGCAGGATAAATGGTATCTCGAGGATGCTACTGGCTCAATTCCTCTCAATCTACATAATGCTGTATCCTTTAATGAATATAATTTGCATTTACTTAAACTACAATCAATTTTTGCTTTTAACTTGGTTCCTTAGCTATTTTTTTGTTAGCTTTTTCATACTGGTTTATTTACTGAAGGTTGCATCGTTCTAGCCGAAGGAACTTTTGATGATGGAATTTTTGATATAAAGAATTTAGGTTTTCCTCCCCCTGAGTCCGCGACTAACACCCAAGCATATATTGGTAATATAAATTCCTTTGGTGGTCCAGGTTCTGAGAGTGTTCGCGGCGATGAGATCCTCCTTAACTATGAGAAACATAATGAAAATGCAATGTTTGTCTTCTTAAGTGATGTATGGCTAGATGACACAACTGTACTAGACAAACTTCAAACTATGCTCACTGGTTTTGAGTCTATAGCTCCAGTAGCATTTGTAATTGGTGGTAACTTTTGTTCAAAGCCTTATGGAAGCGATCACTTCACAACAATCCTAAAATCTTTTAGAGTTTTCGTTGATATCATTTGTGAATTTTCATCGATTAGATCCAATTCCAACTTTATTTTTGTGCCCGGACCAGATGACTTAACACCATCAGGAAGACTAGTACCGAAAGCCGGTCTCTTTCAATCTATAAGGGCCTATGCAGAAGAAAAGTTAGAAAAGGTTTTCTTTGCGACAAATCCTGCGAGAATACGATATTGCACCCAAGAAATAGTATTCTTTCGAGAAGACTTAACTTTCAAGTTGTGCAGAAATTGCGTTAAATTCCCTAAAGAAGATGATTTGACAGATCATATAGCTCGAACAATAGCTTCGCAAGCTCATTTGGCTCCTCTCCCACTTCATGTTTTGCCTGTATTTTGGTCACATGACGCAGCCTTAAGATTGTACCCACTACCTGATCTGGTTGTAATCGCGGATAGATACAAAGCTTATAATTGTACGGTAGCGGAATGCAATATAATTAATCCGGTTAGAATTTTAAACATTCTAGAATATTTTTTTATAATTGCTCTTTTTTACCAGGGATCTTTTCCTCGGAGTTCCTTTGGGTTTAAAGTCTATTATCCATCTAGCAAGCAGGTGGAAGATTGTCAAATTGATAATTAAATATTTTGAGAACAACAACGAAAATTCAAGCAGAGAGCTAGGCTTTGACCTAGAAAGTTTTCAGACTCAACAAAAAAATACAAAGCTTTTATATACTTTTATTTTTTGTTGTTGTTGAAAGCACTAATTTCAGACGAGTTGTTTATAGAATAGAATGTTATATAATTTTTAGCACTTCTATATTTATTCATCAAAGTCATGTTGCACAGATTCAACGTCGACGATTCCATCGACATTGGTATCATAGAATACAGTTTCTGTTACGTTACTGTTGTTAGCTTCATGGACACGGGTTGTGTGAATTCGAAGGGTTGTATCTGATACGCAAGCTAATCCACAAATTTTACAGATATATGGTCTATCAACAACTTTACCATGAACAGATAGGCGGTGTCTTTTCAATTGCCATCGATAGCGAAAGGATTCGTCACACATTTCACATTTATGAGGCTTCTCTCCTGTGTGCCTGAGTATGTGTTCTCTTAAAGATGACTTATAGGCGTAGACTGCATTACAATCAGAACATTTAAATTCTTTCTTATCACTGGGCAAGTGGGCTTTCTTATGAGCAACGAGATGGCCCTTTCTCATAAACGACTTAGAGCACATATTACAGGAATACTTTCTTTCGCCAGTATGAACTAGAGCATGATGAGTAAGGGAATACTTGTTAAAAAATGCCGAATTGCAAATGTCACATTTCCAATTTCGAATTTGATCATGTATTTCTTGTTTATGGCGGCTGAGAGTATTCTCCGACTTGAAATGTTTAGAGCATTGGTCACATTTATAAGGCTTATCGCCTGTATGTTTTCTTTTGTGAATTTCCATAACTCTTTCGTATAATGCCTTATAGCCACAATAGTCACACGAGAGAACATCTGTTTTTCGAGCTCGCTTTCTTTTCTCAACGTCTTCAACTATTTCCAATTCGATACAATTCAAATCGGCTTCTTCAACTTTTGTAGGAATTGTCTCTTCTTGTGAAACAACAGTTTGTAGCTGGTCAAATATCGAATTTGTTAATTGGGCGACATGTTTGGTTGAAACTGCTACTTTTTGGTTATATTTGTCGTGAACAGCAGCGAATATTACATGAAATCCATTATCAGAAAAGTCCTTGACAATATCTTGAACGGCTAACTCTATTCGTTCCAGAAAAATTTCGCAAGATTTATTCCAAACGTCCGACGAAGATAAACTGGCCGCCATGTCTGCTCTAGTGAGGACGCCCGTTCCGAGCAAAGTGATTATATATGGGAGTTATAAAGGATCATGGCGCCTTTATTTTCGGAGGAAGTGATAAACTTCCGTTGCCAATATTTTCAAATGAAGGTGTGGGAATATTTATTTTTATTATTGCCCGTTTTAGGAGAAAACAAATTAAACTTGGCAAAATATTTTACAAATTACGAACTTAAACCTTCCATGAAATTATCTAAAAAACTTTCATCGAATGTATATCAATTCTCCATTTTAGCTTTCAATTTTTCTTTTAATATTATTCTCAATAGAGTATTGGATGAAAACATTCAAATTAAGGTTGTTAGTAAAGAAAAACATCATAGAAGGAAAATCAACTTCTATTCTGGAAGAGTTTTAAAAGCTTCTCATCCATTCTTACTAAATTCAAAAATATCTGGTAATATAGTCAATAGTTCATTTATAGGATCAATTATGACTGAAAAATTTACATTGCATATTGAACCAGCCAGCATTTATATTCCGACTATCAGAGGTTTTATCATTTATAAAGTTAAGAACAAATTTAAAGTAACCGATAAGAAAAGAAGGAAAAAAAGAAGCATAAATTGGGGTCATAGAATATGTAAAGTTCATGTTATAACAGATGTACAATATTACAATTTCCATGGAAGAAATCTTGCTAATCTCGTTGCCGATGTTTATAGTATTCTTGGAGAAGTTGACCTAATTTATTCAACAACCGATTGGTTAGATAAAAGAATCGACTTTACTTTAGGCGTAAGATTGAGCAAGATTACTGTTTTTACAACAAACTCTTCTGTTGACGCTATCAATGACAACATCTTAAGTAGTAAAAAGTACTTAGAAACGCTATCAAAGAGGAATTTCACTGGCTTTTGTGCTGGTTTCGGCTTTACCGGAAGGGATTTTACTAAAGATGATCGAGGTAATTGAACAATGAAATTTTATAAAACAAACTATTTTTATCATATTATCTTTTATAGCCGTTCAAGGCTTAACTTATAGTGTAAATCCTAGGGACACAACCAGTGGAATTTGTGCTGTCTACTCTAATTTATTAGGTCAATGGAGGAACGTTGCACTAATGACTTCCGTTACTTATCGAAAACCACTGACTAGGGCTGAGCGATTAACAACAGTTGCACATGAACTGGGACATTTAATGGCAGCTTTGCACGATGACCCAAACGATGGATTTTGCTCTCCTAAAACTTCTGAAGATCTATATCTTATGCATCCATTCTCTCTTATGGGAGACAAACCGAACAATAGGAAATTTTCACTTTGTAGTAAATACCATATGAGAAAAATATTAAAATTGAGATGGGGATGTTTAAGTGTTGAGCAGGGTTCATCTTGTGGCAACGGTATCGTTGAACAGGGCGAAGACTGTGATTGCGGTTCTAAAGATATTTGCGATCTTATAGATCCATGCTGCAATTCTCAATGCAAATTCAAATACGAATGTAGTCCTTTGCTGAATCGTTGCTGCACATCTGACTGTAAGATAGAGAAGTCTGGTAAAGAGTGTTCGTATGAAAGTGAATGTCAAAAAGCTTCTTATTGTAATGGTATAAGCTCTGAATGTCCTCCAAGTAAACCATTGCCAAATGGTAAGATTTGTGCGGCGGGGATGAAAGCATGCCAGAATGGGATATGTTCAGCAAGTATTTGCATTCATTATAATCTAAGAGAATGTAAATGTCCACCGTCATTTGATCCATGTATCATCTGCTGTTCAAACGTTACCTGTGAACCCTTAAAACCCACCGTCTATAAGATTTATGGTAGTCAATGTAACGGCTATTCTGGATATTGCGATGAGTTAAATACATGTGTATCATTGCCTCTTAATTATGATATACTACAACTTAACGATGCGGAGATAATCTTTCGAAATTACCGATTTGTAAATAATTGGTTCTATGTCATGTTTTCTATAACTGTTCTAGTATTAGGTGTCTTTATGTATTTGACAAGTAAGCAAAGAGACCCTGTCGCTTCAGAGGGCTTTCAATCACGGACTTTATCATATAAACAATTACTAGAAAATGATAAATGGGCTTTATACGTTCATCAAAGATTGGATGACAGAATATCAGACATGAATAAGTCATTTGAAATGTTAGATGAATTTTGTAGATCCTATATTCCATCGAGGAAGACAACTGCAATAGAAAGATTGAAAATTCTCTTTCCCAAGGCTGACGATGATTTAATAGCTACAAAAATTGAATACTGTGAAATGGAGAGAGATGTTATTAAAAAACTATTATTTAGAGATAAATTAGCTCTATTAGAAGGTTGGATTAAATATGAGACATACGTTATCATGAAATCGAATGATGTTGACTGTGATAAGAATTGTATGAAAAATAAGGAGGAATTTTGTTATTCCAATAACTTAAAGGCACGAAGGGATGCTGTTAAAAAGTATAGGGCTGAAAAGCTATTAGGCTTATCAACCCTTTTTTCATTTGAAACAGGCAAAAGTCGTTATTTTAAATTACCTATTGAAAATTTAAAAAATTTAACTTCATAGAGATTTACATTGTTGTATTATGACACTAAAATAGATCTAGATATTGATTAAATATTCAGTTGATTGTTCAATGTATAATTGTTATGTAATGAATATTTTTTTCTTAAATCTGGCGAGGCAGCGTTAATAATGTGGTGTTGGTTGTGGATGTTGTCTTTTATCTGACCTATGAATTGATACAATCTTATCAAGTCTACGTACTAAAAAAAGACAAGAGAGGACAAGGATTTATTAATTAAATGTTTGATGACGTCATCTAGTTGTTTTTTCGCCTGGCTATCGTCTGATCTCGGTACTTTTCCACCCAGTTGTCAGATTTAATTTCGTGTATGTTTAATCGTTGTTCACGCTTTACTAAGATTTTTAACAATAGAGCTCTGCAATCAACACCACAATCACCTCGATTTTCGGGGAAAATTGGTCCTCTTTTAACCTCTTTAAGTAACTTTTGATGGCACGTATCATCAAAGGGAAGTCTTGTCAATAAAGTGTAAGTTTTCTGTATTAGGGCTATTAAACAAGTAATAGAGGAGTAACAAACCTTCCCATTACCATAATATATAATACAACACCCATAGACCAAATATCAGCCATAAAAGGATGATAAGGCTGACCTGTTAAGATTTCTGGTGGAGCATAAGCATAGCTACCACAGTATGTTTCACTAAGTACATTCCTACTGGAGATACTTCCTCTGGCAAATCCAAAATCTGTTATTTTAATATTTTGCCTATCGTCCAAAAGTAAATTTTCACATTTTAAGTCTCTATGAGCAACTTGGTGATTATGGCAATATTCAATTCCATCTACCAACTGCCAAAACCATATGCCACTTTGGGGTTCTTTTATAAATTTTTGCTGTCTAACTTCACTTAGTAAGTCCCCATTACCGGCTTTTTCCATAACTAAATATGTGTTTTTATCAGTTTCAATAGCCTGATAAAATGTTACAATATTAGGATGTTTTAATATCCTTACAACTTCTAATTCTCTTGGTAAGAACTTTTGTAAATAGTCTGGAGGAGCTTTCTTCCTTGATATAATCTTTATAGCAACTTCTCGATTATGTTTCTCTGAAAATGCAGATTTAACAACAGCATAGCTGCCTGAACCTAAGGTATCCTTTACTTTAAAACCGCATTGAGCTAAAACTCTATATTTTGTTTCCTCTTCTCCGATCCCTTTTGGAGGATTAGAGATAGATGTTTTCTCCATAAACTTTTCTTCCGATTTAGCGTTATATAATTTATGTTTTGTTATTTCTGCCAATGGAATAGACTCAAATATCATCACCTAAACTAAACAAAAAGGTTACTATGAATGTTAAAATAATATCCATTCAATATCTAATTAATAAATTGACTGTGTTAATTATTTGTTATTATTTATTATTATCGTATTTGTTTTCATTATTCATATCAATTTAAATAGGATAGTAAATTGTTTTTAAATAAATTAAATGATGTGGTTAAAGGATGAACTCGTTTGGCAAATTAATCTTTTCTTATTCTATTTTGTATATGAATTTATAAATTAGAATATTGTTTCAAGTTTATTCACGGTGCAATTCAAAAGTCAAAGATATCGAAATACAATTCAATTCTCTTCCCTTTCTTCATTAATTCTTCATTAAGGCCATAACTTTTTCGTAAACTACTTTTTTCGCATCCATTGCCCATATGAAATCCAGATGATCCCAATCATCGATCATTGAGTAATGTTCAATAGTGTTTAGTCTTCTCTTCAGTTTACGTACATCCTTTTAAATAGAATAAACAACGAATAGATTACATTTAACAATTATAATTAATTTAAGACATACTCTAGGATCAGCTAACCAATCATCTCTTCCAGAGAAGAGAGCAATAGGTGTGGTAATGTTTTCTGGGTAGAATTGTGGTGGATAACTTTGACCATAGTGCTTTAGATTCTTTTCGGGAGATCCGTAATCAAAGTTTTGATACTTTCCTGTTTCATACATTTGGGCGAAATGTACCATATTCTTAACAGACGTTCCTGCTGGCGCATGAGCTACATAAACAGGTAATCGAGAATCATTCAATTGCTTAGCATCAAAGCCTGATATTAAGAAGATGAAGCACTCGCAAAATACTCTAGTTTTAGAATCACAAACAAAACGAGCTAAAAATTTCATAAGTGCATCGTTCGGCATAAAATCGCGAACTCCAAATATTTTGAAGATATCACGCATTTCTGGGGCGAACCAGGCCAAGTACTTGAGGGGACTCTTCATATGACCCAAATAAGCTACTGGTCCTAAAGCCACGAATAGCTTAATCTTCTTTGCCAATTCCTTATCTCTAGATAACTGAGTAAATCCGATGAGTGACCCCTGAGAGTGGCCAATGTAGTACAAATCTTTTTGACCTGAAGTTTTTGTAGCAAAATTGACCATTGCTGGAAGATCATAGGCTGCCATTTCGTACCAAGTCCAGTCCCAAAATTCATCGCTATCGACAGAATATTTTACATGTTCTCGTGAATAAGTATTACCTCTCATATTTCCAAGCCAAACATCATAACCTGCATCAGCCAGTATAAATGCAAAACTCTCATTAGGAAGATTAGTTATCCAATTAGTGGAAGCAGTCAATAAACCATGCTGGAGAAAGGCAACTGGTCTATTTTTGTTCATCCCATGATCCTTTCTGCCATAAGGTATTCTTTGTAGGCCCAAAAGAAAACCATCCGAGGTTTGAACTTTGTATTCTAGGCATGGATATCCTTTACTTCTTATCAATTGGGCCTATTTGGTTGTCAATTAGAGAAATTAATTAAGCATAAAAATATAAAATTTATTTAGTAATTATAATAAAAAATTGACTTACAGCGTTCATATTTACTTCTGGATCAATTTTTATAGAAGAAAAATGTTCATCACCAAAAAATTGGAAAAATTGATTAAAATAATGACTTATACTGGAAAACACCAGACCATTTGTAGTGGACACTAATAGTGCGAACAAAATTACTCCACTTAATGTTTTCATCATGGCTTAACAAATGTTTATGTTTTGGTTAAATCGAAGTTAGCGAACTTTGTTACATACTTTTTAGCCTATCAGAATAGCTCACGTGATTAAAAAAAATACTCTACCAGCTTTCTCCGGCAGCCTAATGTTTTGTCGAATGCATGGTCGAATTCAAGTTCTGTTAAAAATTACTTTTTTCTAAATATCTAATTACTTATTGTAAAAAAAATTATTAGCAATTGCTAATTTTTGAGTTTATTAAGTAAATATGAAACGAAAACGTTCAGTAGGTAATTCAAAGGAGAAGAAAGAGATTGAAGTATGTATTTATTGAGCGATAAATAATATTCTTAAAGGACACGTGAAATTTTTCAGGGGAGTGAAGAAGAAACATTTGATTTAAGAGATATGCAAAATAAATCGGATGAGGATAGCTCTGATTCGGAAACCGATGGTCAAGATTCTGAATCGGAAGGAGGAGATATCTCATCTTCTGTTGACGAAGAAGATGAATCTGAAGAAGAAGTTGAAAATAGCACTAACACGCCCAATGAACCTAGCACGAGTTTGACACAGGAAAAAGACGAATACGAATTTGATTCTTCAGACGAAGAGGATATACGAAATACTGTTGGGAATGTTCCTATGCAATGGTACAGAGATTACGAGCACGTTGGTTATGATATAGCAGGAAAGAAAATTATGAGGCCTGTTTCTGGTAATGAAATTGATGACTTTTTGGCTAAGATGGACGATCCAAATTATTGGTTTGTGTTAATTTTCATACAATTCAATAAATTAATGCTAAATTGTGGTCTGAAAAAACTTTACTATTTGTTAACTTTTTTGTTGTATAGGCGGACCGTTAAGGATAAATTAACAGGCCAAAACGTTGTATTAAGTGATAAAGACACAGAGCTTATTGAAAAACTGAAAGCTGGGAGAACTGCTGATCCTGATGCATCTAATCCTTTTGCTCCTTGGATAGATTTTTTCACTCATGAAGTTATGAAACATCCTGTTACCAATCAACCAAGAGATAAGCGTAGTTTTATTCCTAGCTATTGGGAAAAAGTTAAAGTCGGTAAAATGGTTCATGCAATCAAGATGGGTTGGTCAAAACCTAAAATCGATAAAGAGAAAACTTCTGATGATGAAGCTGAAGGATATAAATACTATGATTTGTGGGCTAAAACTGAGGTATGATTTTTGTTTAATTATTATTGAATATGTTTATAAAGCATAAAAAATTAATATAAAATCAATTTTGAAATTTTTTAGGATAATAGAAAACCAAGATTTCATATACCTGCCCCTAAATTACCCTTACCTGGACATGCCGAGTCCTACAATCCTGCTCCTGAATATCTATTCACAGAAAAAGAGGTAAGAAGAGTAATTTTAATTTGTGAAACATAATTTATTTCTTATATATGTTTGTTGATTGTTTTGAAAGGTAAATAAATGTTTTCTTTTAATAGAAAGAAGAATGGGAGGCTAAGGAATCAGAAGAAAGACGCATTCAGTTTGAGCCTAAAAAGTACGATAGTTTGCGAACTGTTCCTGCTTATGTTAAGTTCGTTAACGAAAGATTCCAGAGATGTTTAGATTTGTATTTGTGTCCAAGACAACGTAAAATGAAATTAAACGTTGATCCCAACGATTTAATTCCGAAACTACCATCTCCGCAAGACTTACAACCTTTTCCTTGTGTACAGTCCCTCATTTATAAGGGGCACGAGAATCTTATTCGCAGTATTAGCGTTCATCCTATGGGACAATGGTTAGTCTCTGGATCAGATGATGGTACTGTTCGAATTTGGGAGGTCAGCACGGCTAGGTGCCTTAGAACACTTACATTTAAGGGAAAAGTTAAGCGAGTTGCTTTTAATCCTAATTCAGGACTCTCACTTATTGCTGTTGCTGTGTAAGTATATAAATAAATAGTTGATAAAAGCTGTTTGGTTTTTACGATTCTTTAGTTTTGAATTTTTCAATTTTGTAGAGATAAAGAACTTATAATCCTGAACTCTTTGGTTGGTGATAAGGTTGTAAAATCCAACACGGATTCCATATTTGAATCATTTGAAAACGGCGAAACGAATGAAAAGGTTGAATGGAAAACTAGCAGCGGTGAAGATTATGCAAACGGAATAAGATTGAGAATTTCTCACATCAAAGATATAAGTGATGTTAAATGGCACGTTAAGGGAGATTATTTAGCTGTCGTTATACCAAACGCAGAAAAACACTCTGTTTGTATTCATCAAATAAGCAAAAGACGTTCGCAACATCCGTTTAAAAAACCTAAAGGCCTTGTTCAATGCGTCGCTTTTCACCCAATTAGGCCATTCTTCTTTGTCGCTGTAAGTTTAATAATGTGTACCACAATTATAATTATATTAACTATATTATTAATTATTAATAGACGCAAAGGTATATTAGAGTATATAATTTGGCAAAACAAGAGCTCATTAAGAAATGTATGTCAAACTGCAAATGGTTATCAAGTCTGGAAATTCATCCACAAGGTAAAAATAACTTTACGAAGTTTTAAAACGTTATAAATGTTGTTTTGAAATTTTTAACAGGGGACAATCTTATTGCTGGAAGCTACGACCGCCGTTTGTGCTGGTTTGATTTGGATATGTCCACAAAACCATATAAAAACTTGCGTCATCATAAGAAGGCTATAAGATCGGTTGCATTTCATAAAAAATATCCTCTATTTGCATCGGCCTCCGACGACTGTTCAGCAATTGTCTGTCACGGACAAGTTTATTCAGACTTGATGACAAATGCATTAATAGTGCCGTTAAAAATTCTTAGAGGACATGCATCCGCACAAGGCTTAGGTGTTTTGGATTGCGTTTTTCATCCATTCCAACCATGGTTATTTACATCTGGTGCTGATGGAACAATACGTCTATATACATCATAAGAAAAAAAAACATTGACCCACTTTATACAGTTAACAATATTACGTTTCATTTATTCAAGTAAACTTGACAATTTTTTCTTTCTCTTTGTAAAATTAACTCCCTCCGTTACTTTGAATTTCATCTATAGTTTGATTATCAACTTATTCTGAAAAGGACAAAAATTATTTATTATTTTATTCATAAGAAAAGTGAAAGAAGTAACCAATAACTTCTTTCAATGAGCAAGATGATAGTCGAGTTTTCTCGGAGGTGTTTACATGCTAATTTAAAGGCTGTTTTTGTTTAAATAAAAAGATGTTAAATGGAAAAAGTTTGTAAAAGTTTATTTAAGGTGAAAAGAAAAGAAAACAATAACAAAATATTTCTTCAATCAGTGAAAAATGACAAGTTTAGCTTTTTGCTAAAAAGTAAAACAACTTTCAAACGGTCTATTTTATCAATTTTCTTCTTTGAATCTTCGAATCATTCCTATTGATTGAAGAAAAGGAAAGAAAATGAATGAATGAATCATTGCTAATGAGAATAAATTAGAAAAGCTACATTATCTAGATTAATATTTGATTTTCGAGGGTGAATTTCTTCCAATGGAATCTGACCTTTCATCTCTGCTATTTCTATCTGTAATAAATAAATGAAAGGAAAATGAATTAAGAATCTATGACGTCATAAAAATACTTTTAATTTCGTATTATCGTATCGTAAACACTCCATTTCTTTTTCTAATATTGTAACATTCTGTTTCATTTCGCAATATTTCATTTTTAAAAATTCAACTTGTTTCTTTCTCTTCTCTAATCTCATTCTTGAACATTCGTCCTTCTTCTTTAACCTTTCGCTAGAATGTAGGATTAAAGCTAATCTCTTTTCGGTCTCTTTCAATTTTAATTGAAGGATTTTTAAATTTTCTTCGTATTTTAATTTTATTGATTTATATTTTAAATGGAAATTTTCTTTCTCTTCCCTGCACATCTTTAATTTATCTTCCAGCCTTTCAAGAACTAACCGTTCATTTACATCGGTCTCAGGAGACTCCTCAATATTTCTTTCATTTCTTCTTGTTTTACCATTCAGTAGCTCCATCTGAAGTCTATTAATAAGTTTTTTATATTGTTCTATAGAATTTTTATCCGCCAATGACTTCGCTTCTAAATTAGCAATTTTCAAACGACTTTCCGTAACTTGATCAAGTAATTTGTTTACATTCATTGGATTGTTTGTCAGAAGACTATTTTGAGCACTATCTAGCCTATCTCTAAGATTTCTAGCAACGGTGTCCAAAAATTCGTTTTCCTGTTTAAGGGCCTTAAGTTCATCTTGAAGATTATTTATTTCCTTTTTGTAATCTTCATTATCATCTTTAGAAGATAAGGATAAGTTTTTTAATTCATTTATTCGGTTTTCAGCAATAGTAATCTTTAACTGTTCAATTTCTTTGCATTTATCATCACAGTCCATCCTTAATTGTTCAACTTCATTCTTACAAATATCTTCTTTGCCATCAATTTTATATTGTTTAAATAAAACTTTTAGATTCTCTTTTAACGAATTATTCATTTGTGTTAATTTTGATATTTTCATATCTTGTTTGACAATTTTACGCCTATTCTCTTCCTTATCATTAAAAATATTAGTCATATCTTCTTTCATAGTATTTATCCTCTCTTCGAGACCTTTAATTATATCTACTTTTTCGGCTAATGTTTCCTTTAGAACGCTAACTTCCTTATGTGTTTTATCTTCCATTTTACTTGGATTATCGTTTATCTGTTCGTTAAGGGATTGTTGACAATCCTGTACAGCTTGAGATAAATTTGATATAGATTGTTCCTTTTTCCTAATCAATTTTTCGTATTCATTTATCTGATTTGTTTGAAAATTTAGTTTAGTCCTTAAGTCAACAACGTTTCCATTTAACTTTTCTTCCTAGATAAGAACATAAATCTATTGAAGTTTAACTAAACAGTGTATATATAATATTACAGACTCTGCTTGAAGATGTTTGTAATGCTTCCTTTAATTTATTAGCGACATTCTTCAATTGTTTAAAATCACTCCCAACTCTTTTAAACCAAGTTTCAATCTCTTCCTTTCCATCGGCAACTGTTTTACACTTTATTGTTTGTAAATTAACGTTAAATTCATTATCGTTAATAATCCTATGAAAATAATCAAACGTTTCCGATATTCTCTTATCTACAAACTCTTTTATAACTTCAATTATAGAACCCTTCTCTAAGTTATGAGAATCTTTGATAGAAGATAATCTTTTGTCATCTTCATAATCGGATAATTGGAATACTACTTGTTCGTTTCTATTTGTTAAATCTCTTATTGTGGTTGTTGCCTGTAAGCTCTCATCAATTCTACTAGATCTACAACAAGACTCTTCGTTGGTCTCCATAGATAATTTATTTAAATTTAAACGATTGTTGTTGACAATTGTAACATTTTCATCTGTCATCTTTCGAATGGTATCCTCCTTCTCACGGAGTTCCTTTTCAGTAAGGTCTTGATGATACTGAACTTCTTCAAGTAGTTTATCCCTCTCTTCAAGTAGAGTAGTTAATTTTACGATAGCTTCATTTTGTCTCTTAATCTTTAATCTAATAAGGGGATTAATTGGTACGTTAAATAGTAATTCTCCCTCGTTACTCTATTTTACCTTAAGACATCAAAATCTTCACAATAACAATCACTTTCTGATAAACTTTGTAATTGGCTAATGAATATTCAAATTTATGCCAAATAAGTAATAAATATGATATAGTAATTGTTTACATACTCTTTGATATGAGTGCAATTCGTTAGCTTATTCATTTCTTCTTTACTACTTTCTAAGCCTAGCATTTAGAATTAAGTAACATGAATATTTATAAGGAAGAGGAAAACCGAAGAAAATTTTACTTTTTAACAATTGCGACTGTATCTTTGAAAGTGATTTATCGACATTATCATTCTCCATATCCCTTTCGTACGATAAAATACAATTGATAGAATGTCTTCTTCTCTCCTTCTTCTTCTTCTGCTTTTCCGTCGACACTTTAATTTTATCAATTTCTATCATTTCTTTGTTAAACTCTCTAAATTTTCTACTAAGATAGAAAGAAGAGAATATATTTATAGACGTTTTTTTTTTTAAAGAAACAAAAAAATTAACTTATCAAGATAATTTTTCAAATAGAATACTTGATCAACGAGATCAAGTTTATCTTTTGTAACATTTGATAATTCATCCCTTAACTTGTTTCCTTCTTTAACTGTTTTATCAAGTCTGTCCCTAAAATATTCATTTTCATCATTTAATGATAAAATTCTCTTTTCATAGCTTTCATTTAAATCTTTTAACTGCTTTCTTAATGAATTTTCCTTCATTTCCCATTGTTTATTAATATTTTCATTATTCTCTTGAAAATTGCTAATTTCTGTTAAAATATTTCAAGTATAATTTTTGTTAATTAACCAATTAATTAATTAATTAACCGCATTTTAATTGTTCATTTTCGGATAGCAATTCAACGTTTTTACACTTTTCCTTTTGAGCTATTAACTCATAAGATGCATTTGATTCTTGATATTTTCGTACGTTATTTTCGCATATTTTCAATTCTCCATTGACTCTTTGATACTTTAATTCGGAATTTGTTAACTTTTCCTTTAATTAATTAACAAATAATTAGAATATTATCTATGAATTTTAATTAGTTAACTTCACCTCTAAACTATTAATATGATCATTTAATTGGGAGATTTCATCGATAAGCCTTTGTTTGTCTTTTTTAATCTTATCGTACATTTTCTCCATACCAATAGTAGCCTTTAATCCTTCGGATAACTCTGAATTTCTCTTTTAAGGAATGTAAGATTAACTAGAGGGATTATGGAATGACGTAATCAAATTTTACCATAATTTCAAAACAGTCAATTTGATTTTTTAATGTATATTTTTCATTCTGAAGCAAAAGACACTTTTGGCATAATTCTTCGTTTCTTTGCCTCAAAACATCAATAGTTTTCTCCTGCAAATGCAGTTGACTTTCATGTTCATCTATCTCGCATTTCCTAATGATATGTGAATCGCTGTTCATTTCATTCTCAGGCAAGATTTTAAAGTTCTCGCCTTTCCCTTCAATTTCATTCTTCCTGATTAATCTTTCGAAGAAAATGGGTAAAATGTATATGATTCACTCTAGAACGGTGGAAAAAAACAAAGCTTGATCTTCTTTATACTTACTCATCTTTTTGATTATTATCTTCAGATGACCTTCAAAAATGTTAAAAACTACGGATTAGAAATTGCTTTAGGCCTACTTAAATAAATATACCCTAAGACTGGATTATAATCTATTATTGGAGTAATGATATCGGAAGATTGTTCTTAAGAGGAAAAGAAAAAATTTATCTATTATAAATTAAATTTATGAGAAAAGCTGTTTCACTAACTATTAGATATTCTCAGAGGAGAAGCGTCTAAAGAATAATTGCAATTTCCATCTTCTTTCATTTGAAAGATTACATCTTTTAACATCTGCCTTAATTGAACATTTTCCTCTGTCAATTTAAATACGTCATTATTTATCTTTGAATTGTTTAATTTCTCAATCTCTTTACGAAGTTCAAGCTGTTTACAGAACAAAAGAAATGGCAGTCAATTACGTTAGTTACGTAATCTTTCCACCTACTTCAGAGTTCAATTTTTCCACTTTATCCTGATAATGTAATACAGTAGTCTTTATCTTATCGAATGACGTACTAACATCCCTCAAATTCTTTGTTTTCGAACTAGAAGCACCCTTTCCTTTCACTCTCTTCCTCCTTCTCTTCTTATCGCTCTTCCTCTTCCGTTTCCTGACAATTAATCGATTGAATGGGAAAATGTTTGAGCAGCATCGAATTTCATCGATAGCCGTTGAAAGAGTATCAACTGAACGCCCTCTTATCGTATCCTTATTTCTAGTACTAGTGCTCGAATTGTGCTCAGAATTATTTTCCTCGTGCGATCGTGACCTTCTATTAACTTTGGCGTTCGTTGGGCGTCTATTATTCATATTAAAATTATTACCGTCTCTCGTCGTCGATCTTTATTCGGAAAGAAAAGCGTTATTAATCGTAAGATTTATATACAATTGAGTATTTTTTTATCCTCATTAATATATAGAAAGAATAATGATTATAGGGAATTGAAGATAAAGGAAAAAGAAAAAAGGAATTCACTCTATTTTAGGCGAGAAATTTCTTAAAATCTCAGCAAATTCTCTAGCAACTTTAACGTCCGGATACTTTTTCGCGATTTCCAGTTCATCCATTCCCTTTTCGCCCTTAATGTTATTATTAGAATTGATATTCTTATCCTCTTGTACGTTCTTGAAACTCTTATCAGAGTCCATATCGAAAAATTCACTGATAACCTTATCATCTACATCCTTGTTGATTCTTCTCTGCCATTGAACCATTTTTGTTGTAAAAAGATGCATTAGCGGAGAAGAAGTTTCGTCAGGTTTCGGTATGGAGGCGAAGGAGAAATGATCAGTAGACTTTTTCCCTTCGGGGGATTGAGAGAGAACATGATTATCCAACGACGACGTCCAACTATTGATACCTCTGTTAGATAGTTTATTCTTATATTTATTCTTTTCTTCTATAAACTTCTTAGTGTAATGAAAATACTTATCCAAATTGATCTGTCGTCGTGGTTCGTTATAAAGACATAGTTATTTAAGTAATTAATTAATTAATTAATTAATGAGTTTCCTTACCTTTTTTACATTAAATTCTTTGTTATTGTAGGATTTTTTCTTGCTTTCATCTTCCTCTTTTCTACCTTTTTCTATTCCTGCGCCTCCTCTATTCTGATAGCATAGCAACTCCAATTCACGTTCATGGCTTTTATTACTGCCCACTGATTTTGGGGTTGATTTATATTCTGTTAAAGAAGGGACGTTATTCTTATCGATCGATAAAGAATTTTCTGTAATCTCCGAATCCAATAAATAATTTCTAGAGGACGACTTTTCAGTAATCTCAATCAAATTTGGTGTCGCTCTTACTGGTTCTTGATAATATCTTCGATTTACGTTGCTTTCCCATGAATTGGCGTATTTATAAAGGTCGTCACCGATATGGGAAATCAATGAATCCTTCTTTTCAATTTCAGATGAGGATACTCTCTCTTCTTTATCATCCGTTATCGAATCCGATTGGTTTTTAGATATTACATGTGAATTGGAATCATTACCATTTCCTATCGATTTAGTAGGCGATTTACGATCCGTATCACACTTGGCAAACGGTGAATAAATACCCTGAGACTCTAGGGATTGTTTGCTGTACGCTTTCGATAATATACTATACATTTGTCTATAGTCTTCCGACTTGGTAAAATTTATTAGTCGATTTTTCCCCTCTTCCGTCGTTACATCATTTTCGTTAGGTAGCAAATCATTTTCTCCGATCAACATCATTCTATTTTCCCTTTTTTCTATCATTAAATCTTTTTCCAATGGCCTGACAACGCTATTGCAATGTTCTGTTATTCGATTGCGATTACGTAATCTTCCATTTGCTTGTAAATCTTTGTTGATATCATTACCTTCTTCGAACCTTTCTAATTGTTCTAATTCTAAAGGGAAGATGTCATCATTTCCACGTAAATTCTGTTCTTGTGTAGTTTTCTCCTTCAATTTCGAAGTGAGATGATCATCCAGAAGTAATTCTTCTATGTTTTGATTTTCGTTAAAATAGAAAGGAATTTGAGGGAAGATGTCACAATCTTCCAAAGTACCTTCATAATTTGGAGGATCCATATATATCTATATATATATATACATATATATACGGAGTATTTTTGGAGAATCTTTTCAAATAATCAATTGTCATCATCTCAATTGATTGTTTGGTTCGAATTAAAATAAACAAAAAAAAAACAAGGTCATAAAGAGACAGAAGATAAAGTGACAAACAAATAAGGTATTTAAATTATGTAGAAGCCAAGAAGATAATGAAGAATGTACATTATCGATAACATTAGATCAAGTATATTCTAGTATTCTACTCTTTAGTTAGGAGAATATTTATCAATCGGAAGTAGTAAGGAGAGGACAAACAACCTCAAAGCTACAATATCTCTCAATTAGAGACCATAATAAATTATATTTTTTTTAATTAATGTTTATTCATATTTTTCCTTTTTCAAGCTAATAGATAAGCACATCAATCGATATACAATACAAGTCAAATATATAGTTATATATATAGGCAACAAAAAGTATATATAGTTATTATCGTCAATAAACATGATAAACTAGAATCTCAACAAAGTAATAATAAAAACGATGAAGAAAAAATTCAACTTTGTTTCTTTTCTTTCGGCTTTTGTCATCAAATAATTAAATTAAATACTTTGTTAAATACGAAATGTATTTATAACAGCTGGCTTTACGCAATTATCAGGGAAATATCCAGCTTCACCAGTCGATTTCATTCCATATAGCCACCCCTTTCTATTCGGATTCTATAATTTTGAACAATAAATAAACATTAAAACTAAGAGAGTTTTTATTTATTGATACTAACGTGACCTAATTCCTTAACGTAATGACCCTTTTCCAATTTTAGTTGACCTTTATTCACCGGCTGAAACTCTGTACAAACGACTAAAATTTTACTTTTCAGCACTTTATCGGCTCTGTAAAAAAATATATGTTTTTATAAGATAATAATTTAATACGACATTATTTATATGGATTAATATTTCACCTATCTCGAGGTGGTAGCGGAGGTGGTGGAACTGGAAGACGACAATTCGACAATGGATTTCTTACTCTTTTTTCAGGAACATTCGGCTTCGTATAAGTGTACTTAGGTGGTACTCTATAAATATGCCGACTCGGAACAGAATAATGTGAATTTATAGGTACTCTATAATCGTGATCTGTTTGCTATTGATTTATAAAATGAATGGTTAGGTTATGTTTTTAATCCACAAAACCATATTATAGATATCAAACCTCATCAGGACTATCATCTAAAGTAGCTGACCTTTTAGTATCTTTACTTATACTGTGAGTACTGCAAGCCTGCTGTTTATTTTCATCGGATTCTTTTGTCCAGATAGCTCTTGTTTTACGAAATTTCTCCCACCTTAGCTCATTTTCTTCTAACATTTTAAAGCCTTTTAGATCGTCTACATCATTTTCCGCTTGTGGGGGCTTCTCTTGTACTTCAACTTTTTCTTCCTCTATCAATTTTTCTTCGACCAAATCAATCTCTTTGTCAGATTCGTCATACCAATCGTTACGTTCTGGTTCAGTTGCGCTTTCAGGTTCCCAAAACCAGTCTTCCCTTCTTCTATTATCAGCTTCCCTTCTTTTGAGAGACAGCCTGCTCGACTCTGTCTTTTTTACTTGCTCTTCAAAGCATAATTCTTCCACAACCTCTTGTTGGGGAACTTCTCCATCATGCTCACTTGGTTCATCGTGATCATCCCAATCATGCCTCATTCCGCTAACGTTTGAATCGTTATATTCCCTTAGCTCTTCTTTGTCTTTTGGAAATTTCTTCATTTGCGTTGGGCTGCCAGCCGGTGTAACAAAGTTTAAGGGTGTATTTTCAGTTGATTGATTTAGTGTAGATACTCCACAAGTCTTCAATTTATCTTGACGTGATTTCTGCAATTCTCTGTCAATATCTGACTCATTCTTAGAAAGCGATCGATGAACATGAGTTAAAGCTTCTGAAAATTTATTTTCGAAGCGTTTAATCTGCTTAGAGACGAAGGATGGTAATTGAGGTCTCCAGGAATATGCTGTTCTTTCGCTTTTAAGACTGCTGTGGTCGTCATTACAATTCTCGACAACAGTATCATGTTGAACAGCATTACTGTCTAATGTTTTTACACTTTTAGCCTCATCCTCAGTTTCCCAGCCATTGTCTTTAGGTAAATCTTCATTATCGTATGCTGGCCTCCACGGTTCTATTGTAAAATGAACATCACACGGCATCTTGTAATCTGGCCATTCCTCAGTGGAGCATTCTTCGTCATTTCTCTCCCAATTGTCTTTGTTCTTTTCATTTTCAAACCAATGATCATCCTTCTTCGAAGCCCATTCGTTACTTTTTCCATCAACCTCATCCCAATTTTCATTTTGTTGTTCTGCTCTAACGCTATTCTCACCCTCATCGTTCTCGCTTCCGAGATACCAGTTACCCTTAGCCGTTTCGTAGGGAAAAACAACCCTATCTACGTCTTGTTTTTCAGTCCATCCATTTTCCTGTATTTCTGCTTTATTCCAGTTTTCCTCTGTCCATTGTTCAGTTATCGGCTTTTGGCTGATTTCATCATCCTCATTATTAAATCCGTTTTCTTTAGCTTGAGCCTTATCCCATTGAGAAGCACATTCCAAAACAAAATTATTACTCTCAATAGTCGTCCAATTATCGGTGGTTGTAATCTTTTCACCTCCATTTAACCTTTGTTGGATTTCATTGTCAGCAAGTATTTTCTTAACGTCGGTCTCTTGATAACTTATTTCTGTCTTAAGTGAGCATTGATTATTTTTAGACCATTCGATCGGCTCTTTAGGGATTTGCGTAGAATTAGCGCTTTTTATGCTATTTGTTGTCTTTATACTCTCATGGCTAGAGCTACGTGATCGTAAAGAATTCTGGTTTTGCTTACCATCCTCTGAAACTTTTTTAACAAGTCCAGGAAAGTTAGATAAATTAGCTTCATTCGATTCTTCGAAGAGTCGCTTCTTCAATTTGGTAGAATTATCCAAATTGCTCATTCCAATTTGCCTACTTAAGGGAGGTGGAGGAGGTCTTGGTGGTCGTTCAGCAATCTTCTTTGCTTTTATAGCCAATTCTGTATTATTTCGTGCTATTTCTGAAAGATTCATCGAGTCTTCTGCAGAACATCGATCGCGAGGAATTCGACCAGATAGTATTCCTGTATCCATAATTAAAGACTGGTACGAACCGCTCACTTTTTTTTTATCCTTCTTTTCCCTTTGATATTTTTTATATTCTACCATAAGGAACTTAGCAAGAGATTGAGTATTTGGAGAAGCAGAAGAACTACTATTCCTTAAATGCTCCGCTCTCTGATATTGAAATTTCTCTGGTGTAGAAGTAGTCTTTGAATGAGTTTTTATATATTCTACATAATCTTGAGATGAAGTCCTTATACTTGACATTTGAGATTCTTCCATCTTGTCATTCTGTAATTCAAGTCTCTTCTATTTAAAACAATTACCTTTAAACAAACAAAGAATTTCGAAAGAATCCTTAAAACTTACCGGTATCATTTGAATGTCGACATTTCTAGACATGGGAGTTTGAGTATAAGCTTCTATACGACCCAGAGATGTCTTATCGCCTGTTAGTTCAAGTCTACTAACATTCGGTAAAGGAGGTCTCGGCGGAGGTACTTTGGGTCGGCTAATAAATACATTTATGAATTACATAACAAGATAAAATAGACAGCATAAAGACATTACCTAGAAAAGGAAGATTTTCTCAAAACTCTACATGGTTTGTTTAATAAAGAGGTTTTTGAGGAGAGCATTTTAAGTGACGGTTTTTCTAAAGTCTCATTCAAATCTTTCATTACTTCAGTCCATTTACTCCTAACTTCGCTAAACTTTCTAGATTCTTTCATAATTCTAATACTTTCATCTAAATTAGTTGTCCACAAACTAGTTGTATCATCACTTCTGTCTAGATGAAGAACATCGATATATTCCCAGGGAAACCAACCGTGGCTTTCTTTTACACATCCTCTACACCAACCATTATCCATTAATTTATTAGGATAAGCAAGAATTTTTTGACCTTTTGAGAATGATAAATCGCCTGGTTGTTGAGCTTGAAATGGATATTTAGCTTGACATACTGGAATTAAGAGATAAATATTCTTGATGATTATACTCAACCAAAGTCTTGTAATTTGATACATACCTACTCCTCTAACATTTAAATCATCAGTATCAAAATCTAATTCATCGCCAGTTGAATGCCCATCTTCGACTATGAGACTAGTTAAATTTTGGCCATTTAGCTGTAAGGGAAAGAGCTCCTATTAGGAAAAACTCGTCAAGTTTTTAAATATTTTGAGAAATAGTATTTATATTATACTAACAGATGTTGATACATAAGTTTTTGGAATCCAACCCAATTGACCAGTTCTAACATTTTCTGCTTTTAACCAACCAGAATTCTCTTCAATCGGAGAAAGGACGTCTCCTTTTTCAACAGCAAGCTCGCCCGATTGACAAGGTGTATGAGGTGTTTGAACAGTATATGTCGACTGAGGACTTCTGAAAAAAATATACAAATAAAAGTATGAAAAGATGGCTTTTTGGTTCTTGTACTTGACACTACTTACTTATTTCCTGAAGTTTGCTTTCTAGGTGTTGATTCCCAATGAACGGATCTTATGTATACGTAGAAAAAAAAAACAGAATTAAAGCTACATATAATTAAATATAGACTATGTCTGCTCAAAATAGAAGCTAATCAATTAACCTATTAGCTGCGCGTTCCTCATTGAATCTGGAATGTGAATTATTTTGAAAATAGTTTCGTTAATTGAAAATATCTTCTACCTTTGACGGGCTTTAATAGCTTGTTCAAATTTCTTTCTTTCAGGAGTGAGAGTCTTAAAAGTTATTTGAATGTATATATATATTATGTAATTAGGATATCGAGAGAATTGTAAGTCTATAGAATTGAAAAAACAAACCGTATTCCGTCCTTCACTTGTCGAGGCTGGAAAATTATAGTAATAAAAATTAATGATAACTTTTAGAGGATT
Organism: Dimorphilus gyrociliatus; assembly: GCA_904063045.1. Classification (NCBI taxonomy): domain Eukaryota; kingdom Metazoa; phylum Annelida; class Polychaeta; family Dinophilidae; genus Dimorphilus; species Dimorphilus gyrociliatus. Next base: position 1,372,946 of record CAJFCJ010000014.1, on the reverse strand, counting down.
CTCTACTCATTAATTAACTTTACCTCTAATTTCTGAAATGCTGCAGCGAGAATTTGCTGAGCTTCTATTGGTTCTTTCTATCGTTGATTTAACTCTCTGTGAAGTGATTACCATTAAATGGTTTTTATGCTATATGGATATAATGAAAATAAATTGTTGTACCTTCTTGAATCTTTTCCATTGCCAGTAAATACAAACAAAAACCATTATTGCAAAAACTACGCAAACAGATATTGATATAATCAGATACTTTTTATGTATATTATCTGCAATTTAATAAGAACGTTACAGTTTTATTCTCATTTATAAAAAATAGGCTATACAAACAAGAATTTTCTTTTTTTGTATCTGTGCTATTCATGTTCTGAAAGTGTAAAATTACATCAATCATTTAGTGATAATCAATAAATACTAAGCGATATATTCTTATATCCTTTTAGAAAACGTGAACTACTAAATAGGAGCAAATATCTATAGAAAGTACAAAATTTTTTGAAAAGGTTAACTTGTTTATTTTATCTTAGTAAAACTTTATTGAGCAACACGTTACTTGGGGAGAAATTTGCCCCAGATAGTCTGTTAGCACGCGACTTACGTAAGATTCATTAAACGTTGTTATAATCACTTTTTAAGATACATAAATAATGGAATTTCGATAAAAAAATATAAAATTTTATTAAAATCTCTGGATAAAAAAGCTTAAAACGTGTTAAAAAACTTTTAAGTGGAAAGTTTCAACGCGTGATTCTTTAAAATAATCTAATTAAATTATCGCTCAATTATATACTGAAATAAGGCTTTTTAATAAATACTTAAAATGTAGAAAATATCGCCGACGCTATCCTTATAGGATATATACTTATTAGTCAAGTCATTTTAAGTCTAGTAAGAATTAAACAAACTTTAAAACAGTGCTCAACTTCACCCGCGTTAAAAACAAACAGTTTTCAAAATTGTGTCTTAATTAGTATGGTACGGTATTATGTAACGTACAATTAAGTTTACCCTGGATGGAGCTAGAGCCCGGTATTTACTCTTTTAAACGCATTGACCATGAAGAAAAGTACCAATAGGGGTAATTACAATGGGTAAAAATAGTGATTTCCCTCATCACTACTTTGAATATACAAGTGCTAACATAAATTCCTTGGAGATTTTGAAAAAAGACTAAAAAAAAGAATAAACTCCAACTTTTCCATAAGACATTTCTGCATAATAATATCCCTTTAGAATCAATATCTTTGTATTTATTATCCACTAAGGGGGCCGACATTTAGGACAGAAAAAGGTATTTTAATAATATTGTATAGAATAGGATGTTAGCGTCAACTCAGATATATATTTTGCCAAGTTTTCTTGTCATAAATAATGAAGTCAGATTGTTAAGTACTTCATTGGTAACCTAGATAACAAAAATGCTCTTGGTAATTTTATAGTCTATATACTTTATCTTAGCCATTTGGAAAAAGAGATTAATAGGCCATAAGACAAATATTTCTAACTTTGTAGAATGAAATCAGGTTTAGTGAAAGATGATTCATGAGTTCAGCATTTTTACTAAACTTCCCTCCGTTATTATCAACTGTAAGTCGTATTTTGTTTACTATTTATGCTATCATAAACAAAATAAGTATTGCTACATTTATTAAAAAAAAAGTTGAGTTCGAGTTCCGCTTCAAAATGTCAGCTAAAAATCGCACTACGGACCAGGTTAGGGTAAGAAACAAACAGAACTGATTGTCACGTGATAGTAAATATGGTGGACGTAGAAAGAATTGTTTTTCTGCGCAGAAAGTAGCCATCTGCAACATATTTAAGTCTTTCAACCAGTGAGACATTTGCCTTTAAATATCAAACCACTATAATCTGCCTAAAAGAAATTCTAGCGTGTTATTTTTTCGTGAATATTCAGCTAGAATATAACATCGCAAAAAATCAACAAGAAACACGAGAACAATTAGCAACTACGCCTATAAGGCAAGAAAAATGACCAACCTATATAAGCTATTGGTTGTATGTGTATTGTTCGAAATAGTATCAAGTAAGTTTAGAATTGATTAAAATCCTTCAATTTTAGTGAATGATTTTATAAAATTTTAATATAGCTCAATGTAATAAAGTCGGGGTATATAATTTCAACGATGGTACAACTCTATATTTGAAGTCTAATAAATGGGAAACGAGATGTGCAGAAGGATATACAGAGGATTTAACAGCTACAACTATAAATTGGTGTGGCAAGAGCCATCAAGTTCGCCTTTGCCATGCATGGAGACGAACATTTGAATGCGAAACTCTTCCCGAAGTTGAAAATGGAAACTGGGAATTCAGTTGTACTCAAGAAAATGGTGAACTTAAATGCTTACGTCAGCCAAATAGTATTGGCAGTCAAGTTACCTATGAATGTGATCCAGGTTATGAATTAAATGGTAATATTAATCTTAAATGCACATCTTCGGGTTGGAGTAGTGTGCCTCCTACATGTCAGAAACGAGTCTCCACACCGTCGGCAGGAATACCGGAAACTTTCACTGGACAATCATTAACTATAATCGTATCCGTGGCTTTTGGATTACTAACTGTTTTAGTGGCAATCATATTAGGCGTTTTCTTCAAATATCACAAGCAGTGCGGACCTACTGAGGGTACGATTCCATCTGAACCACCTACACCTTCCAATCCTTATTCAAATGGACTACCTTACGAAACTGATTTGGATAGATTGGCGTTGATGGCTTTTGCCGATATCCCTTCAGTCCACGGCAGACAGCCCCCTACTTATGAAGAAGCGGTTTCTAATCGCTTGTCCAACAATCGTAATCGCCAAATTACAAACATTCGCAGAGATCGACCAAACTTATTGAGAGATAATACATCTATAGCTAGCGGTGAAACTGTTAATGTGAGTGATGCAACATCAACAACAGTGACTGTAGACACTGTTGAAACGCGGTCATCGAATCCATCTCTCTCTCAAAGGGTTGCTGTTGGCTCGCTGTGCTCAATATCTCCCGAACCGAGTATCGCCCCAAGTATAGGTATGCTCATATAAATATATATATATACGTCTATTTTATACATTATTCTAATGAAATAATTTAACAGGAGATGCCCTTGTCGAGGAAGGACTTCAAGTAAGATCCAACTCGCCATGTAGTCTAATAAGCAAAGACAGTCGTGAGCATCCTAAATTCAACGTATAGAAAATTCTTAAGACTAAAAAACTATTTCATTATTCTGTTTAAATCCTCCAACATATATGAGTTGGAATTGATTTACCTGCAGAACAAAAAGATATAAAAGTTTTCTTTTTTGTAAGGGCACTGTTTAGTAGATTATTATAGTGAATGAAGAAAGAATTGTAATTTCTGAAAGAGAGTTACACCTTTATTAAGTATGTATTGTGAAGTTTTTTTATGTTTATTTGTTAAAGAGTTCAGAAATCAATGTAGTTTTGTTTCTTGTCCTAAATTTGGTATTAATAATTTAAAAAATAACATTTTTCTAAATAAAATTATATCAACGTTCTTCGATTGTTTAATGATATTTTACAATTTTTTACGATTAACCCTTTCATTTCTTAAACGCGCATAAAAAACTAGCGGGAATCTTCTCGTCGTGAATTCTGTTGGGCTGTGGTTGATATAGAGTATCCACTTTAATAGAAATTGATCTATTAATTCCAAGAGCCCCACCAAGATTTTCGATTCTAATATTTAGGTGAAATTTTTGCTTCTTTAAATAATAAATACCTAATTAATGCTTTATCGCTCACGCCTTAGATTTCGAGTTAAGAGATATGGCAGAGAAACCCGAAGATTTAAACCTTCCCAATTCCATAATAGCTAGAATAATTAAAGAAGCGGTACGTCGTATAAAAATAAGAGAAATCGAAAATTTTCCTTTAATAAACACTAATCAACAGCTACCAGACGGTGTTATTGTGGCTAAAGATGCGAGATCTGCAATGGCAAAAGCAGCTAGTGTATTTGTTCTCTATGTAGCATCTACGTATGTATTTGTATTAGAATTCTAAGACTTTATTTATAATTGATTATCAATATTTTTCTAGAGCCAATAATAATGCTTTGAAAAATAAAAGAAAAACAATAAGCACTCAAGACGTTTTTGAAGCTATTACGGAAATGGACTTGGAACAGTTTATAGAACCTTTAAAATCCAACTTAGAAGGTTGTTAACAATTACTTACATTTATATAAAAAGAGTTTTTCACCGCCTAATTGAATTACCTAATAGTATATAAGGAAGAACAAAAGAGAAAGAAAGAGGAAAAACGGAAAAGTAAAGGGGAAGAAGCAAATAAAATTAATGAAGATTCCGAATTAGTAGACGACACTGAAGTAGCCACCGAAACTATCGACGATGATTAGTTCGCTCTAAGAGCTTATTTGTGTATAGATAAAACAACATTGCATTCTGTAGTTGTTCTCCTCGATCAAACTGTTCATAATATACCTCCTAATAATAAAATTTTTTAGCTTTTTCAATGTTTTTTAAATATAAAACTGTCCAAATCAAAGAGCATTAACTTATGTTTTGGGGAAAATTATTTAAAACGACAACGAAACGAGGAGGGAATGTTAAAAGGATTCAAGAGAAGAACGATACAACGGCTCAGAACCTTGTTACAAAAAAATTATATTTTATTTAATAGATAATTACGGTCATAAAAGGGTGTTCTTGAGAGTCCAACGTTTGAACTAGTCAATTTATTTCTAGTCAATACTTAATGGATAGTGTTTAAAGTTATAAACATGTCTAAGACTAAACAAAATATTTGTTCAGACAATCTCCTCAAAAGCATTTAATGATATATTGTCTAAATGAAAGGATCTTACAAGCTGAGAAAACAATTAACTTAATTAGTCTGAAATTCTGAAAATTAGAATCAAAGAGCAGTTGAGTTGAGCTTCGTCTCTTTCATATATTGAAGAAGCCGTCCTCTTATTAAGACCATTTAAATCAGCTATGCTAATGATTTAGACTGTTTGACATTATTAAAGAAAAACTTTCTTTTATTCAACAAATTTACTGTAAAATAAATAACAAGAAAGATCATCCTGAATAGAATGGAAAAGTCAAGCGATAACATGAAAAAATACATGAAGGACTGACAAACGACACTTCATAAAGCTTATCTCGTATAAAATACATCCAACCTGAAAGGGTTAACTTTCACTAAACAAAATTTTGAAAGTATCATGGACGGTAAAAGGATTCTGTTCCATAAAACTAGATCATAAAAAGACTAGTCCATTCTATGCCCTGTTTACAGCATCTTATGTAACAAGAATTACATTGTTCTTTATTCTAATATAATTAAATTGTTGATTGACGGCTCTGATAGTAAACTGATTCGTGTATGAGTGGAAAAGATAACGAAAGGAAAAGAAAAAAATGGCAGGTGAATTGCGCCTAGCACTTAAAATCATTTTCCCAGTTCTATTAGAACTAAGATTTTGAGTACAGATACGATGCTATCTGATAATCACGCAAGCGAACAATAATTTGGAAGCTAATAAATAGGATATTATCTGTCAAATTAAACTTTTGAACCTTTAAAAAGGTTAGAAACTGAAAGAAAAATAATAAGTAACATGATATTTCTAAATAAACCTTCGTTCTCTTACCTCGCCTCGCTTCCTTTCCTGCCTTATATAAAGTCTATTCAGCATCCGGTCTAATAGTATAATAAAAACGAAAAATAAAGGTATTAACCTTAAAATTGAATAAGGTATCGAATATCATATTAAATTTCAGGTCAGACCAGTTATTTTACCCTACGGAAGAAAAAACACTTTATACATCATTCCTTAAAGGTAATAGAAGTTAAATAAGTCTTAGAAATTTTATAATTATATTTAAATTGAACTTTTTTAACTCGTTTAAACTTAAAAAAAAGAGAAAAATAATAAAGAAATAGAACAAAAAAAATTCCAATATGTCCGACACCGGAACAGTCTAGATTTACATCATTTATGTACATATTTGCAAAAAAAGGATAAACGAACACATGTAGAATAAAAAAAGTGAATAATAAAAAATCCGTAACAAAAAAATAAAAAGTAATTTTTTCAAATGCATCTGTGGTATTGAACAAGTTAATTATTATACAATTGAGATGATAATAAGAAGCGGAAAAGGGAGGAGGAGACGAAACAGAAGAAGCACCTTGTTTTTTAATTGTTTTCCTTTAAATGTTCAATCAGTCCAAGAAAAACAAAAATTTGTTCAGCAGTTTATAATTTTTTCATATGTTTTATTAAATAGAGGCGTTTGTCGTCTCATCGTAAGGTGGGGAAGGAGTACCAGCTGAAAAGCACTGACTATCTGGAGAAGGAGAACGAATTGGTCCATCAACATTCATATATCCAGAATGGCCGTTTAAACTTTCTAATAAGTAATCAGTTTTGTGCAAAAGTTCCCTGAAACACGGACGCATTTTTTCGTCTATATTAAGGCAATCACTTAATAAATTGGACATTGTCTGACACAAGTAGGGTGCAACATAGGGAGAAGCGGTCAGCGTTCTACCCCGAAGCAATTCGTGCGCTAATTGAGAAGGCTCAACGTCGGAGAAAGGATTACCTCCCAGTGTTCCAATCTCCCATAAAACTACACCATACGACCACACGTCTGCTTTGAAAGTAAAGCGGCCTTCTGTAAGAACTTCAGGCGGCATCCATCGAACTGGTACTCGACCGCCAGGATGCACTCGATAATAGTTCTTCAATTCAGTGTCTTCTTCATTTAATCTTCTCGACATCCCAAAATCAGCGATTTTCAGCACCATTTTATCAGATACTAAAACATTTCGTGCTGCCAAATCCCTATGTAGACAAGCGACACTCTCTAAGTACGTCATAGCACAAGCAATGTCTCTGGCAAAAGTAACTAAATCTCTGTAACATAGATAAGGGAAATGCTCAACAGGTTGTTCAGTAGTTAAATGAGGTCGGCGATTCCTCATAAATTCTTGAAGATTTCCGTACGGTGCATATTCCATAACCATTAATAGCTTTCCACCGTCGGTTACTTGACCAATAAAAGATAAAACATTCTTATGATGGCCTAAAGATTTCATGGTCTCTATTTCTTTAACCAATTCGATAACTTCTTCATCGCTTGCGCCATCTTTTAGCTGCTTTACGGCTACGAAACGTGAATTGACTTTCGATGTTTTCTTTTTTGGCTTTAGGCTAGCTTTGTAAACTTGGCCAAAGGCACCTTCTCCCAATAATTCAGAAAATTCGAGGCGCTTATACGAAACTTTCCAATCGTGTTCAATTGGAATGTGAGCTATTGACGTTCCATATAGGGCATTCTTTTTCCTTTTCATCCACTGGGCCCTTGTTAGAGGTTGTAATGAAACAACAACATCGTTCACTAGGTTACGGTTAAATTCATCGGTAACCTGATAGACGTGATTGGGTCTCATTACTACAATTTGTTTCATTGTAGTGTAAACACGCTTATGTTGGAAAAAGTACCAAACGAAAGCGAATGAAAAAATAAGTAGAATTCCACCAGCAATAAATACAATATAGAACGGATATCGTGATATCTGTACGCTTTGTTCAATTTTAACAGCTCGAGGTGTTGTTAAATTCTCAACTTTAACAAACATCTCCACCATCCGACTACCCATATTATTGCTAGCAACAACAACGTATCTTCCAGTATCACTCAACGTTGCATTCTCCACGACATGTTTTAGAGGAGTTGTATCGCTAATATCGTTCATTTTGAACGGTTTCTCCTTTTCGAAATTTTCCGTTTTTGGGTTGTGAAACCATCGAACTAGAGGATGGTCATCAGACCATATATCTACTGTTAATACAAAACGTCCACCAACCTTTACCGTTGTGTTTGGACTTGCATGAGTAAATACCGGAGATGTCATATGGGGTGCTACGATCTGGACATCGTAGATGTACGTCAGCTTCTTATTAGATCTCTTATTTTTTACCTCGCATTTGTATATTCCCGTAAAGTACTGATCAACAGAGTTTATTGACATCGTTTTCTTCTTAATATAAACAAAGGGTTTACGGAAAGGCTTTTCGAATCTTGCACGAAATTGTTTAATAATTGACAGGGGAAAATCATATCTACCGGACTTCTTCTTTGTCGTAAGCAAAGTTTCGCCAAAAAACCATGACCTCTTTATATCAGATTGTTTTCCAAGGTATGTATATGGACAGTTTAAAGTAAGGTTTGATCCAAGAGTTTCCACAATTGTCTTTGAGATAGTATCTGGAGATTTACTCTCTTTCCAATGAACTTCATGGTCTTGTACAAATATGCAATTCTTCTTACTCGTGAGTTGTAAGTTATGATTCATGGCAGTACAGGTAAAACATCTATATTTGTCAATTTCAATTGCATTGAGAACTGTCATTGTTTTGTTTTTATTTGACAGGATTTTTCGTGCAGAATCTAATAATGGAATGTTTTCAAGGTCGTGATGCTCTTTCCAAAATACCATTGGTTTGTCAAAGCCATGTACAATACATTCGAAGGTTATATTCTGTCCAGTAGATACTTCTCTGACAGTGAGATCGCCTTTTATTTCAACTCTTGGACGGTCAGCTATTTGAAAAGAAATATATCTTTTAATATATTTATATAGCGTATCTTTTCAACTCTCTCTTGTATTTTCGCCACCTACGGCGTTAATGGTCAAGAGGAGAGGGGCAAGTAATAAACATCCCGCTGCGGTAAAGAATTAAACACTTTTGACCCTTTTTCACCGCTCTACTAGTCAACAAGAAGACACTAGTTATCTATTACGCTTTTTATTCTATCTCTGCAGGTGCGACAAGGGCCTAAAAGGAAATTTTGTACCTGTCCTAAACAAATTTTGTGCCGCAGTGTTAATTGTATTCTTTACGTAACATCAGTTTATCGCTGCCAATTCGAGTAGTAATCCACCAATAGCGATATGACAGGCGCTAAGTTACTTTTTCTATACTTTTGACTTATTCCCAAGTAGACTCTAGTACTTCCTTTATAATTCACTTAATATTATCAATAAAGTGATAAATCTAGGCAGTGACCCCTCTAAACTCTTGACAAAATATAAAAAGGAATAACGACGAAAAAAGATGTCAAGTGTTGACAGAGGCCCATAGCCTTATCTGACTGAGATCCGCTACGTACGCGTCCACTTCTCTCTAGCTGATCTTTCAAAGCTTCCGATTACAAAGACCTATTGTTTTTAATCATTCCTTTTTATCTGTTTGAAGTTTCGGAATGTACCGAAGATGAAGCATTCGGGGAAAGGTAATGATAGGAGGAGGGAGGGAGGGAGGGAAAGATTAAGAGGGAAAATATTTCAAAATAATAGAATTGATTAGAGAAATAAATATAGAAAACAATCCAAGTTAGTAGTATTATTAATGAAAAATAGGCTTAAAATCTCTCTCCCTGTTCTATATATCCATCGAAATTCGGAATGTCTATAGAGTACACTCAGACATAGGTAAAGGTTTGCCTACTATTTTTCTTGCAAGGGTGAACAAAAATATCCAGGATACCTAATCTTTGTTCTTTTTTTCTCTTTTTATAATAAGAGTAAAACGTGCAAAGAAAAGGATTTTTTTCAATAGTCTTGTTATAATAACAATGATTGCATTGAAGTAATTCGTCGATGGAATGTGCATTTAAAAAACATTTCTTACCGACTTTACAGGTCGACTCGTCGAATAGTAGTACAAAAAGAGAGAATAGAACAAGCTGTTGGCGGATTACTAGCATACTTTCTCTTCTTCGGGACCGCTACCCGATCTTCTGTTTACTGTAAAATAAAAAGAAATAAACTGTATATTATATACAGAAACACATATTTATACTACTTATAAGATATATATCGTTTATAAGCATAGTAAGTTCTCTAATACAGTATTAAAAATGTACTTTATATATTTTACTATTGTGCATCTCGCCTACCCTTTTCTCCACATCCTTCTGAAAATTTTAATACTACTAATATAAAATTGAAAGTCTTAATGGCATGAAACCGGAAATAGTTTAAAGTTAATTATGCGATAAAATTCTTTTTTAACTCTGTCGTTCCTAATTTTCGACTCGTTTGGCGGAAATTCTTTTACTTGTAATTATCCAAACGGCGCACAGCAGCCGGTTGTAGGAAATTCTTTCTTACATCTTACAGCCAAAAAAAACTCTCACTATTCATAGCATACGGCGAAGAGTAGACCAAGTGATTACTTTACATCCGCCTCACTCTCGAGAGAAACCTAGTCTTTTTTTCCTAGTAGTGAGTTGTTGTTTAAGTTGAAAGAAATAAAGAATGAAGATGGAGAGAGAGAGAGAGAAAGTAGGGAGAGAAGGAAAGACAAAAGACTTTTTGAAATTATTATTAAAACTTTCTATCCCTTAGAAAAATTGCGTTGATTAAATAAAGAGTGAAAGACAACTAGTCAAAACCAATCATACAATAGTTGATCGTGACAAGAAAAAAAACAACTGATTAAATAAGGTACTTAAAAATCTATAGGTCGCTTCACTTTTCTATTATTAGTTTTATTTATTATTCAAAAAACCTTACCCTAGACTACGCAGCCGTTAAAAGGCAGACTAAGCACGTATTTTATTCAAACAAGTCATATATATATGATGTATTAGGTTAAAATATTAAACTTTTTCACTTTATACTTACGTGGAAGGAGGAAATTTCCGAAGCAAATAAAAAATGCGTTGAAGTTAAAAAAACTGCCTTCAGTAAAAAAAAAAAGACTCAAGCTAAATTCGTATACTCCGAAGCTGTAAACACTACAATTCCTCGTTGAGCAGAACTGCTTTCTAGTGAGGCCTAACGTGTGTACCGAATAACCCGGTTACGTGGTCTACGCGCCAACTTCCGACCAATAGACGTCGAGTTGATATAGGCTTAAATCATTTACATTTTCAAAGGCCTTTTATTTGAAATACTCAAAAAAAAACCGCTTGTGGCCTGGACCTTAGGTCAACTTAACGTGAAAAGCGTTTGATCGTATACAGGTAACGGGTCATTTAATTTTAATTTAAAAATAAATAAATAATTGTTTAATAATTAGGAAAAGCTGTTAAAAGACTATTTAGAGAGGGAAAAAAGTAGTGCCCACTTAGTTAATGATTCCTCCGAGAGTCGTGTTTGGAAAACGGATGGAGCGTGTTTAAATTGCATTTTCCCACGAGAAAGTTACTGTAGCAATTTTACCCCCACCGATTTATGTCAGCCGAAAACTATGCTCATTCTGTTTTGGGTCAATTGTCAGAGGGGAAGTCGTATTGGCTTTTAAGTAAATTTACACTTCCCAACTATCAAGAAGAGAGCAGATTTTAGACAAGAGAACTAAACAGCGGAAAATGACTATTTCAATATTATTCGATAGATGGCGCCTCAATATATCACGTGACCACGAATAATTATAATCCGCCATTTTTAACGGAAAACGAAGTATATAAGGGATCGGAAACTTGACAGTCTGGCTTCGGTGGAGCCGATTTCGAAGTCCACTTTTATGCTCAAATATTAACTTTTGAAATCAGAATGTCGGGATCTTCCTCTCAAAATCCCACAGTTAGTTTGTTTTATGATTTTTTTTCATACCTGAGCGATTATAGAGAGAAATATATTTCTCAGTCATTAATTGTCCGCTTTAGGCCTATGAATCTAACTTTTTCATTTTCGTTTTAGGGGAAAATTTACCAATCAGTCATAGATGATGTTATTAACAATGTTCGGGAAGCATTTCAAGATGAAGGATATGATGAAAACGTTCTGCACGAACTTAGACAGGTTATTAAATTATTATTGGTTTTACATGTAAAAGTTAGTTAAGTCTGTAAATTTCATCTGTAGTTATGGGAAGGGAAATTGAAGAAAAGTAAAGTCGTAGAATTCTCCGGAACAGAAACAAAATCTGCCCCTGTTTACTTGCAATCCGTTATCCAACCGGGAACACAACAAACAGTATATCCCACTCTAACCACCTCTGGGCAAGCTGGAGCTTCGGCGGCAATGCAAATTCCTGTTTCATTGAGTCAAAATCTTATTCAAATTAACGGTCAAAATTTTCTTATTCAATCTGGAAGTCAAAACTTGATGGTTGGTCAAAATAACCAACAGAACCGTATAAATCAGGTAGATGGCACTGCAGATGATGAAAGTGGGAAAGGTTCCGATGATGAAACCTTGCCATCTAAATCACAAATCACAGAACACAAAGCTAGGAGAAAAGGTATTTAATTAAAATTTTTCAAATGTTGATGTTTCAAGCAGAACTTTATTTGTAAAGGCAAGAAAGTGGAGATCATCATACAACATGACGGAGCAAATGATTCCTCCTCTTCATCTGACTCAAATTCGTCTGACGAATCTGAAAAAGATGAAGAGGAAGAAGAGCAAGGAGAGGAAGAAAAGTCACTAAATTCTGGAGACGATGTTAGCGAAGAGGACACTGGTTCATTGTTTGAAGTCGATAACCTCGTCGTTTGCCTTTACGATAAGGTAATAACTAATCTATATTATTTTTCTTAATTTTTTGCCATAGTAGAACGGAGAGCACATTACTATCCTACTTTATCTAATAACAGATTAATCGAAATAAGACTAAATGGAAGTTCACATTAAAAGACGGAATAATGAATCTTAAAGGAAAGGATTATGTTTTTCAAAAAGCAACTGGCGATGCTGATTGGTGATAAATATATGTGGTTCTAATTGTAAAATATATCAACGATGTAATTGCTTTAAAAGAGTTTTTTATTCATAAAGTAAACATTCTAACAGCTGAAATAGAAAAGGCAAAAAAACCAGTTGTTATTGTTCAAAAGAGTTATTTTATTATTATATTGATACTTTTACGGAATAAACATCTCCAGATCGTAAAAGAGCAGATTTTTTTTCGCCTATAGGCGTTTGAAGATTTGTTGCAAGAAAGTATTCTCCGTCCAAATCTAATCCGTGAAATTCTGCTTGCACAGTCAAACCATCATACAAGTGAAATGACGCTGATTGTCCGCTAAGGGATGGAATTAGCTGTAAAAATCTCTCTCGTAAGAATACACGAGTATTTCGTATGTCCTCTTCATTCATGTTATAATCCAAAGAAAAGGCAGTGTATTAATTATTTAAAGAAGAGATGAATTTTGAGCGATAATCAATAAGATAAAATAAAGTTGTAAAAAAACTGATGGACAGGTTAGGTATTCCGATCTCATAAAATCAAAAAATTTAACATAGACAAGGGAATTTTTATAAAACCTATTTACATTATTTTCATGTGTGTTTTGCCTATTTCCAGCGGCGCTAAATTCAAGAAGCCTCTAAGAGGACGTTTTGTTTATTTCATTAGCTACCAACCATATGGTACCATAACGTTTATTAGTCTGACTCATATTGTTAAATTATAATAAATACAACGTTACAATATCTGCAAACGTATTATTTGGATTTCTGATCGTTCGGCGCAACAATCAAGACCTATATTTCAAATGAATTTACAATGGGGTTGGTAAGAAAATATTATACAAATTACTTTGAGCGTAATTAAAGAGACGTATTGTATGGAACAATATCCTAAGATTTTATATATTTTAAAGCTTAATCTTATTACAAGTGAACAATCAATGTAATTACCTAAAAGTTTTAATGATTAAACGATGCCATAAATCTCTCTTATTCTCTTTTTTTTTAAATGTCAATAGATATAGACTATACAATAATGGTATAAAATAAAAAATTCGCTAAAAGAGCATGCGATAATGGTCCGTAGATTGTAAAGAATAAATAGAGGTAGATACAGTATATATTAGGATAGATAAATGGATATAAAGAATAAGATAGAGAGAGAAATTAACGTCTTTCTTTTTTTTATTAAAAATACAAATACCGGATAAAATTTCCGTTTACTGTCTTCGATGCTTATAAATACATAGGCCTAAATAAAGTTTATACTCTTATTAATGGATTTCAAACAATATGGGAAAGTAATATTTATACAAAAGGTTTTGCCTTTCCCAATTAATCGATGAGTCAAATTTGAAAAGGTAACTTACGATAAAATTGAGATAGTATAGCATTCTAGAAGTATTATTTCCGATACTAATATTTACATTATTTTCTTTTTTTTAACAACATAATGTGACAGTTACAAACGATAATTGCATCAAAATTTTATTAATGAGGTAGCATACATTCGCTAACTAGTTTAACGAAGTTTTTTTTGTTGTTGTTGGTTTCACCTTCTTTCTTTATACTTTGCTATCAAGATACAAGTGAACAATGACTTACTCTTAATTATGTGTAAACTAAAGCTAATATTTCTACAATGTCTGATAGATGGCGATTTTTAACCGGAAGTGGTCCAAGCTATTACTCAGCGCACTAAGCGAACCAGGAGAGCGCTTTTCGTTTTTAATACTATTGTATAGAAATTTTCTACTGGGCGCTTTTTACTATAGTATAGATGTTTAAGCGCTGAGACACGGAACACCAATTATATCAAACAAAGCGCATTGGTAGCGAGAGAAAAAGTTAATTTTGGCTCCTCGTTCATAAAGATCGTCAGAAAATTATTATTCAAAGTTATAATTGAGTTTGTAGAGATTCGATCAAGCTTGATTTTGAGTCTGTACCGCTTATAAAACGTAAGTATCCGTTTAGGTAAACTTTTTCAGTTACAAACACCCTTTAGCGATTAGGTGAAGCGTTTCTTCTTTCGGCTATTTTCGATAAAGTCAATATTGTAAATCGATATGAAATCGAAACTGTCGTAGACCGGAAAAGCTTGCAAACAACATGAAATAAACGCGTAGGTGGGCTCCTAACTTTAGTCTGACTTATCATTATAATTATCAGTATGGCGTTTATCAAATATTACGCCACTTTCATATCTATTGACTGCAAATGAATAAGAAATGAATTTTTACTTGTTTCTATTGATCTATTGTTTTTTATAGATTTTTAAATTATTACGAATTCCTAATAACTTTTCCTCTGTTCGTTATTTTTTCTCCTGTTTATAGTTGATTGTTCTAAATTATACAGGAAACTGAAAATAGAAGAAAATACTTCTAAAAAAGGACAAACAACACTATTAGATGTAAGTAATTTTTGTTCTTTCTTATTCAAACAAACGTATAAATTAAAGTTCTTCTTTCTCTTCTTTTTCTTGCTTTCTTTTTATTTTTTTTTGATTTAAATTACATTGCAGTGCGACTATAAAAAAACGGACGCCAATTGATTTTTCTCTCCCCTCCCCCTCCCTCCCCTTATTTTTGTATACACCACCGACCAACTATAATATTATCAAGTTAATTTTAGAAGAGGATCATGGCACCTGGTTCGTCAAACGATTCAGCTAGTAAGTGTTCTCATACAAAAATTATGCAAGTAGTATTGATCCATTTGAATAACGTGTATATGCAAGGATTAGCGTATCTATACCGCATTGTCTATGTATAGGCCTAAAGCTGGTATAATTTCTCTCAGGATGAAAATTGTTTTCAGAGTTATTACGAATATCAACATATAATTTATACCGCTCAGTGTCGTATATTTATTTAAAGCTACCAATTGAATAGGAGATAGGATACCGCGCTATTATTATTTTCATATGAAAAGAGAGAAAAACTAGTTAATTAATCACTTTTATTCATTTATTAATTATTATTTTATATATAAATGTTGAGATGTTGAAAGTATCCATTTGATAATTTATGAGTTTCAAGGAAAGAAAGAAAAAATTTCTTTTGAGTTTTATAGCATGATTTAGAAAGTGATATATGATTTTAAAGATAAATCCTTATTAATTAGTGATAAAATGGACGATTAAATAGTTAAGTATATAGATAAAATTAAAATTACATACTTGTATATAAAATAAAACAACGGAATATTTTTCTATGTATATTTAAAGAGGAAAAGGTTGAGCTATTATTAAATTCGCATCAATAACACTATAGGCTTGATTGGTCGTTGTAAACGACCGTTAATCGAAAAAAGAAAGATTCGTCAGAATTGATACAAGATATTTATTCGTGTTTGTACTTTTAAGACTGGCAATAGAGACGGAGAGGATCACAAAAAAAAATAAAACGTTTCTTCAAACAGGAAAGGCCGGAGACGGGTGCGCGACGTCTAATGGACGAGATACGGAAAATAGAGCGTTCAGTTTGGCAGAGGATTTAAAATTGACTCTTGAGAATGAAGAAGTTGGATTGCGGAGGAAAATTTTAAACATAATGCAACCGGAGACCCGCTTATTCCTACAGAATTGGATTAATGAAGAGAAAAAGGTCGGTATTATCCGGGACGGTGAACCGCCGCTTGCTTGCATATTTTATGTTGTGCACGTTTATATTTGTCGTCCGTCGCATGTTTGCCCATTATCTCTATCTCGCGTTCGTTTTTTGTTTTCCGTTCTCTTGTCGTCGTCGTCGTCGTTGCCTGGTGGCGCCATCTGGAAGAAGTTTGTCAGGTAGATGGTGTCCCTATCGCCTTCTACCGAGCTTCTTTTTTCCTTCTGTATCTCCTTGGCTCCTCCCCCTCCTCTCGCTATCTCTCGCTCTCGCTCTGTTTGTTTCTCTCTCTCTCTCTCCTACTCTTTCTTCCCCATGTATCTTCGTTCTACCCTCCAATAGAAGAGAGAGAGAGGGAAGGAAGAACAACGTTTACTCAAATGGATAAACGACGGCCAAATTCGTTACCGCGACTCAATTCTTTACAACAGATAACTGCTGAACGAATCAGACGAGCAGAGCGTGACAAACAGGCCCTGATGTTTCAAGTGGCCATGTTGAACGACCAACTGGATAGTCAGGCGGTCAGATTGCGCGATGTTCAACTTTGCGCCGACGAACGGCAAACGCAACTGGCCAGGGCGCAGCATTTCCTGCAGAAAGTAAGTTTGTACACGTGTTTGCCAGGCGGGCTAGTATAATAGTAGTTCGCTCTTCTCCCAACCCCATCTCTTTTTTTCCACGGCTCTTTTATCTACAATGTATAAACGCCGGAGCGACGGTCTCATACTCGAACGCCGATGGCTAGCGCTTACGGTACAATTTATCTATTCGTTTCCCAATCTTAATCCCCTCCTCCCCCCTCAACTTCCTAATTCCTCCTTCCCTTCCCCAACCATTATATACATTAAATAGTACACTTGTAAATATAAAACAGGTATTTTCGGTATATATGTGCAAGACTATATCCATTTATATATTATTATTATAAGTATAAATATTAGAAAAAGTTTTTACTAACTTTCAACCTATTATACACTATTACCACTGCCTTAACTTCGAATACCATAATCATTGCCACCACCACCACAGCCAACCACAAAAATCTCTACCGTTATTTTCCACTATTCCACCATAATCTCAAAACTCTTTTTCGTTTTCTATCGCCCGCCAAACTTGTTTGCAAATGTATTGTATCCGTCAAGAATTTTTGTTCCATTTTGTTTGTTTTTACTTCATGTCACGAACGAGACGAAAACCGCCGCGCGTTTGTAATTCGAGTAAATATATGAGATAGACGATTTATTAGGTGCTTTTAGTAATAAACGGTTGCATTTCGGTGGGAAGGCTTTATACAGACCAAACGTTCCATTTCAAGTGGAATATGCCTGTTAGAGATTAACGCTAAGCGTGTGTGTATGTGATATACATACGTATGCAGTATGCACAGTTTATATATAAATATATATATATATATATATGCATGCAGTATAAACTTAACACTACTGTTTTTACAGTATTATATAAAAGAAAGTAAAGAGAGGGTATAGAGACACCTATGAATTCTTTTGGTATTTATAAGTATTTATTAAATACACAGAGGAAACTATGTATATATATACAAGGGATATAGTCTGTACATTTGAAGTAAAAATATGTATTTATATACGCTGCATATATACGGCATCTATTCGAATATACCTTTCATTTACTATATTATAGTATATATATATATATATATATATATAAACATAAGGTGTTTTATTTTTAGAAAGTTTCTCTGGCGTACACTGTTTCGAATAGCCTTACTGAAAATTTAGAAGTTTTGTCCGAATAGGAAAACATACTCGTTTTGTAGGATTCTCTTACTGTACTTCTGATTTCTAATGCAAAGTGCTGCCATCTTACGTTTGTAATTAATCTAATAAAAATAACTACTTGTATTATTGAAGCAGACTGTAAACTACCCCCCCCTAGTATCTATATAGTATAAAAATCTTGTAGATAAATATACAATCTCGAACCCCCTCCAGACCAATAAACACCTGCTCTTTCCAACTTTTTCTCATTTTAAATATTCAAGAGTTTTCACCCTATAGACCCTCTCTTTTTTGAATTTGATTATTATTGGCTCTAGACTGCGAAAAAAGTCGTTCCCATCGAAAGAGAGAGAGAGAAGGTACCATCGTTCTCTCACTTCTTAAATATTTGTACTCGTTTCCAAGGGAATTTTGTTCGATTTAATTGGATAAGAAAATGGGAGGGACGCTATAGGCTGAATTTCTTTTATTATAGGCTAGAAACTAAATTTTGCAAAGTGTCCATACGATAAGGGTAGCGATTAGTATGGTGAACAATAGGCATGTACTCGTAGGAAGCGCACGCGACAGGTGCGCAAACTGACCGATGTCCAGAATGGAAAAATTGCGATAGGTAGGAGACAGGTGCTAAAGTTGACCCTTTCCTCCTTCACGTATTTTCTCCTTCCGCTCTTTCTTTCTATCATGTCGTATTCCGTTGCTTGTAAATTTAGGGTAGTTGAGAGGAGAAGGTAAAAGCCCTTTGGCGGGTAATATTTGTAAAAAGAAAAGAAGGATTGAAAGAACGTTTTGTCTCTTTAGAAATCTATTAGCTTCGATCTGTACCGCCTTTTAATCGCTTGAAAATATTATAGAACATTTATCGGTCGAGAGCGGAAGAAAGAAAAAAAGAAGGGTGACTTTCGCCGCAAGCACTCTACTTCGTTTTATAAGGTGTTGGGAAATCAAACTTTAAGGGCTTTTAAGTAAAAAACCCTTGATGGTGACCTATCAAGTCACGGTCCCAAAAGCACCTGCGACACGCTTTGGCTTGTAATTACGTTCTTTCTATCAAGAAGAGAGTGAATGCTACTGTGGCACGCGCTTTTCGTGAGAGAATTCTCTCATTCATGTATATGGGGATCCGCCCCGTCGTTTTTTTATGAGGGGGAGGACGGCAGCTGGTCAGTTTTCAGGACTAGGAATAAACGAGGGGAAAAGGCAGGGGGCGGCGCGGTTCACATCCAATGACCTAGCACGGTTGGGGATGTACGTATATCCGCCCCTCATGGGTAAAAGTATCCCAAACCCCCCCCGCCGTTATTCACCCACCAACCCCCCTAAGTACATACCGCTAGCTCTCTCCCTCCTTCCATTCAGAAGGCATTTGACGACGACGCTTCGTTGATGCAAGATGCGTGTGATGAACGCCTTTTGCGGTTGCGTTGGTAAACGTGGTAGGATTCATGCCGCGGGAGAGCAGCCCTTTTCTCCTTTCGCCTCACGAACGGCAAATGTATATTTTAAGGTATTTTTTTAAAATGTATTATTGATGTTCATCGCTAATTATTCTATTAAATAAGTATAGCTTATCTTTTATTATAATTAACTACTGTAACTACTGTAACTGATTTCATATCAGTTATTTATTACGTATCATAAATCAGAATATATGTTATGCATAGTTTAAAATGAGGTTTTATCGAGGAGGTGGAGATTTGAACATCTGGCACGAGTCGTTTAAAAATATTCTGGCGCCTGGTCCCCAATAAGATAGGGATCGATTTAGCTAGAATACCGTAAGAGTAAATGTTACTATACACAACTCGCACTACGTAATAGTCTCTTATTTCCTATAGGAAATTCGTCTTAAGCCCATCTGTTTGGCAATCTATGTAATCTTATTGAAAATCTGTGAAATTGCCTATGTGTGTCTACTTTTTCAGCTTAAACTACTACCATTATTCCCTTTTCTTCTTTATATGCTTATATATATATATAAAAAACTACCACAAGTGGGTAGTTGTAGCAGTAGTCGACGAAATAAGACGACAGGTGGTAGTAACCCCTTTCTTCTAGCCGGTGTCTCTAGGCCTATAAAACTGCCATATGTGCGACAATTAGGTTTATACGAGGTCGCTCAACGATGACACGAGCTCAACGTCAACTTAAAAAGGGAGTTAATATTTATATATGACATACACAGTAATGAATACAGTTAATATATATAATATTAAAGAAAAAATAAGAGTGAAATAGAGAGCAGATGGTCTGTATATGGACAGCTAAACGCCCCTCTCTTCCTTCTTTTGTTTTACAGTTATGCTTTTTAGTCAAAAGTATTACGTGGCAAATCCTCCTCCAGCGTCAGTCCCCGTCACTTGTAAACGTATAGTATGTATTTACGGGGGTTTTATGTGTATAATTAACCGGATGTAGGCGACGTTTTTTCTCAAGGAAATAAATAGCCTATTTTCCATCTGCTATCTAACCTTCCGTCACCTTTCTACGCCCCTTCGTGTTCAATAGAAAATATACGTTATAAAGGTAATTTATTGGAAAAATATTTAGTTTAATGGAATTTTTTTCTATTTTCTAACAGGAATTGCTTAGTCGGACAGCCGCCGAAACTCATAAGTTAGATTTGATGGCTGAGATTTCTAATTTGAAACTGAAATTGGCAACTTCCGAAAAAGAAAGGCGAGAATTGAATGAACAATTAAAATTTGTTCAATCCAGTTCGGAGGAGACTAGAGCAAAATTGACGCAACGCCTAAGGGAGGTTGCAGAATTGAAAGCACGTTTGGCGGCCTACGACGCCAGTTCTCTTTTAAGTCCGCATTCTTCTCCAGGTGAGATGAAAGCCGATTCGGCCTGTTCAACAGTGTACGAGTGTGAAATGGAGCGCGCGCTTCAAGGTATTCTGGCTGCGTTATCAGTATTTGCGGTGTCCTTCCAGAATCCCTAGAACGCCAGTTTTTTTTAATTATTATTTTCGTCCTTTTTTTTTATTTACTAACCGAGAGAAAAAAAAAGGAGATTTAAATAATTTAATAAGCAATTTAGCAATATATACTGTATATTTTAGTATATACAGTAGATTCATTCCAAAACGATATCAAATATGCCTGTGAAAAGTAGGTGAAAGCGTAGGAGGAATCTAAGAGATGGAGTAATAATAGGCAATGGGCGTAGTTGAAAGAATGAACAATACATTCTTTTTTTTTTTTTTGACCTACATTACTACCTTAAAATAAAAAAAACAGTACCAAAAATAAAATAGACAAAAAAATGAAAAAAACCAAAAAACCAAAAAATCCCAAAACCTTTGTTTACAGATATGTCTCAAACTAATCGTACATTGGATAGAGAAAGGACTTTGGAGAGATTGAAACGAAAACGTAAGCCTAAAACAGTGTTATCTACACGGTGTCGCTTTAGTCATTATTTATTTTATATACATATGTAAACAATTTGTAAACATTTCTATAAGAAATCTTTTTTTTTATCTGATTTTTTTTTAATGCTCTAATTTCAAAACAAACCGAACGGAGGAAACAAACAAATAAACAATGGAAACTTTTTTTTTTTTATTTTTACTTTCCCAATCTAAAATAAGATGATAATGATGATGAAAAAGAAGAAGAAGAAGAAGAAGAAGAAAAAAAAATCAATTTTTCTCTTTCTGTCATTATTTCTGTCTTTGATCATTTTTTTTCTCTCAATTTTTTTTTTAAAAAAATGAAAACAACACGTTAATTCAATAATAATGATTATTATTTTTAATAATTAAATTAATTTAACCTATATTTTATTTTCCGTTTCTTTAATATTCTCTCTTAATTGATTTTTTTTTTTTTTTTTTGATTTTTTCGATCTTCTTTTTTTAAAACATTTTAATATTAAACGAAATAATTAAGAAGCTAATTCTTGCGTGTATAAATGTGTGTGTGTGTGTGTGTATTTTTCTTTTGTCTATAATTGATTTAATTAGAGGTGCTTTAGCGCTAAACTATTATATTTAGATTAATTAGATTATACTAGTTATAGTAAAAACAATTAATTGTATTATATATACAATATATATATCAGGGGTATTTGAGAAATTTATTGAGATATTAATTTTTTAGATGCAGAAGTTGATCGATTACGTCGGTCTGTCGAACAGTTATTACAATCAAACGCTGCTAAAGACAGAGAACTTGAAGATTTAAGGAGGGCTTTCAGATCTAGAAGGCTACCTGCAGAAAATGCAAATAATGCCCGTCTTCCCCCTCCCGGTGCTACGAGTACTCCTGTGCAACCCCTTGCGTCGACAAAATTGACGACGTTACGGAATGGATCTACCCAACCTCCCGCGGTTTTAACTGAATCTGGGATACTCAGTCCTCCCTCAACAATCGTTTGCGTTTCGCCGTCCTCTTCCTGCAATACCGTCACAAAATCTTCCTCTTTTGAACAATTAACACCTGACATCGAGAGTCCTACGCCACCACGTAGAGATTACGGTACGTTACCATCGACAACGACGACTACGCCATCGGCAAGTTTACAATTATGGCGTCCCGTAACTTCCTCATTAACTAGAAATCATAGCCGAAAAATGCCACCGTCAAACGCATATACGACTTTGAGTAATTTCGGCAAAAGTTTATTTAGGTCGAAACCGAGCAGATGGAGTTCATCAGCGCCAAGTTTAGGTGAATACGGCATGGGCAGATGTATACATCTATATATATATATATATATATATATATATTTATACATACATTTATGTAGATAGATAGATATAAAAAAGAGATTAAAAAACAATTTAGAATAATGAAAGGAGCATTTATCTTTTAGAAAGAGCACATTTTCTAACAAAAAAAAAACAACAAAATTTTGCTCCCTTATTCAATCGACTAACATAATAATATAATAATAACAATAATACTTTAAGTTATTCTATGCGCCGCTTAGCATGATATTAATTTTTAATATCTTTTTAATTCTTATCAAACTATTAATAAAAAAGGAAAGAGAGGGAATGGAAAGGGAAGAGAGGGATAGAGAAAAGGATAGGGATAATTGTAACGAGAGTGTGTGAATGCGTGTTTCTGTGTGCGCGTGAATGAAGGGAAAAGAAAGAGAAAATAGTTAAATAGAGCATGATCCATTGATATTTAGCGTTTTAAAACTGTCTTGTCCTTTAAATTGCTATTACTACTCCTACTACTGCCTACAATATAGTGAAATATATACTCTTTGAATAATTAGTCGATTAATCCGATTAATACTTGTTCAGTTTTTAATGCCTATAAATTAAAATTAAGAAGTATATCATTTACAAAGCCTAAATGTTGCTAAACTCTTTTTACTTTTCATCTTTGACAGCCCGAGCTGATACGGATGATGAAGCTTTAAAGGATGAATTGGCCGCCGAATATCGCCTTATTCAACAACGTCAAGAGAGACAGTTTAATGGAGGTGGAAGTAACGGTCTTGACAGTAATTCGCATGAGCGAAAGAAGAAAAAGACAATTAAAAAAATATTTCAAAGGTATTACATATACGCTATTCATCGAAATTCTTTATATTCAATTATCACTATACATGTTTAATTGTTTGACATCTATCTTTTAAGCATTTTATCTATTTTACCATCTCGTTCTCTTTTTAGGCTTCGGCGTAGTAGCTCTCAAGATCTTGATTTAGAGACAACCGATGAATTTAAGAGGAATGCTTTAAGAGCGACGGCCGGCCCTCGGTTAGGTTGGTCGAGGGACGACGATTTGGCTTTCGAACTATGGGATTCGGATCGTTTAGCCGCCTGGCTTCATTCTTTGGGTTTAAGTCAGTATGTAATTACGTGTAAGAGATTTGGCAGAACCGGTGAATGGCTTAAGAATGCAACGCCTCATGATTTGGAAAAAGAGTTGGGTATGAAGCATCCGCTGCACAGGAAGAAACTTTTATTAGCCGCCGTTGCCGCTTCTAGCCCGAAAGGCGCTGAACCGCCCTCTATTGCCAGATTCGATCATCACTGCGTTTCGCGATGGTTGGACGATATTGGACTACCTCAATATAAGGAAGCATTCAGCGAAGCCCGTATCGATGGTAGAGTGCTACATCAAATGACTGTTGATGATCTCATTTCGGTCCGAGTAACTTCCGCCTTACATCACGCCTCTATCTCTCGAGCCATACAATTACTTAGGTTAAATAAATTTGATACTAGTTACATGATTAGGCGACCTGGCAATGGTTCGCAAACGGGTGCTGAGAGAGTCATGTTTTGGTCAAATCATCGTGTCATGGATTGGCTAAGATCGATAGACTTGTCAGAATATACGGCAAACTTGAGGGGTTCCGGAGTACACGGAGCTCTAATGGTTCTTGAACCAAGATTTACCTCTGAACAATTAGCTTCCATATTATCTATTCCTCAAAGTAAAACCCTTATTAGACGACATTTGAATACTCATTTCATTACATTAGTCGGAAACGACGTTCAAATGTCGAAAAGAGAGGCCGAAAATCAGCCAGGTTACGTTGCCTTATCCTCCTCCCAAAAAGTAAGAGTAAAGCCAAAGCTAGTCCAACTCTTCAGTCATAAACGTTCCCGATCGGAGCAGGATCCAGAGGAATTAGTCTGTCCATTAAATAAAGATTTTACACCAACTTCATCAATAAGGAACGGAAGTTCAAATGAAATTGGTACTGTTTCAAATGATATAAACGCCTTAACGGTAAGAAGAAATTATTCAATAAATCTTTGTTATTGTTACTATTAAAACAATTATATTTTCGAACAGAATATGCTCTCAAAAGATAAATTTTTGGAAGATGTTTTGACTTCAAACGTCTAACCTCATTAATGCGATATAGAAACAAAAATAAAAAAAATAAAAGACAAGAAGCATCCATACTAAACGATGAAGATGCACCGATGTCTCTGTACATATTATATATTGCACGTATGAGTTTATGCGTATAAACACATACGAAAAGACTTTAATCTTTCTTTGTTCGACGGTATTGTTTTAATTATATTTTGTTTTCTCTTTGTCATTATAATAATACCATTTTATTGATTTTTTTTTGTCCCTCTTGTCTTCCCTACCTTTTTTTGTGTTACATAACTAACTAACTCTTTCTCTCTCTCTCTCTCTCTACAAGTGCACAATACGCTTTTTTTTGTTTCTTCTGTCTATCTCGAAGGTTTGCAACGCAATTTGTAAATTTTTTAAGTCTTTCCCAACGATTGCTGAGATGATTGAAAGGGAAAGAGAGAGAGAGAGAAGAGAGAGAAGAGAGAAGAAGGGGAGAAAAAAACGAAGGAAACGAAAGTTTGAAAATGAGAAAGAAGACAATTTCTTCATATGTTTCATAATTTGTTTCTTTTTTTCCTATTTTAGCATCTTTTTTTACGTATATCTATACTTTTTACTCTGCTTTTTTTGCTCTTTTTTATTAGTGAAAGGAAATCTTGTTTAATTGAGAGATAATGACTTTTTTTTCTTCTTCGATTTTAGTCATTCTTTTAAATAATTTTTTTTAAAAAAAAAAACATGAAATATTATAAACTATATTCTGGTTTTTGATTTATCTCTTGTTTTTAAAACATCCATATTAACGGTTTTGTACAGATAAAATGTTTATATATATTATCAATAGTACCGCCTTCTTGTTCACCGTCGTTTTCATCTTCTTTCTTATTGGATAATTGAAAAGTTTTAATTTTTAATTCATCGCAATTTATCTTGTCTCGATCTTGACCTTGGGTTCTTTCATAAAAGTTATTAAAACTCGATAACATTGAAATGAAACCTATTGTTTGAAGCAAATTTTGAGCTTCTTGTATTGTTAGACTCTCGAATGGATAGTCATCCTTGTCACTCTCATCATGTTCCGCTTCTTGTATTAGCGGAACGACTGGGAAAGGTTTCTCTTGGGTGTTGTCATCTAATTTGTTGCCCAATTCCCGTTCGATTACAGATATAGTCCCGTCAATCTTTAATACTCTATATAATTCCCTAAGCCATCTTTTTGGATGCTGCACTTTTCGTAGCAAATTTATAGCCCGGATGTAGTGAAATTTTTTAGTCCAGTTTAACGGAAGCTTGTCCACTTTGCAGTGTAGCAATACGACATTCGATAAATGCTTCTGTCTTTTCTTAGCTTTTTCGATAGCCTCTTTAGACGAGTCGACGCCTATAAACATCGATTCGGGAAAATGTTTAGCGGCGCTAAATATAAAAGACCCCGAACCGCAACTGCTGTCTAGTACAGAAATTCCCGCTCTTAAACGATTGACAAGACCTGGAACAACTTCGTACGGTGATTTGATATCGCTCCAGGGATAAATTTCTTCGAAACCTTTTATATAATAGTAATCATCGGTTTCGCCAACTAGAGATAAGGGGAAACCTCTTGGTCCATCAATTTTCAATGATTCGTTAATACGATCTAGAATTTCCATAAAATTAGGAGATTCCGGTATAGAAATTAATAAACTAATTAGAGACTTTTCTTCATATTTCCTTAGGCAATACTTTTCAACACGGCTATTTTCAATTATGTCAATTACCTCGCAGCTTATCAGCATATCTAACCACTCTCTTACATAAGACTCATCCATATCACATTTTTTACTTAATTCTAAACAAGTAATTGGTCTCTCCCGATTGTCTAATGTCTGTAAGAGGTTGTTTTTAGCTCCTGATGCTAAACAAAGTAATATTCGTGAATTTTTAACAACTTTTAAGATTTTTGATTGTAAATTCCATACTTTTTCCAAATCATCCTCCGTCTCAACGTAATTTGTCATATTGACAGCCCTTGGGTGTGTTAATTTTATGGGTACAATTCAACTTCTCGTCGCAATCACTTTAATTGTTTCGTTATAGTGTAGATGGCAGCACCGAAAGGCACAGGTTCCGGTGGTCGTTTCAAAAATTTATTTTAGTTAATTTTACTGCCTAATGAACGAGAAAAATGGACGATATCCAATGTCCTCGGTGTAAAACAACTAAATATAGAAATCCATCTTTAAAACTTTTGGTTAACGTATGCGGCCATCCACTGTAAGTGATATTTCATTTTTGCCGAGCGATAATAAGCTAATGTTTGACTGTTTTTTATTAAAATTTACTTTTACAGATGTCATACTTGTGTAGAATTTCTTTTTACACGAGGATCCGGACCGTGTCCGGAGTGCGGAATCTCTCTAAGAAAGCAGAAGTTTCGTTTGCAGACCTTTGAAGATTCCTATATAGAAAAGGAAGTTGACATAAGAAAGAGGATTCTAAAAGAGTTTGTTTATTTGTTTACGTCATTTGTTCCTCTACAAATTCACTTATATTCTTATATATATTCTAGTTTTAATAAACGAGAGGAAGATTTTCTTACGCTTGCTGAGTACAATGACTATTTAGAAGAAGTTGAGAATATTGGTAAATTGATTCAAATGGAAATGAATGATATTATTTATTGGTGTTATTTCCCTTACAGTATTCAATCTAACCAATGAAGTGGATGTTGAGGAAACAAATAGAAAAGTAGAAGAATATAGAAGGGCTAATCAAGAAATTATCACACGAAACAGATCGAAACTGGTCCGTGCCCTGAAAGAATATTTGATTGAACGTTGGCAAATTTATTCTTTTACTTGTTGCAGAGCAAGGACGAAGAGTTCTTATCCAGACTAATAGAAGACGAAAAAATGCAAAAAGAAAATTGGAATAAATTTATACAGCGTGAAGAGGCGGAAAATGAGGAGCAAAAAAAGAAACGCAAGGAAGCGCTACTTGAAGAGCTGGTAAATTTTCTTCATTAATATCGCTTCATTACTAACAATGAATTTTTTATAGACCACATCAACCTTATCTGCAGATAAAATTATTAACGCTCATAAAAAAGAAGAGAAGGAAGTTAAGCGCCAAACTGAATTTTCTACAGGAATTAGTGTTGGTGCTCGATTGAATGTAAAAGCTGAAGTCAAAATCGAATACGAACAGTATTCATATATACCAATCGAAAGAGATATGTGCGGACCAGAGGTTGGTGAAGAGGAAGAATTATTAGATTTGGGTTATGCAACAAGGGAAAGTCTGGAAATGACAAAACCATCGGATAAAGCTGGCGGTTATAGGCCATTATATCACTTGCAACGTTCTTTGGAGGATGCATTCTGTGGTTTATTCTTTCATAGCATCCAAGATAGTGCAATGGATACGGGACTATAATATATACAAACACATGTATACAATATATATATATATATTTATATATATATTAATGTACAAAATATGTACAAAACTGCAAAAGAAGAAAAAAACATTCTGTATTTTTTTTATACATATGAACTCTTTCCATGTGCTCAAATATTTGCTTTCTCTCATTCGTCTTCGCTTTTGTACTCATAGATTGTTGAACATTGATGAAACTTGCTCGCAAATCAATGCTGATGAATAGTGGGACAGAGTAACAATTAATGTACAAACTATTCGGTTCGTGTTTAAAATTGCTGTAGTATAAAAAGAAAAAAAAGGAAAAATGTACTATGTTCAGAAAATATTAGAAAAGAAAAAACATGATGGAAAGTAATAAAAAGGAGAGAAAGAAAAAAATACTTACCCTTTAAGGCGGTAATATTAGAAGTGAGCAAAAATAAATAGGTAAGAGCAAGGTAATTAGTGCTTTGGGTTTGAGCCCAGATTAAGGCCGGAATGGCAAATAGTTTCGCGAAACTGGATATAATCATACATCTCATTATCGTTGTCAACCGATCTAAACAAGGTTTTCCATCGTAGAGGAAAAGCGTTGCAGAGAGTATAATATTTAATATAAACCATTCTGTATGAATATAAAAATTTATAAAATAGGCAATGAAATCATTACAGCTCGACAACTAATTTGCGATCGCTTACTGAACATGGCGTAAACGAAGCAGTAATAAAAATTCATTTCCAAAGCTGCATAGAATATCATCTCAGTCTCTTTCGAATATTCTTTAGCGTACAAAATAGCCCATCTCTGGTAAGCGTCACACAAAACCAAAACTAATAATAACTTCCATTCGTGCTCCTGCAATTAAATATATGTACGTAGATCTCGGCGCGTACATTAAATTAGAAGAAAACTTACACCTGTGGAACGGCTATTTAGTACGATGTGTTTGTAACCTTGAGGTTTGTGTAGAAGTAGGGACAGTATTTTCAAGACAGTATCGTATTCAAAATATTTATCAACTAACTCCCCACATTCGTCCTACTTGGTTGAGAAAAAACTAGTTTAATGATAATCTCAAAAAAGTACGGCCTATTTACGCAGTAAGTCATTTTAATGACATTTCCGTCGAACTTCTTGAAAGGTTCTTTCGCCTTAGCACCGCATTCTACGCAACAGCTTGAATTTCTAAATTGAATTGTAGACATTCCCCTGGTGACTATGTGAAACCTAGCTAGGGTCAATTAAACGTTTCTTGAAGCCAATTCTAGGAATAATTCCCATTAAATCTCTAATAAGTTGTCGTCTGCTAATCGGCAACAAGCCTCGTTTTCACTCAAGGTCAAGGTGGAATGTGTAAGAAGGTGAAGGTTTCCAGAGGAGCGCTACCGTGTGGGATTTTAATCATAATTATCAAACTACGCACGTATGTTATTTTGTGTTTTGTGTTGAATGTTGTCTTTAAATAATAAGTGATCGCTTTACATCGAAAATAACCCATAAAACCCCGAGGACAACCTGGATAAGCTGTGTTTATGACTAGAGTGCGTATTAAGGCGATCTGCGCAAACTGGATGCGCAGTTAGGCCAGGTTGTCTGCTAGTCTCTTAACAGTTGCTGCTCAGAGAGCGTCATTAACGCTTGTATTACTAATGTATCAAACTTTCTACGCCAATTATTGGTCTTATGATGCTAAGTATTATCAAGATTCTACTTACGGCTTACAGAGAAATCATCTTCCCCCTAAACAATTTCAATCCTTCAGAAACATGGAGGATGAGGAACGTCGGAAGAGGAAGGCTATCGATTTGACGAACAACAGCCAACAGAAGCGAGCTCTGAAAGAGGACAACAGCAGCCTAGACACCGAGGATCACTACAACAAAGATTTAGAGGATAGTTATAAGGTAACGCCGAATGGAAACGGACTACCTCTAACAAGTAACTCGTATCATGGACTATTTGAACAAGTTACGCACACCGACCGCCACACTTCGCCGTATAAACCGTACAATTCACCCGTAAATCATCACTCTAGTGAACAGCAGTCCTTACTTATCAAGACTGAGCCGGCTGAATCCGAATCCTTCGGAATTGATGGTCATTATCAACCTTCGCCAAACTTTTCATCATCGGTTGGTAGGAGACCGAGCGGTGACGAAGGTGCCCCAACGAGCTCCCATGTGTATGCTCAAAATAAGAACGTCGAAAGAACACTTTGTCAAGTATGTAACGACGTTGCAGCCGGTTTTCACTGTGGTGCGTACGTCTGCGAAGCCTGTAAGGTAGGGAAACTATTTCCTCTTTTCCTTGTAATACGTTCCATTTATCTTTATTTTCTCTGTTTGAGTATACCTAGAGTTGCCTTAGTAGTAGGAAATGAACTTTTAATAATTAGCCTACACCCCGCTTGTTTCGATTGTATTTATTCAAGGACAGCAGAGTTTTGTTCTCTCGTATCCTATTTTGTCTTTATTGTATTTTTTGGAACTATTTTTGTCCGACCTTTTAAAAGACTATCTTACGTAATGTTGATACATCTTTTTTTGTTACAGAAATTTTTTGTACGATGCCAAAAGCAGCAGAATGTCAAGTTTGCCTGTCAACGTAACAGAGACTGCGTTGTGACGAAGGAAACTAGAACACAATGTCAATCCTGCAGATATCAAAAATGTATACAATTAGGAATGTACAGACCAGGTACGTTCATTATTACTTATATTACATCTGTTTTATAAATGTAAAGCTGTGCTGTTTTGTATTTTGTTTTATATATATATATATACAGAACTCCCTCCGATATCAGCGTATTCATTTTAGTGAAAACGCATTTTTGGCCAAGCATTTTTTTTCAGACGTTGTATTGTGAGGCGACTAGGCTATCACAAAAGCGGTGTACGAGTATATATAGGATTGTTATTGTATTGCCGATTGTAATTGATCAGGATTTTCTTTTAAAAAAAAAGTCGCTGACCTGATCATGGTAATACTGTGGGTTGTTAAACGGCCGTTGAAGGGATTATTTTGATTATACGGCCATAATAACTAGGCTAAGCCTGCCGTTAAGATTTAATTACGCTTTTTGGTTTTACATTCGAAAACCCTTTTGGTAATTTTGTAACCAAGAAAAAAGAAAAAAAAGAAGTCACTACGTCATACTGAAAAGGAAAACATACGCCTACGATCTGTCTTGTATTTATATGTGTATCTGGGTCCAGCAATTATAATCGTATTACTTCTAATTAGCACCGACACCGACAGACGAGGCATTATTCCCTTAGTCGGAAATGATGCTCTTTGCTCTAGCAGTAGTGATTAGTGTTCGATGTTTACTACTCCTGTATATTTATTCAGTTTTTTGACTAGTTGTAAGTGTGTGTCCTGATTAGCCACCGAATGCTTTCATCTTCTTCGTCCGCGTCTCACTATGAAAGCTTCTTTCTTTTCGTCTTAACCACCAACTGAGTTACATAAGAGGATTGCATAATATCTTACACGAACAGAAATATGTATGTTCTTGCCAGAAGAGTTGCCGTTAGGAGCTTTTAATTAATTAATGTGTCATTGTACGTTAAAGCTTCTTACGGCTATTATTATTCGATTGTTTTTTACACAGTTAGATATTTTTAAACACATACACTGTATTTACAGTATACAGCATATATGTATATGTGCTTTATAAGAGTCGCCTGTACTATTAACAAATACGGTCATATATATAAATTTATAAATAGTATATTCTATACGGTATTATATATATATATATATATATATATATATATATATATATATATAAAATAGTTTATATGTATTGAATATCTGTTGAGCACTTAATACCTATTTTATTAGGTATTTATAAGGACTTAAAAATAGAACTATCAAAAATGGGATTAACAATAATTCATTAAAAAATTGTATAATAATGCTCATTCGTGAGAGAGTTGCTCATATATACAAATTACACAGTACATAAGACAGAGAATAAGACAAAACAAGTGTAATTCTAACTGCGGAGACTCATCTTTGTACTTAAATTATAAATAGATTAATATTGTTAAAGACGTTTTTTTTTTACTTTCAATACAAATATACTATGATCTTATTACTATAATCCTCAGGTCAGAAAGGATTTTTAGATGCGAAGATTTCAAATATACCTTGCAAAGTATGCGGCGCGCCTTCATCTGGGTGAGTTTTCATTTTGGCAATTGTGTGCATAATTCATTAGAAAATCCTTATATAAGCTTTTGTCTTAAATGTGGAACTGTAACACGATTAATTTTTTAAACTTCTTCAGGTATCACTTTGGTGCGATCACATGCGAAGGATGTAAGGTAGGGCAGCTGCTACTAATTGATACCGTATTATAACAGCCGGCGTTGAACGGATAAGAAGCGCCGTAGATTAAATAGCGACTTTTTTAGATTTAATGTCGACAACCGTGGCGGTCGCCGCCACTGTTATAAGCCGTTATATTTTTTACGCTTAAAGTGAATCGCTTTTTGTTATTGCTCTCTTTACAGGATTCTTTTTCATTAATAATTGCTCTTTGTACAGGGATTCTTCCGTCGTACGGTCAGGGAAAGAGATAGTTGTAAATATGTTTGTGCCAGGAATGGCAGATGCACTATTACAACAGCTACGAGGAATATGTGCAAATTTTGCCGGTATCAGAAATGCCGAGGAGTCGGGATGACTCCTGAGGGTTCTAGAATTGGTCGCCAACCAAACTCAGTGAAGCATGCCACAATGCTCGAATTAGAGAATTTACGTTCGGAAGGACGCACGACAGCCCCTTCTAATGCAATTGCCGATTCTACTCCAGGGCCTCCTCCTACTCATCCTTCGCTCACTCAATCAATTCCTCATTTGCACACGCAACATCTCCATAATCCTCAGCAGCCGATACCACCTCCTGCTCCGTATTTACCTTCTTCAACGCAATCCACCTCTGTCGTTCAAAATCTCGTACCTCAGCCGTCTATCTTGCCCCGAATGGCCAAAGATCATTCGATGACAGCTTTATCGGAGATTCTTATGACTGCGTATAAGGAATTGCTCGTAATATGTAATAGGGATCAAAGGGCTGTGCCTATACAGCCACCAGGAACTTCTTTTACCGTTGTTTGGCAGGGTGTTATGAAAATGTTTGCTCTACATGCTCAAGGTGTATTGAGATTTGCTAAGAAGGTACCAGGTTTTAAAGACATACACGTCGAAGATCAGATAGTAATGGTTCAATTTGCCACTTATCAAATTGTTATGATAATGCTAGCCATGGACTACAATATAGAGAGAAGAGTAAGATAATTATTTGTTCACTATGAGGACATTATATAATTATTTATTGTTCTTGACAGGAGTATAATTATTTCAATCTCTCTCCTTCGGAGAAGGAAACAATGCTGACAACGTTCACACCTCTCCGATCTCTGCTCATGCACTTTCACAAGATAGGTTTTGATGTAAAAAGATTACAATTAGATGACATTGAAGTTGCCGTACTGTGTGCCATAGTTCTCATCACAAATGGTAAGTTAATTTGATTTTTGTTTTAATTGTATTCCTTAGTGCTTTGGTAATCTTATCTTTCGAGAAAAAACAAAAACATAAACTTAAAAAAAATATATATAACAGTGCCAGAAAACGAATTCAAGACGGGAAAGCAGATAATTGAAACTGTATCAGCTATTCAGCATGGATTTTTACGTCGTTATTGCGAATGTGAGTTTTATACAAAAACGAGCTTTGTTCACTTTTCTAAGGGTTTCCAATTCCATACTTTTACGTAAGCTTTTCCTTTTCCCCTACAGCAAAATTTCGTAATGCAGAGCTGGGATTAAGCAGGCAAAACGACATGCTGAGCTTATTAACTGACTTGAAAGAGACGAACAATCAACACCGTCTTGCTGTTCATAGAATTAAAGAAGACCATACGGAACTAACTTTTCCGCAGCTGTACGTCGAGATGTTCTTTACAGATGATTCAGCTTCGCTACCGTCTGCCGTGTAATGTAAAAAGACTGTTTTTTTCCGAAATGGGCCAATTTGTTGCACGCGGTTGCTCACCTTAATTGTTTATACATAAAATTATTGTTGAGTTGCGTTAACGCGCCTGCACTAGATTAATGTTGCTGGGTGAATTTTTTGTTTAATAATTCAAAGAAGCGAGTTGTATAAATTGTTCTTTCTCTCTGTACAACGTAAATTCTTCTTGAAAATTATTTGTTTAACTGTACCGGTAATAATTATTTTGGAAAGCATGCGAAAATTTTTTCCTCAAATGTGTTTGTTAAAGGTTCAGTTGTTTGAATACGTTTCATGTGCTTTCGTTTTTTTTTTCGTTTTCTGCTGCCATCAATCATTTCGTTTAATTTGTTCGGAGATAACATGCAGTGAAAGAATACATGAAGGAAAATCTATTTCGCAGAACACACGAAACAAATGAGAAAACGAGACACGAATAACATCAGTGGATATAATATTATACCCTATTAGATCATACTGAATACTAATAGCATTACTACGTTCTAACTATTCATGACGTGCAACAGTATTATATATCCGCAACTTGCATTGCCGCTTCTACAATATCGCAATTCTGCTCTGAGCTTTCAGCAGGAACGATCGTTAATTTATGCATACCAGTATCGATCATAAAACCGAGCGGAGTTTTTGCTATGTTATCGCTCAACTCATGCGTTGCTCTCAATAGTTCAGATACCTGGCTTATTTGCTCGTTCGTCAACGCCATCACGACGTTGGTCGATTGCTCGTCTTGTACTTGATTGCTTCTCACTTTTTTTAGTAATTTAGCGAAGGCAATCTTTTCTTCTCGTGTAAGAACGAATGCATCTTCGGTTGACGGACTGGCAGGGGACTTTGAGAACAATCGAAGTGGGAAGCAGGTGATAGTCGGCTCTAAATTGTCTGTAAATCGATAGTTTTTAACTCCCTCCATACTGTTTAAAACGTTCTCTAATATATCAGTTGAATCTGTTGTTTCACTTGTTGTATATTCGTTCGAAACTTCTTTCAATACTGAATCGTCAACCTTTTCGTTTCCCATAATAAAAGCATCTCGAGCTTGTGTACTTGAGGGTTTTGGCGGAGTATTATTTGCGGTAGCGGAAGAACTGACTGATTGACGAAAGTTACCAGATGTTTTTATAATGATGGATGTTTGGTTTTTATTCATTTTACTACGTTTAGGAACTTCACATGGTATTACAAGCTTATGCTTCCCTTTTTTAGCTTCAGGCGCGAGTACAAAAGCGTCTAAAGCCTTCCAGGCGCCTGGTAAAGTAATTCCTAACCCATCTTCATGTTTACCAAGGCTTAGAACAATACGTTTCACATCCGTTTTCATACCGTCGTAACATAATTTTGGAATATATAATTTTCTATTGTTAATATTTGGAACAGGCTCTGTAGCATAAACTCTGCTCGGTTTCCAGAATTCAGGAAGACGTACTTTTAAAGCTTTGTTGTCAATCAACTGTAAAGTTCCTAGGGGAGCCTCCATTGGCCTGCTACCTTTATTTGTAGTTTTATTTACAACTATTGTATTAGGTGTTTGAGTTGATGTTGAAAGAGTAGCTATTTTACCAGTCCTTTCTCCAGTTTCCATCGATTTTCTTGTTGCAGCGGACGAATACTTTTTGGTAATTCGTTCTAATTTAACCTTTAAAACCTGTTATTTAAAATCAAACTGCGCAGAAAAGTTCAATGGTATACTTACGGAGGTCTGCCTTGTACTCTTCAAAGGTTTAATTGAATCTGCAAATCGGCGTCGTTTTTTTCTTGGTTTCCACTCGTATAAGAAATCGTCCTAAATTTAAAATGACATTTAACTTAAACTTCTCGAAAAACTAGAGCACATAAAGAAAACTGCACACTTACATTAGTATCCTCGAGCCACAATGATGAGTCATCATCATCATCGTCGTCATCTTCTCTGTCTTCAGTATCACTTATTTCTTGGGGTATAGCAGTTTTCTTTAGTTGACTCGTAAATGTCGACCTTGGATTCCGGAAATCTTCATCAGCAAAATGCTCACTGCAAATTACTTTTCGTTGTAAAATGTCCGTGCTAACCTTTAGCATATTCTTTCTTCCAGTGCATTCCGCCCATTTTCGAGCCCTTTTGCATTATAAGAAAATACTATATACTATATCCTTTTTTGATAAAGTTATACGAACATTATCTCAGTTTTCGGAAAAGGGAAAAATCTTACACCAGTTTTAATGGCATTTGATACTCTATTCGAGCAGCCTTTCATTAAGCATATTCCTTCTAGATACCGTCGACCTCGTTGAGAGCTTAAGTCTTTGACCTCACTTGTTTCGTATTGGCCAGTTCTTTTTCTAACGGTTTGTTTTCCTATTAGAGAGCCTGGCAAGTCTTTAATATTTATGCTAAAGTACCCTGTGTCGTCAGGCTTAATTCTTAATACTTCATCAATTTTATCCAACTTAAATGACACCTACAAATGAATATATTCTGTGCATTGTTTTATTTATTAGCTGTAAAATAAAACTGACTTTTGGAAGATTGTACGCACAATCAGAAGGAATGTTTCTTTCAACTCGAACACTTATCCCATAGTCTTCTTCACTCGTTTCATCGCCAATCATAGTCTCAGATGGCATCTAAAAATACAATTTGCATACATATTGTAATATTAGAAGCAAGGAATAATTACAGGTTCTACGGAATTCTGGTTTTCACCATCTGTATTTTTTTCCTCTTCAGTAATATCATTTTCTGGTTCGCTTTTCTATCAAATTTAGATAAATAATTTATGAGCGATAACTAAATTTCTTTCTCACCACATCTGTAGAGCTTGCAGAATGTATGATGGGTACAGATCCTTCTTTTAAGGAATATTTTCCGTTTCCGTCAAATTGAAGGGAGTTTGTACAAAAGTGTTCCACACAAACGACCAAAGAACTCTTGTTTATTCTTTTCTCTTCTCCAAAGCATATTTCAGTCCATAGTTCTTTTATTGGTGAATTTTCAGGGAATCTGCACCAAATAACCGTTTTTTGAGAGCATAAAATTAAACAATGCTTATATACCTGATGAAATTTTCAGCTCTCTTGTCAGTCGATCCACAAATTACACAGGAAATCTGTATATACACTGATGAATGGATGAACTTTTAATAGAATTATTCAGCTACTGACTGTTTCAAGTGCTTCGTTTTGCTTTTGATTATCTCTTCCAGGAAATTTACTAGGTAATGCTTTCGTTTCATCAATTAACTCATATCTTTTATGATTATTTGAATCTAACGTGACTTTCAAATCACTGTCATTAAAATGCTTTGAACACAATCGGTGAACCTCTAAATCAAGAGGGTTATTTCTTTCTGATAATGCTATCCATTGTTTGTGCAAATCAGGATATTTCTCTTTCTTTGGAAACTCAAAGAATGAAACATCCTGTGTATTCCTATCATTATTTAGACAATCGAATACAGCACAAACATATTTCAGGTTCCTGTTAAACAATATTTAGCTTAAATGGTGCTTTAAATTATGCCATCGAATGGTTCTTGAGATTAATTACTTAGAATTTTGTGAAAGTGTAGTGAAATTTGAAAAAACAGTAAACTTACATTTTGATCAAAACGGAAGAAACAAAAAATATATCTAAACAATCTTATAATGATTCTTAAAAGTTTAAATTTTATTTCTAATTAACAATAATACATAAAGAACCTTCAGTTAATAAACACCAGTAACAAATATACAATACGAAACTTTGTATATAGTGTTCGGAAAATTACTATAATTTTAAACCGGTTTTTAAACCGGTTTCTAATATATCTTGTGTAAAACTGTATAGATTTCAGTATTTGTTCCACCAACCGGTTTCTTTATGGCGGACATCAAATTGTGAATTCAATAAATAAGTACTTTTCTCTAGAATATCAGAATTATGAATGAGCAAGTAGTTCCAGATGATAGCTTTAGAGACAATCTAAAAAGTATTGAGTATATTGGATTCAGAACTTCTTCAGATAAAGTTATACAAATTTCAACAGAAGAATTGACGGAATCTTTACAAAACAATTGCGATTCTGTTTGCAAAATAAGACAATTTTCTGTTTCAGGCACTCTTTTAAAACAGTTATCATCAATTATTCGTTCTACCTTAAACAATGATTCTAAAATTTTTAAAAAACCTTTAAAAGTTACAAATTTTAAAGTTCCAGCAAAACGAGAGAATGTAGAAAATATAGAACCATCCCAAGAAGAGAAAAGGAGAAAATTAGATTCAACTAGCAATGAATATAAAAAAGATTTAGGCAATGTATTCAATCCTAATGCAAATGAAGACAAGAAAGTAGATCACTTTAATGAAAATTATAAAAAATCAGCGGAGCAACCCTTCATAGGATTTAAAACTGCAAATGGTAAAGATATAGTTATTTCGGAACAAGCTTTAAAACTTGTAAGGAGTCGCTGGAATGAAGAAGATTGTATTTCTTCAAGCCTCTTAAAGGGGGAGAGTACCGTCTGTTCAGAATATGATTTGAATGCTATGGAATCTAAGGCCGTTTGCGAAAAAGAGACCTTTAACGGATCTCTTATAGGCTTTAAAACGGCGAGCGGGAAGGATATTCACATATCTGAGGATTCTCTGAAGCAAGTCAAAAGCATGTGGAAAGATGATGAATTAGATTCATGTTTTAATTCTCTACTTGACGAGGAAAGTACTGAGCAACTAGAAGAAAGAGAAGCGAATATAGATAAAACAACAAAAGCTGCTAACAATGAAGACACGGAAGTAGAAAGGCCTTGTATAGGCTTTAAAACAGCGAGCGGAAAAAATATTCACATCTCCGAGGAAGCTCTGGAGAAAATTCGAAGTCGTATGGAAGATGAGGAAATGGAAATTACATGTTCAGATTCAGTTAACAAGAATCTGTCGCGAAACATTACCGATAGTATAAAAGACGTCGATGTAGTGATTGGCAAAGAAATATCAAGGTCTGGAAATGTCTCTGAGGGGAATACAAATTCTTTCGTAGGTTTTCAAACTGCCAGTGGAAAAAGCATTACCATTTCAGAAGAAGCTTTAAGACATGTCAGAAATAGATGGAAAGAGGAAGAGGATTCATCGGAATCCCTAATAGATACGGAAAAATTAAATTATTTTTGTAGTAAAGGATTAAAGGAGACAAATGAAACCCCAATAGACAATTTTGAAACCGATAAAAATAATGCAAAGGCAATAAAAAGAAAATTATCGATTTGTATTAAATCCAACATTAACGAAGGCATTAAAGTTTCGAAAGAACACGAAAAAAACCAATGGAAAGATATTAATTTAGAAGTAGGATCCGATGCGACTTTGACATCGTCTCTTAATTCAAACGCAGAAGATGATGACTGGTTAGAGGATGCTGCAATTTTATGTGACGTCTTGCAGGCACGTGAAAGAGAGAGAAATAATCAAAAAGAATTTATTTTATCAAAAACAGACTCTCACGAAGAATTTCCATCTAATGAGGTAGCTCAAAACACAGGGAAACGAATGACTCTTAAAGAAGCTCTGAAATCGACAAAGGTCTATAGATAATATAAATTAGATACCAATTAAGCTCAGAAACAAGTAAATCGATTTACCTATAAATATTTATTTTCTTTTAATTTCTGCGAGTAATTGACATTTTAATACGTCAAAAACAGACAACTTTAGCTCTTGTATAATTGACTATCTAAAATATTATCTATAAAAAAGACTGAAACGTCAATTTGTCTTTCCTTAAATAATTCCCTAGCATACGAATTCTCATGCGGAGATTCTAGCGAAATTTTTAAAACACTGTCAAACGGTACAAACCTAATATGGAACTCGGGAGGTAAAGCTGGTTGGGAAGAATTTCACAATGCGCTACGAGCATCTCCCGGAGTGAATCCAGCGAAAGTTCATCATAATTGGACTAAAACAGCATATGGTTTAATCGTGTGGAAATTATCTAATTATGAACGGTACTCATCTATTGGAAGAAGTTTAATGGAAGAGGAAGTTCTAAGAGACCTGCTGCTAAGGTAAGAAAAAGGAAACTTAATTAGATCTTGTCATCTTTCAGCGCTTAACACATCAATAATATGAAATTTTCATTTTCTAACTAAAGCTTGTATTTTTCGATTTCGAAAGTACTTTTGTTAAGTTTATATTTTTTCAACAACTCTAGATATCGATTGGATTTGGAACGAAGAGCACGTAATATTCCTGTGTTACGAAGCATTCTAAATAAGGATGTCAACTCTGCAATTCCTGTAGTTCTTTTAGTTTGCGCAAGAATAAAAGACTCTATTACTCTATCTGATGGGCATTATTGTATACGAGCGGATCTTGACGAATTACTATTAAAACAAGCTAGGAGTGGAAAAATTCGAAATGGTGCTAAGTTAATTGTGGCTAATGCTAAGATGATTGGTGAGGCTTGTGAGCCATGGGAAGATGAAGCACAAAATGTCCGATTTCAGTTATCTTTTAATTCAACCAGACGAGCCGCTGGGTGGTTGAAATTAGGGCACTTTCATAAATTTCCTATATTACCACTAAACTCCTTGAAATGTGGTGGAGGATATGTAACTGCTGTAGATGTCGTTATAGAGAGGATTCATGCACCATGCATGGTGGGATATCGTAAGAAGGAACGAATCGAAAGAGGTTTAAAAGCAGCAAGTATGTCTGATCCTTTAGAAAATGACTATGAGTGCCAGAGAGCCACATTACGTTGTTTAAAAAGTCGGGCAAAGTGTATGCTGCTTCTGCGAACTTCAGCGGAAAGCGAGCAGGTAAACAATCTAAACT
Organism: Dimorphilus gyrociliatus; assembly: GCA_904063045.1. Taxonomy (NCBI): domain Eukaryota; kingdom Metazoa; phylum Annelida; class Polychaeta; family Dinophilidae; genus Dimorphilus; species Dimorphilus gyrociliatus. Next base: position 1,331,828 of record CAJFCJ010000014.1, on the reverse strand, counting down.
ATCATTGAAATTTCTTTGACCAATTCTATATGTTTTTTATTTACTATTTTTTTTGTTTTTAATCATCATCATAATTTTATTTCTCAGGTAAAAGAAGGACTTAGCTATCGTCTTATAAATTTCAATGTAGCTCGACGAAGGGATTCTATTGAATTACGAAAAATAATGCATTCTGAAATCAAGCTGCTAGACTCTTGCTGTACAGTCGAACGCTTTCCAATTGCCTTGAGACACTTACCCCAGACGGTTGATAATAATTTTTACGATATTGTCGCCAAATTGGTTTCAGAAGATGTTACCGATAAACTTCCGATTGGATTGGCAGATAAAAAATTATACAGATATTACATAATAAGAGACTCAGCCAACAGATTAGCGTTTTTGCGCTTCGTTGATCGAGTAAGAGTAGAATTTTCTTCTGTACTAGAGAAAGATCCTCATGCTATGTATGATGTTGTGCTAGTCGATAGAGTTAATAATTTTCCTGTTGTGGAATTGACGGATTTGAGTCGAGTGTCTAAATCTCCAAAGTCGGAGGTGTTTGAAGCGGAATTACTCAATTTAGAAGAAAGTGTGGAAAATATTGATCTTAATCAGATTTTGAGTCAAGGGCAACATATAAGGAGAAGGCGAAGTAACATAATTTATTAATTATATAGAGCTGAATGCTTCTGTCATTATCACTCCTCTATTTTATAAAGCAAATGAATGTTTTTATTTACATGTTTGTAAAATGGACTCGACGTAAATGATGTATGAAATATCGCATTCTTTTTCGCGTCTTTTATTAGATTTAGACTTAGATATGGACGAACAATCAATAAGTGAGTATAACACTACTCAGTGCGTTTCAAATCAATCACTTTATTACTACAACTTGTAATTAACAATAAGATATATTAAGGGTAAGCTTACCGGTATTGCTTGAAGGAAACCTACTTTTCAATTTCAATTGTGCTCTTTAGGGAAAATATACGTTATTAACGACGAAATTCAATACGAAAGGAAACTGATGATTTTAATTTGAAACCAAGGTTAAAATATTAATTTCAACAAGGTAGAATAGAGCAAAGGCGTCGTAAATAAGCTACTATGTTCACGTATATGGCTAAACAATGCAAACTAACTTACACCCTGGAGCTCTTAGTACGCATTTAAACGAAATGAGAGGAATAAACTTTCAAAAGTAAAATATTAAGCAAAATGACTAGCATTAAAATAAAAGCATTGCAAGGACAGGACGAAATACTGAGGCCTCTAACACAAAATATGTTCGAATAGCTTAATATTTTTATTTTGTTTAATAGCGTTTCGTATTTATAGAAATAACAGGTGCAAAATATCGTGTAATACTGAGAAAATTATTAGTAGACAAACTATCAACATTTATGTTATTGTTTAACAATAGTAGTAGGATTATTAGCAAGAGATGTGTGAAAAAACAGAAAGTATAAAACTCATTTTTCTAACTAAAAGGTTAAAATATGAAATTATTAACAAACAAGCTTTTCTTCAAGTGAATAATAGTAGCATTAAATTATTTGATATACATGAAAAAAAGATTATCTCCTCTTATTGGCATTCATCTCTCATAAATAGTAAATCCCTAACCTTCTCTAAACTGTCGCCTATATGAAAGAAGGGGAATACTTTTTTGACTACTAACTTATTTATAAGCGGAAATATTGTTACTTCATTTTTATAACAAGTTTTATTTCCTCAACTGGGATCAATTGAAATTGAAGTTATAATTATATTTAGACTTGATTTCATGTAAATGTATAAAAAGCCATACAACTATACAATTTTCATGCTAAAGCCTTTGTTATTTATTTATTTTCAATATGAAATAAAAAAAATCGGTTAGCAATAAAAAGGACGAAAGCCGGAGGTCATAATCGCACATATTCAAAAACAATTTCTATGGAAACTAATTTTCGTCTCCTATTTAATTGGCACTATTTCTTATAAAGTATATATTCACTTTAGATGATATCAATACTAATTTGATTAGCATTCCTTGGATATACATATAGCATAGAAAATCTACGTAACAGAGGCTCTTAATCATTACTTTCGCCTGAATGAGTGTACAATCAATTCGTTTGATTGGTAATATACAGCAACGCAATAACGATATCTGTTAAATGTATCTCTTACTACTTTCCTTATTGTAATTGAAAAATATTTAACTGAACAAGAATAATAAACCTTTTAAGATATTGTTTTCATTTGTTAAAAGTATGTAACACTTTTTTTTCTATAATGTTTATGCCAACTGATGTTAGTTTATTTCTTTTTCAGTATTTTATTACATATGGTGTAGTAGTTTTGTATATGAAAACGCAAAATCGTTAAAGTCGATAAAATTGCACATTGGGAGCATTATAAATTAAAAGATGTTAATTTAACAGATGTTTTTATCTTTAGAAACCAGACATATTTGGAGATAACTCAAAAAAGTAGATTTTAATGCATTAGAGATCTCATCTACATCATTTTCATTCATTAATTAAATACAGAAAAGAGCAGCTGGTTGAAGAAAAGTGGAAATTTTTAATGAGAAACTCTGAAGTGTAAAGAATAGGTGAAGAGACTAAAGACATGATACATATAGAAAATGACAAACTGGTGTGAATAAGAGGAAAAAAGAGAAGAAATAGGTAGACAAAGAGGAAGAAAAGAATAAAGGTTCCAGAGACGTAGAAACACGAAGAGGGAAATTGACAAAAATCAATATATATTTGGAGAAATAAAAATACAGACTTTATTTGCAATTAAGAGAACGAGCATGACACAAAAATCCTAGTCTATGAAGAATAAGATATTTAGGTTACGGTAGTGTGAAAAATGGTATAAAATAATATAGTCAAATACAGCTAATTACTATTTGGTATAAAAGGTGATCCTCGTTGCGTAAAATGTGAACAAAGAAAATCGATTTATCCAATAAGGAGAATCAAATGCTGTAGCGTTTTTTTTAATTAGAGTATGTATACACATAAATATATATATATATATATACTGTATATATTCAACGTTTATATACTTATATATTTACAAATAATAACATTGTAACGAGAAAAAAAAAGCCAATTGATCAATTCTTTATTCTATTTTCTTTTTTTATTCTACGCCTATCCTTGTTATTTATTTATTTATTGTTTTTTTTTCTTTCTGTTTTAATATTTGTCATTTTCAATTATTTCAGAGACAATTCGATAATGTTAAGAGTTACGCTCTTAATAAAATTAAGGCTGGATGATAAAGGAAAAAAAAACCCTTCTATGTAAAGGTTAATGCTCTCTTACAAAAGCATGAATCAATACAGTAAAACTAATGGATTTAAATTTAAATAAAAAAAAAGGGAATGAAGTGTTTCACCTTCTTCTCATATGATAGAATAATAACTCTCAAACCATAAACTGTACATACTATGTAAATGATATATAAAATATTCATTTTTAGTAGAGTAAAACATATCATTCTGTTCAGAACGAAACATAGTGAAAGGCATAAAAATCAATATAGAATTAACTAATTTTTATTCTTTATGTTTTTACTTCCGGTAGAGGGCACATGTGAACGGATGACAAACTTAACTGAATATTTCAAATATGATGTTAATTATGTAGACGTGCCTGTAGAAATACTCTTTTGTACTTTTTCTTTCTTTCTAAAGTGTAAATTTTTAAAATTAATTATTATCAAACTCCTTTCTAACTTGTCATTTAGCCATTCTCTTAAAAGAAGAGAAAATAAAGAGACCAATGTCCTTTCTACAATTCAATGTTAAATAGAAATTATGAAAGAAATCTCTTTAGTTTAAAAAAGAATGAATGAAATGAAAAAGCAAAAACATTTTCAATAATGAATCAGCTGAATGCTAATGAACTTTTCTTCTTCTGTAAAGAATTATAAAAATCTTTACCTGATAATCATTCATAACTATGACTCAGAGAAAAAAAAGCAAATTATGCTTAATGTACATTTCCATATGTATATACAGTATATATATATATATCTTTTCTGCCTCAGTTTTCTCTTCTCTTTGTTCTTAATAGTAATATATATACATATATATAATTTTTTTCAAAGATAAGATAGATTGATAGAGAGAGAGAGACACTTAAGACAAATGTTATATTTTTTTATATATTTTCAACATATGCCCGTCATATAAGAAGCTTACGTAATTCAGTTTTTTTCATTCTGTCAGCAATAAAACAGAAAGAGTTCAAAAAAAGTGTCGAAAATGGTAAATTTATATATAAAACAATACATTTCAACTAACTAAGATAGAAGTATGAAGAAAATTAGATCATTTCAATTTAAATTTCTTATAAATGATTAATTCTTTTTTTATTATTTCCTTTTTTTTTAATATACTATATTCATGTTTTAAAGAGAAATGTGCAATATTCTATTTATAATTAATACGACTTTATCTAAGGCTGGAAAATGATTAGAAAGTTTCATTATAGAACTCTGATCTTTTATTCATAGTTTCTTTTATCAAATGAGAAAAAAGGACAATATTTTACTAGTTGGTCTAACTTTGTGGCTCATTTGAAGGACATAGTTAAAATTAGGTATATAATAATAACATCAATACGGCAAAATAGGCATAACTTTTTGCAAAATCAATCATGTAAGTCTATATTTTATGGTGTTATCGATACATGTTCTTTAAAAATTTAATAGATAGTATAAGACAGGAAGAAATAAGAAAAAAAATCATATAGGCCAGGAATTGATAAATTTTCAATCTGTTCTTTAACCTTATTTCTTTAGCATTCATTAAAAGATCGATCAATGTATGAATAATGTTTCTTATATATTAATTACCTAATTAACAACAACAATATTATAAAATAAAGATAACTTATAATATAATATTCTCATTTGCATAAATTATATAGAATCATTCGCCTAATTATAGATACGTTAGTGATACGCCATTATATGTCAGAAACTTTGTCTATTCAGCATAAGAAAAGAAGTTCATAATATAATAATAGCATTCCTTAAGAGTGATATGTAATTAAGTGTAATTGAAACTATCGCATCTTTTCCCTTTTTTCTCTCTCTCTCTCTTATATATATATATATATATATATATTTCCTTTTTATCCTCACTAAAATGGAGCTAACAAGCAGAGTGGAGAAAAAAGAAAAATGCTCACAGAATTGTCTAGTGTACCGAACGACTTAAAGAATAAAAGATGGGCGGGATTAAGATAGATAATTTGGACATTGAAAAATGTAAAAAACATTTGAGACTAAAAATAGAGGAGAGAGAGAGTGTGTGTGTGTGTGTGTGTGGGAGAAGGAGGAAGGCAGGGAGGGAGGATACATGATAATATGTTTTATTTATCTTATATCATATATATTAAATTGATAAATAGAAGAGAAAATTTCCAAACAACGAATAAAAGGGTAGAATATGTAAAAAGTCAGTTTTTTTATGCGTATAGAAAACTTCAAGGCATTGTCTACAAAGTATATTGTATCAATCAAAGCTCCAATGGAAAATTAGCTAAAACAAACATCTTATTATAATCATTCTTTCATGTATATTTCGCCTTTTTTTTCATAATTAATTAAAACGCTAATTAAGTTGTAATTATAAATTTATATAAGTATTCCTTTTATATATTTATCTGTATTCTTGTCGTTTCTTTTTTTCTCTTTCTCTCTCTCTCTCTCTCTATCTCCTCCCTTCCATCTTTCCTATCTATATGTCTATATAAATATATACTGTATATGTAACTGTACGTATATTTCCATCTCCGTTTTACTCTACTTTTTCTGGTTTTAATCAAAGAGTACGAAGAGTGTTAATGTAATAAATATAAAGTCTAACTAAACAATATGTCCTTATTTCAAAAGTCTAGCTAAACGTTGTAAATCAACAACGAAGAGAATTTTGCTTACGATTATTTTGTCAATATGACCTTAAACTCTACTTTGAAGTGCTGTTTAACAAGTTCGTTATAACCATTTAAAAATGATACTAGTTTGTACCAGTAAAAGTAGTTTTTTCTTATATTTTAACCTTGCTTTAGTTGTCCTTCTTTCATTATCATTTTCACACTTATTCTATCTTTCATCTCATTTTATTGGCTCCTAGTCTGTCTTGTATGTGTCATTTCACACCTACCGCCCCCTAATTCAACCTCCAAATTCATCATACTGTTCTGCTTTAACCTGATTATTGCCTTTTGCGCTTAGGAAACTAGTCCTATTCAAAATTTGTCTTTGTAATTACGTAGAGTTTGAGAAAAGTTCAATATTCAGCTTATTCTTTTATTCGTGTAAGCCGAAAAACCGCTGATTTGACAGATTTAAGCCTACATCCCATGTCCAGGGTACTGCAATAAATATTGCTGATATTCAAAAGTTCTCGTTGAATATTCAATTCAGATCTTTGCTGATATCGCTTATTGTGCAGAGACGCAAGGCAGTAGTTTTACTAATTGCTCTTGATTGTAGCAAAACTCTGATTAATCACATGTTGATGTCAGTTCTATTTTTAGAAATTTACGTCACGATACAGCGATCCTGGTGGCTAACTTTTTACTTACGCGCGAAAGTGAAATTCACAATCTATTTGGTTGTTGGTCGGTCAGAAATTTATAAAGGAAAAAGTTTTTTGAATATTTTTTTTTTAAAAAAAAAAACAAAACAAATTTTTCTTTATAAAAATTAAAAAGTTAATGCAAAAGAACAAGATTTTGCATTTTTAAAAAGTGATTCAGTCGATGACTTATAAGACATTTTCGATTGAAGACAGAAAGCAACCAACCTCCGTAAGGTGAACAACAAATATAATGTTACCATTCAGGTATGAAGTTTTTAATATGAACTAATATTATATAATATTAAGAGAGCCTAAATTAAATATACATATAATATACATATAATTATATATATATATATATATATATGGAAGTTAATAATAGATTTGAGAAATTATCAAACCAACGATATGTAATAGAACTCACGTTATTTCTTTATTTGTAAAAATTCGTGATAGTGGCTAGTGTGATTGTACAATCGATGATAACTATATTTTATATCATATATCATACTATATATATATATATAAACACATATATAGCCTATATAGTGTATCATTGCGATTGCGAAATCCTTATTACTATGATTTGTTTTCATTAATTCAAACTGCTGAATAATTGATTGAACAAACCTACTTTTCAATTCATTCAAGTCTTCTTTATTACCTAATAATCTTCCTCCTTTAACAATTTTGTAAAGAATAGAATAAATATAAAAAATCCACCTAATACTATTTGCATAACCGTCACGTAAACAAATGTTTAAATGATCTTTCACTGGCAGTTTAGTTTGAATTTTTTCATTATTCCTTTTTTTTTAACAATCAACTCCTTGAATGAGAAATTGTTTAGTGAAAGCAGATTAGGCCTTTTTTTCTTTTTATACAATAAAGGACTGAGAGGATAAAATGAGATTTCGTAATGTTTATTATTAATAATTTCATATTTTAGTATGATTATAAATTAACACGTGATATGTGAGTAAATGTGAGTAAATCTTATTGTTTAATCAAACCAATATTAAAAACTGTTGAGGGAGTACATGTGCATTTACTGTATATATTTATATACCGCTGTTGTAACAACTAGATCTAAATGTAGGCGGTCGAATATTAATAGTTATTACAACAAAACCGCATATTTTCTATGTAAACTATAATCGTGTTTTCATATATTTTAGAACGTTATGGTACGTATTCAAGCAAAATAGTACCGATAAGAATTATCATACCGACGAAGAAGTTCGAAAGAGTTTACACTTTTTCAATATTTATCCTTCTAGATCGCAAGGTTTGTCATCAGTGTTTAATAATAATAAAAATGATATTAACAAACAAATAAACAGTCTCAGATGCCGTTCACGAAGCCTGCGCAGTTGCCAATAGGAAAGACGATAATAAAGTTAATTTTGGTGAATTTTGTCTTATTGTAGCGGAGATGAAGAAAGAATATAGAAATTCGTGAGTAGTTTTATACGTAAATGCAGTATATATAAAGTATATACAAATATTGTTTACATAATAACGAAACTGTTAATTATATGTATATACTAAAAAAAGATCGTAGTATTCTTGTTACAATAAATAACGTTTTCCTTTTCTTTTTCGTAACAGATCTCTTCCGAGCAGGCCTTTATCTCTTCTCTCGGAAAAAACCGGAGAATGTGCTGTTAAATGTGAGTATGGAACAACTTTACTAATTTCTTTTCTTTTTTTTTAAAAAAAATAAATAAACATTTTCATCGATGACTAATCATTTTGTTTATATATTCCATACAGCTTCCTCAAGGTCTTTCAATGGTGAGCTTAACACTTTTCTATTTATAACATAACCTATAAGCAATGTCTTTAAATATTACGTCATTTTCGCTTTTCTAGGTTCAGTTGTTTGTTTAATATTATCGTATATAACATTAAGACGGAAAATTATAGCCCAATCTCCTAATCTACGAAGAGGTAAAAATGTCAAGGGCATGCTTATAACCTATATATTGCTCCCAATTTTTACTACTCCACAATCTAGTATAAACAAGAAAAACCGCCATTTTAGTATCCAAAATTTTGTACTCGCACTCACTCACTCTCTCTCCCCCCACCCCCTCTCCCATTTTTTGTTTTTATCCTATATACACCATAAAAACTTTTTTACTGTGTATATATTTTATGTTTCTCCTATAACCGCCTACAATATCCCACCCACCCCTTCAACACAGTATATATAGAGTATATAAAAATATATAAATATATATATATATATACTGTGTATATACTGTGTATTGTATAGGTATATGTAATAGCAAACAATACTCTCCTCCCTACACCCACCCCCACCATATATCTCACTTTACCCGTATATTTTTCCATATATATGTTATAGATATTTATTATTATTTTTGTAATTTAATTTAAAATGTTAATTAAATTTAATTAATTAATTATTCTTTTTTATTAGTCTTTCTCGGCGGTTCCTGTAATCCAACAACGGTAAGAAACATTTATATTTTCACATACACACACACACACTCTCCCTCTCTCCCTCTCTCCCTCTCTCCCTCTCTTTCTCTCTCTGCTTCTCTCTGTCTCTTTCTTCATTTCTACGATTCGAATAATATCTATTGTATATACTTTTATTTAAACAGTGGAGAGCCGATATTGCTTTACCATACCTAGAAAAGAATAAAATTACTTATTACAATCCCGTAAGTAAACTCGACAATCTTTTATTTAAACCGGAAGATTCTTTAATAAATATACTAATGTTTATGTTGCATCATCATACTAAATAGCAAAGAGACGATTGGAACGAATCCCTAGTCGAAATAGAAAATGAGGCAAAAGAAAATGCGGATATACTTCTATTCGTTATTGAAAATACAACAAGGTCAACTGCGTCCATGGTCGAAGCAGCTAATTTAGCTGCTAGGGGAAGACCACTTATTCTAGTCGTTAAAGCCTTTGAAGGACCAGAGCAATTAGTAGCTGGGGAAAAACTATCTTCTACGTAAGTATAGTTATATTTTGCATATATAGTTATAATGATTGCTATATATACAAATATGTATTCTCGTTATAAACCATCATATATGCTTCCCGTCCTTTCTCCATTTAACCTTATTCTACTTTTAGGGAATACGATGACCTTTGTCGCAGTCAGGCCTTCCTTATTCATTTGGTAGAAAGAAAAGGATTACCAGTTTTTAATGATTTACCAACAGCTTTGGAATGTCTTAAAAGAGTCTTATATGAAAATATCAATATTGAAGACTTATCAACTGCCGATGGTGCTATACCTGTGAAATGCCCACATGTACGAATAGGGCAAAAATTCAAGTAAGATTATTCATTCCCTTTAAATTATTCAATAAAGATTAGGTTTTATATATATATATTGTATATATTTAAATGCTATTTCTTCTTAAACTAGAATTGTCAAGGAAGTATTCGATACTTTTGATGAGAAGGGAAAAGGAAAATTAAATAAAGACGTTATGAGAAAAGCTTTTAAACAGTTAACTTCTCGTGATTTACCTGCATGGTTATATGAATTTGAAAATAAACTTAATATGGAAGAATATAGCCTTGAGGAATTTTATTGTCTTCTTGCCGAGTTTCATTATCATCAAAATGTTAGCTTTACCAGAGACGCCTGGGAAAAAGTAAAATCATTTAGCCGATACTTTTATAATTTGATCTTTGGAAAGGCCTATCAATTATCTAATTATTACTGTGAATCTTACGATGTTTACTTGGGTGGTACTTGCGCTAATTCCAATTGGAGAGAAAAGATTGCTGTACCGATATTTGAAGATAATGGATTAACATATTATAATCCCTATTTGAATAAGTGGACCACACGCTATATTGCCAGAGAGGCGGCTCTTAAGGATAGATGCCGTGTCCTCCTTTACGTCATTACCGATGATTCTAGAGGTATTTCCTCAATGCTGGAAGCAGCCTACTATTATGGTCTCGGTTGTAAAGTTATATTGTGTGTAATGAGAATAGAGAGAGACCGTATTAATAATGAGATTCTAAGCGAAACAGCCAAGAAAGATTACAACAGAGCCAGAACCTACTTAGAAGAGATTACTAAAGGCGGATCTTTATTTAATAATGTAGAGGATGCCGTAAAAGCCACTATCACTGCCGTTCAAAGAAGCCGATAAACTGCTATACTGTTATTCAGGTTTTGATTATTATTACACGTTTCTTTTTTTGTTCCATTAACTGATACTGGAAAGAATGAGTAAGAAAGGAAGGAAGGAAGGAAGGAAGGAAGGAGGGAAGGAGCAGAGAGAGAGAGAGAGTGAGTGTGAGTGTGAGAAAGGGGGAATGGATGGAGGGGGAAGAGAAAAAATAGATAGAAAAAATTGATAGAAAGAAGTGTTGTTTATATCAGTGTGTATCGTATATATGTGTATATAAGTGTATAATTGAAAGAAACTTGAAAGAATAATACTAACGATCTTTCATTTTGAGTATATTAATCAACTTTCATATACTTTTTTTTTTACATACATAAAGTTACTTATACAGGTGCTAAAATCATTTTTAAAATGAATAGTAGTATGTTTACGTTTGTTGATATAAAAAGATAAAAGCAAAAGAAAATACACAGATTTGAAATATAGACAAAAGAAGATAAAGAGAAAGAAGAAAGTATTAGAAAAAAATATTCTTCCTTTATCTAGTCTTTTGTGTTTTTATATCATCTATTTTATAATATAAATATCTATTATATATACAGTATATATATATATATATATTACAACTTGAACCCGTTAGGGAGTGGCTTTCGTCGAAATTATCATTATGAGTCCAAACGAGGAAGGTAGAAGTAACAATGCAGACAATAAAGGGAGGGGGAGGTCTTACATCTTATATGGTACTAAATTTTCCCCTCTGTCTCTATTGTAACAAAACGATATTTAGGTCAGTGTAATAATTCAATATACACAGCTCAAATGGAAACAAATAATAAAATCCCTAATAGACAGTTTTCATTATTAGTATTACTGTTCTTATATTTCATTTTTATGTACAAGACAAACAATAAGCATGTTTTTTAAAAAATGGAAAATCAGATATATTTTACGATATAAATACCTTCCTTCTTTCTTCTTTAGATTGTCATTGCTTTTTATAAAGAGTGAATGTTAAGAAAGGTTAATAAACAATAAGAGATATTTCACTCTGTCAGCGTTTACTCATACTATAAGCAGGTTCATTGACCTTGACCTAAAAGAATGTACTGCTACAATCGAAGAGAGCGCTCTGAGCATTATATAGAAAAGCAAATTACTTGTCGTCTTCATATTCTAAAACTGTCATTTATTTAACATCTATGTAATTTACTTAAGAACAAAAATATCATTTTTACCCTTAATTACAAGTAAGAAAAATCAAATAAAGATCTATAAATCACTTTTTTTCTTCGATGGAATAAAAAAACAATACTGATTTAACTGATTGACCACTTTAGCGAACTGATGAATAGACAACCTATTTTCTCCAGACTAATTGAAACTAAAATGGCGGCGGATGGTTTATTTTTTCCTACTTTTTTCTTCTATCTTTTATAATATACAGTCTCTATTTACAAAGAACAATAACTACTTTTTTTTTTATCTAAAAATTTTCTCATTAAGGGGAATAGCGTCTACAGTAATATATACACAATATACTATATATGCTAATATATAATATATATACTGTTTGTATAAATATGCCTTTATATTTTAATATTTGATATTGCATATGTATATATAAGTGTTTCTCTCTAATAGAGGCGGTTATGCGTTTAGTATTTCGAACAGAATAGCTCAACACCTTCCAAAATCGAAATTCACGTAACGTAATATCTAGAATTCTACATGGAGTACAAATGTTCTTTTACGTCATTAAAACTATATTCCATCAGGAATTGTAAAATTTATAATGTTTCTGTTAATGAACTGGCCATTACTTTAAAAACTTTTAAAGGGTAGATCACCTATACATTATAAACCAATCGATTAGTTCATTGACATTACTCGTTAGGTAGACACTCTCTTTTCTCTGTTTTCCTATTCTTTTTTCTTCTGTAGTTGTTTGCTCGCCTGTCGTTAAACGAATATTCTTATCTCTCTTAAAATACATTATTCTGATTCTTTAAGAGCAGGTAAAGATTACATTTGTCATGAGTGCAAAAAAAAAAAGAGAGAAATGAAATCACATATTATACTTAAAAAATAATTCACTCTCTTCACTGTTTGTTTTGCAAGAGGATGTTTAGTCTCCATTGAACATTTTTCCTCTTTTTTTTATGAACGAGTCGATTCTTTTCACAATAATTCTGTTAGAAATGTCGACATTTTTTAATAACAATTTCTATAATAAAAAAAACCTCACGTCAAAATTGATAACTAGCGAATATTCTTTTTTGTAAGGATTCCTTCTCTTTTGATAAGCTTTCCAATTTTCTAACTAGGCTACCCTACTCTTTTTACTATTCTTGATTAAAGAGGTAACGGACGAAGGATAATTAGCCGAAGAGAATACCGAGAAATAAATTAGTAGACTGCATTGAAACACGAAATTATTGAAGAAATTTCCTACTGGAAAATTATTAAACCAATACTTTCATTAAAATTGTTTATATATACGAATACAATAAGAAAATGATGTAATTTTCTTCTGTTTTTTACTTTATTTTCATGAACCCGACCGCAAGGCGACGCGTCTAGAGCGTAACCATAGAAATCATTGCAGGCGACTTTAGCACAACCGATGATTGTGTGCGCTTCTGGAGTATACGCAGACGCTAGCAAGCTGCGACAAAGTAATACATTTAGAAATAAATATTTATATATTTCGTGCTTATATATATATATATATATTTATAGTGCTGTATGTGCATGTATGTGTGTAATATATGAAATCATCTATCGATATTCATATACCAAATATATATATTCTATATATATATATATATATATATATATATTTATTTATAACTTATTGTCTATATACTGATAGATAAATACTTATTTCTTTTATGTAGATAATCAAGCGGCGCAGGTTCGCCGTCATGAAAGAATTATACAATAACTCTACAAGCGATCACTCCCAAAAGCATATTTATTTTACTTTAAGCGCACTATTACTATGCACGTGTGCCTTATTAGCGATTTTAGCTAACAGGTAAGACATAGTGTTTTTTTCTTAAATACATAAAAAATAATGACTTTTCATTTTGTATATTACAATTGTTACATGTTTTTTTTTCCACTTTTTGTCTTTTTTTCTTATATATATATATATATATATATATATATATGCATATATAGTGTAGTTTTATGGGTCGTCGTACAAAAACGTCTCTGGCAGACTGTCACCCATATACTGGTAGTAAACTTGGCTTTGGCTCATCTTTTGTCATCAAGTATATGTGTACCTTTGGAAGGTCATTATTTATTCAATGATGGTACTTGGTTAGCAGGTTCAGTAGTTTGTAAGGTGGAACGTTACCTTTACATGCTTTTTACTTCAGCTGCTTTCTTAACACTTAGTGCAATTGCTATAGATCGGTAAGGCGTTTTTTAAATTTTCCTTGTCAAGGCCACTAACGGTGTTGATTTTTTTTTAAATATTCTACTTGTAGCTATTATTCTGTAAGGTTTCCAGGAGAGAGAAAAATGACGCTCTTCAAAGGTAAAATAATGGTTACATGGGTGTGGTTCCATTCTATAGTTATATGTTTGCCGCATCTCTTTGTCTCTAAACTCCGGTTTTCAACATTCTATGACTCGCCTAGGAAAGTTTGCGAGGAAGCTTGGAATAGTAAAACTGATGGTAGGATATTTTGGACTCTTTATACGATTCTTACTGTATTTGGACCTCTACTGCTAACTGTCACTGCTTACATATTAATTTGGAGAACATTTCGTTTATCTCAAAAGCGCATCTGTGAAGGAAACAATAATGCTTCTCAAACAACAAAAAATGAACTTCACCTCTTAAAAATGATGGCATTAATGTTAGTCTGTTACGTTATATTTTGGGCACCATTTATTGCAGCTCAGTTTATATTACATTTCAAGTGTTCTCCTCCTCCACTATATTTGATACTGACAGCCGCCTGGTTTGCAAGATTAGAAAGTGTCTTAGATCCGATTCTATACGGTTACCTTAACAAAGATTTTCGGAACGGCTTAACGTCATCTCTAAGATCGTGTCCCTGTAGTTGTTTAAATGGTGGTCATGGTCAGCTTCCACCTGCTCAACAGAACCACTATTCTTCAGAATTCTCTGAGCCTTATCAAGATGTTGTTATAGGCGTCAAATATTCATCTTCAAAAACAATTGTACAACGCCAGCTTGATGTTAAGTACTCAAAGGCAAAAGGAAATTCTAAAATTCGAAATACTTTAGGCGATGACGCTCCAGAATTACCTTTTATGGGACCTCAAGTAACGGCGTGTGTAAGTGAATCAGGTATCAAAATACGCCCAGTTCTTAGTGAACAACCTTTGTCTGTCAAGAATCTTCCTCCAACGCACGCAAATGAAGAAACTAACAATGACACAAAAGGAGATGCTCCTTCTTTTGCATCTATATTTCCTCCTTTCAAAAAAGCCTTACCAAGACAACTACCAGCCTTAGAAAAAAGACATGGAAAAAAGAAGAAGAATGTTCTTAAATTGCGAAGTCGAAGAATACATTCGAATTATATGCCTAATTCAGATGAGAAAAATTTATAAAATCGTTTTGCTGTGTAGTTAAGTTTTGTAAATAATATATCATTTTATAAACCTATACGTGGCATGTATCCTTTTTTAATAATATAATAATAATAATAATAATAATAATAATATTAATATTAATAATAGCAATAATAATAAAAGAAGAAAACAATAATCAGACAAATTTTGTGGCACAAGCTAATATTTTGCTAAATTCACCCTTTTTCCCTCTTAATAAAGATGGAATAGGTACTCTTATACGTGTTCCAGTCGGCTGTCCGCTATCCTCTATGAGCACAATGTTGTTAGAGTCAAATCTAGGTACCATTGCTTTTTGCTTTTGTCGAACTCCAACTAGAAAGGCTCTCTTCTTTTGCCCCTTAATTGCGACAAGAACTTTATCGCCGATTGTTCCTACACCATTCTTATTATATACATGTATACATTTGGCTGGCTTTCCTTCCAATTCCGCCTGTCTACCGAGGATTGAGTTATCTACAACCCTAAGTCTAGCCATTTTCCGTATTTCGTTTAACAATGGTGTAGTACTGTATAGGAAAAATTAATTTAAAAACTTTGTACTCATTGGTGACAGCTACCAACCCAAATTGACGTTTAAAAAGCAGTTCGGGTATAAATCTTCCTGCCATGCTTATATTTTACTTTGCCGACAGGCTCCCTGAAACCATGTATTGAGCGATAATATAAAAGTTGTATGATATGTACGAACTACGTAGATAATTAAAGTTGACAATAATCTCATTTAATCGTTCAAAATTTACAAAGTATTTTTTACCTAGAAATGAACAAACGATAGATTGGTGATATAACAAGGAGATTTAAAGTTGTAACTCTTATGACCTTGAACTATTCAAAATCGAAAAAGCTTCGAAAAAAATCTTGAAAGAGTACAATTTCCTTTTAATACCAGCGTAATTATCTAATTAAGCATCAAAAGAACTATCCTTCTTTTGTTACCATTTGTATTCTGTTTTATTTTTAACAAAGAATATTTCAGTTATAAACGAATGTGTAAATGTAATACTAGCAAATGCCCTATAAAAAATCATTAAAACGAACAATTAGTTTGAAATAGCTGAAATATTTTACACCGATCCAAAGATCTCTTTGCAAAGTTCATGTAATTAATCTTAACGGAAAATTTTCTGTATGTTATTCATTTAACATTGAGAATGTTTAAGATGTAGGCTTTTTCCCTACTTTTAATTGATTATTTTCAAAGAAATCAAAGGATAAAGTTGGAAATTACCTTGATTATGATCAATATTCGTGGAATTACAATGCTTATAATTTTTTTTTGTTAAAGTTTAATAACTATATGCCTTGTGTAAGCTAATTTTAGCAACACTTTTTTTTTGGTTAAGCCTTTGTTTAACAATGTACAGTATATACTTTGAATGGTCAAAGTTGAAGAATTATTCAAGTTCGTCCTGAATTTATAAACAATATTTTGGAAAATTACATGACAATATGTGAGATAGATAAAAATGTTAGACAAGGTCAATTGTTTAATCAGCTATTTATATCTATTCCAAAAAGAAGTTAATTTTTTAACGATTGAATACATAGTTGCTAAATTAATTAACAAATTAGCATATATCAGTTTATCGTCATAGTTGTTCCAATTTTACATTCCAGAATATGCTGGACCTTCTCCTCCTTGTGGGCATACCCAGTTAATATTTTGAGATGGATCTTTAATATCGCAAGTCTTACAATGGATGCAATTTTGCGCGTTTATTTGTAAGCGCTTTCCCTTACCGTCTTCAGTTTCTACATATTCGTAAACACCTGTAAACAGATAATTACTTTGAATAGTGAGTTGGTAGGATTTAATGAAAAAACTTACCTGCTGGACAGAATCTAGCCTCGGGTCCGTCAAAGACAGCCAAATTATTATTTACCGGAACACAATCATCTTTCAATGTCAGATGAGGGGGTTGATCATGATCGTGATTAGTTCCCGTTAATGCGACTGACGACAATAAATCAAAAGTAATCTCCCCATCAGGTTTTGGATAAGTAATCTGCTGACACTGGGAGGCAGGCTTCATTAATTTACCATCTACTTCATTATGATGCTTCAGAGTCCACGGTTCCATTCCTCTACCTAATACATAGAATAGACCAGTGTATATCATACCTCCAAAATATCCTAACGCTGAATTAAAGCTTGGTCTTATGTTTCTGCAAGATTTTAATTCTTTATATAACCAAGAGTTTTTTACGCTTTCGTCCAAAGTTGTTGGTGTAACATTAGAGCTATCAGGATTCTCATCTAAAGCTTTATAAACTGCCTCTGCGGCCAACATTCCACTTTTCATTGCGCCATGCGTTCCTTTAATTTTTGCTACATTCATAAAACCTGGAGAACAACCGGCAAGGCATCCTCCTGGAAAGTGTAATTTAGGAAGACTCTGCAAACCACCTTCGTTTAAAGCTCTGGCACCATAACCTATTCTCTTTCCACCCTTCAACACTTTCTGAATACTAGGGTGTTGCTTCCATCGCTGAAATTCTTGGAAGGGAGACATATAGGGATTACTATAATCTAAGCCAATAACAAAGCCAATCGTAACTAGAGGTTCACCCTCATCTAAATGATATAGGAATGATCCACCATAAGTATTTTTATCTAGAGGCCATCCAATCGTGTGCTCAACACAACCAGGTTCATGAACTGAAGGATCAACTTCCCATAATTCTTTTAGTCCAATTCCGTATGTTTGATGCTGAGAATTTTTTCTTAAATCATATTTATTGAACAGAGTTTTGGCCAAATGTCCATGACAACCTTCGCAGAAAATTGTACATTTGGCATTAAACTCCATACCTCTTTCAAAAGTTTCTTTTGGTGATCCATCCTTAGCTATACCAACATCATTCGTTGCTATACCTTTAACACTACCGTCTTCGTTATATAAGATTTCCGCTGCAGCATAACCAGGATACAATTCGACTCCAAGATTCTCAGCTTGTTCGCCTAGCCAAGATACGAGATTTCCTAAACGAACAATGTAGTTGCCATGGTTATACATTGGTAAACCTGTAAAAACATAAAAAAATTCATGCTAATTTGCAATACATTATAATTGGCCATTATTACCCGGAAAAACAGGTATAGGTATTCTACTCTTTTCTGTTAGGAGAGCAAATTTGTCTTTTGTTACTTTTGTTTTCATAGGAGCCTGTTAAAATAAGAAAAAGAAACACATGTACTTTTATTTTTAGACAGGTATAATAACAATATTCTATTTTTAAGATTCGTAGACGTTTACCCCTTTTTCTTTCCAATCAGGAATTAGTTCATTCAAAGCAGACGTTTCAATACAAGCACCTGAGAGGGTGTTGCCTCCTATTGAACAATTAGCATTAGGTTATTATTCAGAATTATTTACATCTTTTACATTGGAAAAAATAACATTCCTAAGAGTTGAGAGTAGCGATAAAGTGATTTCTTATCTATTAGCGGAAGAGATTACAATCAATTTGAGTCAAACAACAGATATAACCTTTTAACCTTCAAGTTTTTACCCACGAACGCTAGTTGTTTTTGTACTTTAAAAGTATGAATGAATGAATGAATGAAACGTTCCTAAAACTTATTTTTCAAAATAATTTAAGTGATTTTGACTCAAATATTTTTCTTAATTCAAATGTAAGTCAACTAACCAATTAGAGAAGCTTTCTCCAAAAGACATACACGTATTTCTTTGCCAGCATCTGCAGCCAACTGTTTTATTCTAATAGCTGCAGAAAGCCCAGCCGGTCCTCCTCCAACAATAACAACATCCGCTTCGTCAGCGTATCTTTCCATGTTTACCTCTAGAAAGTACATTTTGAATCACTTTTATGAATCAATAGGATACAAATATATGACTATTTACCTTTCCATCTCGGATCCGTCTCTCTTGGAACAATTGTGTAATGTGTTGTAATTTTTCCGGCATTTGTGGAGCTATACCTCAAGTGTCCCAGTTTTTTACACGCTGATCTTGAGTCTAGAGTGTTTAAAAATAATTGAAAAAAGTTACAAACAATTTTTCCTATACATAAGCAATTTTTACAATCATACAAAATTTTATTTTTAAGGAAACAATTAAAAATAAAAGTAATTACTTAAGAAAAGACGAAATGAACTTTTATACAAAGCCACCATTTTTATTTAAATGTCACGTGGTACGGTAGAGGAAGACTGCATAGAGACCGATTGGAGCCGTTTTTTCTGCTGCCCTATAGGCGTGCGATTACTAAAAATATTGAAATTCTTAAGTGAAATTTCATGTAATGAACAAACGGTTTCTAAATTTTAATATATGGATTTTTTATTAAGTTATATTTTGTTTTAAATAATTAGTTTTAAAAACATAGGTAAGCTTTGATTTTAACATTTTTTAGGAAAGGACATTATATTATTTATTATCGCTCATTTAGGGAATTGGATTTTGGAACAACTATGTCAAATTTAACATCCGTTGATAATAAATCTGTTATAACTGTTGATAAGTTCTTTTTCTTCGGTAAAAAAACTTCTCTTATGGAGAGAGCGTTTGAAATTGCTAGAAAAGTAAACATTGAAGTATCTTGGACAGACGATGTCAATGATGAAATGAAGATTTATGTTTGCGAAAGAATACTTGATAATCCTCTTCTAAAAGACATATCACCCAACACCTGTATTCTAGGACCATGTTATGTACTGCAGATTTGCAGAAAAAATTTACCTCCAACAATACCGTTAGGCACCAGACGAATCGCAAACGTACTGTCGGAATGCTTGATTTGCTTTACTTCCATTCCAAGAAAAGAGCGTGAGAATTATAAAGAAAAAGTGAAGCTAATGAATGGGGAAGTTAGTGGAGATTTTCACGAAGGTATTACCCATTTGGTAGCTGCGGAAGCTGGTTCAAGAAAATTTATTGTCGCCTCCTACTTAAACAAATCTATAATGACTTTTAGCTGGCTTGATAGTATTTGGAAAGACTGTCACGAGCAACCTTCGATAAATATTGAGGACTACCAGCATCTCGTTTGCCCCTTATTTGCTGGGTTAACGATATGTGTCTCTGGATACGGATCAAGTGTTCGGAGTATGGTAAAAACTAAAGTGGAAGAGCTTGGAGGAAATTTTTCAGGATCAATGCAACAAGCTTCATGTACACATTTAATTGTTAACCAACCAGGAGGTCAAAAATATGAATACGCAGTACGTTGGCAAATACCAATTGTTAATTTAGATTGGTTGAATGACTGTTATGATAAAAAACAAGCAAGAGATGAAAATCAATATAAAGTTGTATCGAATACAAGCTCAGCACGAAAAACTTCAACACCTAATACATCCACTACGAATTTTTCGGGCCCTGAAGTTAGCATGGTTTCAAATGTGTCATCTATACAAGACACGATACTGGATATAACCAATTTTAAATCCGGAGATTACTTGGATGGCTGTGTCATTCTCTTACACGGATTTAATGCAGATTCGTTACTTAATCTGAAAAAGTTAATCAACGTTTGTGGAGCTGTAAGGGTTAATATATACTCTGATTCAGTTACCCATGTTGTGGTGGGAAGTGCTAATGACGCAAAGGATTATGAAAATAAAAACGCCGTTGTTGTATCACAGCAGTGGTTAATTGATTGTGCTAAAGACAGAAAGATGCTTCGTACATCTGAATATACCTTTGCGAATAAAAATGATTCGCTCAATAAAACCCATTCCAAGACTACGACGGAAACTCCTAAAGCTGCACAGTGTCTTGAAACTACAGGGGTACATGGAGAAAATATCGAAAATGCAGACCTTTATTCTCAGTATATGGGAGATAGCACAATGGAAAAAGTAGCAGCCGATATAGAAAAGGAAAATATGCGAGGAAATGAAAAGACGACTTTTATTGAGGAGGAAAATTCACATTCGAATCAAACCTCAGAGACAACCGATCAAGTAACAACGAATGACGAGTCTTTTGAAGTTAGCCAGCAAAATAACACAATATTTGCTAATTTAAAATTTAAAGTTAATGAAAATCTTGATGATAGAGAAGTTTTTTCTGCAGTAATTCAAGAAAACAAAGGTGAAGTCGTTGATGAAAACCCTGACTACCTGATTGTTCCAAATGAAGGAACATATGAGGTTTCTTCAGGAAAAGTAGTTACAGAAACTTGGATTAAATTATGCCTCGAAAGAAATTCTTTAGTCAAGCCTTCTTTTATTTGCAAACCTTTACCATATGCTCATGGGGAACCTCTAAAGAAATGTGTACTTTGTTTCTCTGGTTTCCAAGGAGAAGAGCGACAATCTCTTATTAGAATAGCAACAGCATTAGGAGCATGTGTTCAAGAACAACTATGTCGAAAAAATCGAAAGGAGTTATTGGCGACAACTCATTTAATATTAGTTGAAGCTTCTGGCCCAAAATTTGAAGCAGCTCGACGTTGGAAACGTCATGCTCTTAAAATTTCTTGGTTAAAAGCCTGCTTTGTAAATTTGGAACGAGTATCTGAAGAAGAATACGATATTGAGACATTTGACGATGGCGAAATTTCTGATGAACAGGAGAAAGAAGATATTGATGAAACCGAAGACATTCCCCCTCAGCCTTCTTTGCCTACTAAGCCCGATTACATTGATTCACCTTCTGTATTTTTAAATCCTGACAAATCTTTTAAACCTAGGATAACAATTGATGAAGGCCTGTTGAAAAGTACTCCGAACGAAAGAAAACGGCCAAGGCAAAGTGGAGATTTAATGGAGGAATGTTCGAAAGGTATCGAGGCTGCTTTGAAACACTCAAAAGAGAAAGCCTCTCCTAGGGGAATGACTCCCGCCATTAAACGGAAAAAGATCTCTCCTCTAGATGGTGTTGTTATAGGTGTATCGACAAAACTTGCAGACAAGCAAACTCGATTGAACGAGTTGGCTGACAAACTAGGCGCAGAATATCGTTGGGATGTTGACGACGAAAGAATTACACACTTGGTATGTGATAAAATCTTGAAAAGTGAATTAGATTCTGAAATCAGCTTAGGTCGAAAAGTTGTAACTGCAAACTGGTTGGATTCTTGTGCTGAAAATAATAAACTTCTCGACGAAGAAAATTTTTTACCAAAGTTAATTAGAGAAAGTTCTGCAGAGGACGAAAAGATTGAATCAGATATTCAAGCTTTAATGGAATTAGATGACAATCGAATGAATCTTGACGTTCCAAGTAAAGGTTCATTTTGTGGTCTTGCTTCTTTCACTCAAACTCAACAAACTGAATCCCAATCTCAGAGAGGAGATGTTCGTTGGCATGACGAACCATCTCAACAATCAGATTTTGTTCATGCCGAAAAGAAAGTTTTTATTTTATCTGGTTTTAACGATAATGATAGGTTGGCCGCAACCGAAATGATTATAAGTTTCAAGAATTGTGAAATTTTGAAGAGCAATGGCTATGATGACAGCTGCACACACATGGTCTGTAAAACTTTAATTCGAAATGAGAAAATCTTATCAGCGATTGCGGCTGGCAAATGGATATTGAAACCCGAATACATTAGCTCAAGTTACGAACATAATCAATGGCTTCCTGAAGAATCTTACGAATGGGCGAATAGTTTTAAGGCGGACATATCAACAGGTAACCCGCAAACTGAACAGTTAGCAAAATGGAGTCGACATTGGAGAATTAAAATCAAAGCGGGAGAACCACTACCTTTTCAATCTTGGACGGTTGGTATTTTGGCAAACAGGGATAAAGTTGAAGGATTTCGAAAGATTCTTGCATCTGGAGGCGCAACTATAGCTTTCTTAAAAGATCCAAAAGTAGCAGCGAAAAAAGTTTCACATTGTTTCGTTGATGGGTCCAAAAAAAATGACAAGAAACTCTTAAACTCCATTCGAGCAGAAACTATATTGAAAACAGACTATATCGTTTCATACTTGATGGGAAATTACAATCCAGATTCTCATAAAATTTCATTATAAAAAGTGTTACTTTTTCGATTGTATGCATATATTTGTTCAAATATATGTACAAAAATTGATTTTCTCTTTCATAAGAGTAGGTTTGAATATATGACTACAGTTTATACGGATTAATATATTAGTTTGAATGTTAATATTTAATATATATAAATTATACTATGTATATATTTACATAGTAGAATAAACTTAAGAATGCAATAAAAATATAAACTCTATAGTCAAACTAATATATGGATATCTGTATAACAATATCAGTAAAAATATTAATTTAAACTTTGCCATTATCTATTAAATTAGAAGAAACTCGAGGTCAAGTTTATCTATCAGCTAAGCATTGAACTTTTGAAATCTAACAAATAGACCACCCCTTAGCAGACGACACCGGTATGTCACGCTGTTTTGTTGGAGGCCATTTTAATATAGTGTTAGGTCATATCCGCATTCTCTTAAAACTCAATTGTACGCATGCGCACAATAGGCTGAAAGCTATCTTTACACATCTTAATTTTGATTCCAGAACAGCATTGACAACAAAAGCAACAATGCAGTTGATCGCAATACAAATTTTTCTAAATTAATTCACTTACTTTTTTATAGAAAGTTTGAGTAAGTATTTCAATTGTTACGATTAAATGATACGATTTGCATATTTGTTGAGATTATAACGTTTTTGCAATTGCATCTTTGCCAATACGCCTACTATTTTTTTAAACAGACATAGAAAGTAAACTAATAGTTTAATATTATATTTGTCCGATCAATGCTTAGGTAACGTTGTTTAGTCTTAAAAGCGTACATGTTAAGAATTGGTAAAAATATTGGCCATTGGGACACGTGTGACAATGCAAATGGACTAAATCGTTTAATTTTATTGCCCTATTTTTCATTTGTAGGAGCTACAGCTGCAGGAATGAAATGTGCTAGGAGATTTATAGTGGTTTGCTGCCTTGTTTTAATTGGATTTTTATTGTATACTCTTTTTAATAAGAAGGAAAGGATTTTGAATAGATCTCCAATTCATATTCAGAATGTTAATAGTGAAAAAATAAATAAAGTTACACTCTCCAAGTTGATTACAACTGCAAAATTACAAAAGAAAGATCTCGTTTGCAAAAAACTTGGTCATACTAAAAGTGATATTAATGTTAGAGATATTTGGCAGACGGTTGCAAAACTGCAATCTCAAAGATTAACTGTAAACGAACCTTCTCAGACATATACATTAGGCGCAAGGGAATTACATGTAGTAGTTATACCTCATTCTCATTCTGATCCTGGATGGCTAAAGACATTTGACGAATATGTCCTAGATCAAACTTATCAGACTTTACAAAATGTTGCTATAGAACTGGAAAGATTACCAAATATGACATTTGTTTGGGCTGAAACTTCATTTTTAAATGCATGGTCAGGAAGAACTGAACCAAAAAATCTAGCGAAAATACAAAAACATTTGGAATCGGGACGTTTAGAAATTGTTGAAGGAGGTTGGGTTGTTCCTGATCAGGCTACTCCCTCTCTTTATGGTCTTATAAATCAAATGGTTGAGGGTCATTCCTGGCTGAGAAAATATCTAAAATATACGCCTAAAAATAGTTGGGCTCTTGATCCATTTGGATATTCAGACACCCATCCATATATCTATAAACTTGCTGGATACGAGCATATGGTCATTCTACGAGTTCACTCTGGCGTCAAACGCGCAATCGAAGATAAAGGAGCTTTGCATTTTGATTGGCATCAGGCTTGGGACTCTACTGGGAAATATGACATGCCAACACATATGATGCCGTATACGTTGTATAATATCAAACATACATGTGGACCTTCAACAGATACATGCCTTTATTTTGATTTTCGTCAAATTCAAGGTGAAATAAGTGAATCTAGAGCTGAACCAGTAACGGATAAAAATATAGTGTCACTTGCTACTAAGCTGGTTGATCAATGGTCACAAAAAGCGGTTATTGCCGCAGCTGGCACTGATCCAGCAGTTGTAATCGTTCCTTTGGGTGACGATTTTCGATATGACAGGCCGTTGGAGTGGCCGCAACAATATAATAATTATATGATGTTATTTGAATATATCAATTCCAAAAAGGATTGGAAAGTAAAAGCCAAATTTGGTACAGTTGCAGATTATGTATCATTAAAAAAGAAATTTATGAAAGATTCTGCAAAAAAACTATCCGGTGATTTTTTCCCTTATGCAGATAAACCTCTTAATTATTGGACAGGTTACTTTACTACTAGACCAGCGCTAAAAAGGCTGGGTAAGGTATTAGAGTACCGTTTAAGAGCCACTGAGATTCTCTATGCACTAACAAACCATAATTTTACAAAGGCCCAATCTCTTATGAATAAGGGTAGAAGAGCTTTGGGTCTGTTTATGCATCATGATGCAATAACAGGTACATCAAGAAGTTATGTAGTAGAAGACTATAGACACCGTATGATAGGTGGATTAAATGCTTTAAGAAAAGTTGCTGAAATTTGTATGCAAACTCAATTAGCTTCAAAATCTTCATTTACTTTACTTCCTGATCCTTCAATAAAAGCGGCTCATTCCAAACAGCCAATGGACCTTCCAATTACTTATAGTGTTGCTGTCTTTAACCCTATTGAGCATAAACGACATGCTATAATTGAAATTAATCTTAAACAAATTCATTCTAATCTAATTGGAGACGATGTTGTCAAATGTCAGGTAAATCCTAAATGGCGAAAGAGAGGAAAACAAATTAGTACAAGTGAATTTAAGCTTGTTTGCTTGGTTGTTTTAAAGCCGTTAGCTACTAGTACATTCTCTTTGATAAATGATAATAAAGTTAGTATATCAGCAATTGAAACAAGCCTTTCAACAAATATTCCCAAAGGACCCTTCAAATTAGATAAATTAGAAAAAAATGAACCCTTAGTTTTGAAGGGAAGTAGTTTAACTGCACAGTTTTCTACAGAATCCGGCCTCCTAAATAGTATAAATGACGATCCAGTGAACACTAAAGTTTTAGCTTATACTTCGTCTGGGAGTGGGGCTTATTTATTTGGTGCTGAAGGACCTGCAACAGGAAATGGGCTATCTTCCACTCCTATAATAAGCGTCATTCGAGGACCCGTCACATCTGAAGTTATTCATTCCCAGGACGTAATAGTTCTCTCGTCCCGTGTAATTAACATCCAATCTGACATAGCTAAAGCTATACACTTGTATAATGAAATAGACTTGACTGAAAGGCGTGATAGGGAAGTTATCGTTCGATTTGAAACAAGCATTAAACCTGTCAATGACAAAAGTCATTTTTTTACTGACTTAAATGGATTCAATACAGTTCCAAGAATGAATATATCGCAACTGCCCCTACAAGCTAATTTCTTCCCTGCAACCCAATTTGCTTTTGTAGAAAGCGCAGAGGGAAAGAGATTCAATGTTCTCCTTGGACAGTCTCATGCAGTTTCATCCCTTAAGAATGGTCAGATTGACATTTTGCTCGATAGATCTCCAACAGAAGATGATGGCAAAGGTTTAGGAGGAGGAGTAGAGGATATGAGACCCTCTAATACTTATGTTACAATTTTTTTTGAAAAAACCAAAGCACCTGCTGAGCCAACCCTCTCGCAGCCAAGTCTCTTATTGAGACACCTTTCATTGTTTTTAAACAATCCACCTTTAATATTTGCTTTTACCGAAAATTCAAGAGTTACATCTTCCTTACTTAAAGCGACTCTTCCTTGCGATGTACATTTGCTTACTTTGCGGAAAGAGAGCGCAAATACTTGCCTAATGATTTTACAAAAAGTGCCCTACGACTGCGAATCAAGCTCAATTCCTAAAAACTGTGTTTTAGAAAACTCTTTTAACTTATATAAAATGTTTAAGGGTATCATAAAAGTGACCAGCACATCTCTAACCATGATTAGAGACTACAGAGCAATTCCGCCGAAGTCCGCTGACTTAAAAAACATGAATCCTATGGATATATTTGCCTACAAAGTTTCTATTAAATTATAACAAATTATTTGTCTTGAATAAATAATACTCTAGTCAAAGATATGAGTTAAGTATCTTCATTGAATGGTTTATTGAAAATAGTCGTACCAGACTTAAATTTATAATTTTTTATTCGAGTAACATTTACCGTCCTAGTTTTTTACTTATAGACTCTTCCTTGGTTGAATTTTTTACCACCAAAATCACCCTCCCAAGCAAAATATTCTTGAACCATCTTCTTAGTTTCTTCGGAAGATGGGTCTAATTTTTTCCAATCGTATGTTTCATAATCAGTCGTCCAATCAGGACAGAGCTGTTAAAAAAATGACATTTAAATCGTGTAATTTGAAAAAACATTTTGAATAGTAGGTAAACTTACTGGGAAGGCTAGGTCCTGTCCTCTCCAAAACCAGATACCAGAAATCGTTGAATTGTTAGCCTCTCCAAATAGGAGTACAGTTCCAAAGGCTGCTTTTCTTAATTTCTCTAAACGTTGAAACATACCACTGATGAGATTGCAGCTCATAAAGACTGCTGTTAGATCTTCAGGGTATTTGTATTCACAATACCAGATGGACATATTTTCAGGTTCAAAGTGTTCCCAAAAGTAGGGAACGGCTTTTGTGATGGTGTCTTCATTAGAGTAGACTTTCTTGAAAGCATCGAAGTTGAAGTTAGTTGGTGGACAAACTGAGAAGGGATCCTTGTTGACTGGCTTCTTCTCTGGTTCTGGTTCAGCTGCCGGTGCTGCTGCTTCCTTGGGCTTAGCAGCCTTGGGTTCTTGTTTCTGAAATGATTTAACATTTTATTTGTGCATTGCTGAGGTGACCGAAAATGTAATTAAATACAAGTTGGCGCATTCTGAACACTAATTTACGAATCCTCTAGCACCGATATTGTTAAAGTTGCACAATATCAGTGACTCTAATAAGGTTCGATGATTTTTACGAAATATACGTGTGTCGTACCTGTTCCTTCTTCGGTTTATCTTTCTTTTGTCCTTGGCCAGAGAATTCTGCCCACTTTTTGGCATCAAATTGAGCCATCTTAGTGCACAATTCAACGCTTCCCAAAACTTTCTTAAAGCTTGGTTGATTAATGCAGGTGGTGAACCATCTATTGACATGGGGGTATGGTTGACGGAATTCTGGGTCCAAGACCTGAAGTGTAATTACGTTTTCTTAACCGTAATAAACAATTTTGTTTAAACAGTAGACCAAACTAGCAATTGTAATATTCCTGGCATGAAATGCTAATGAACGTGTAGGGCTAGTTCATCAACTTCCAAGAGCCAGGGGCATTTGTTACTTATACTTACAAGTTTGTATAGAAGGAGCATGCTGCAGACGACGCTAATGTCGGCTAAGGTGACTCTTTCTCCAACCAAATATGTTCTTGTGGCTAGGTAAGAGTTCAAAGTCGACAAAGCGGCTTTAATGACTTGCTTAGCGCTATCGGTTGCAGTTTTGTTGAACTGTTTTATCCCAAGGCATGGGAAAGTCCAGTCACAAGCTGCTGGAAGAATTTCGCTATCTGCGAAATTAACCCATTGTAGAACTTTAGCGGCATCAGCAGCGTTGGCGCCACGTAGAAGCTCGTTAGCTACGTAATAGGCTATGGCGTTGCTCTCAAACAAAAGCGTTCCATCGTTTCCTTCAAAAGCTGGAACCTAGTTTAAGATAAATTGTATTGCACAACAGAATTTCAGTTTTCGTCACTCATGACGGAAGAATGGTAATGATGATGAAACGTCTAAAAAATATCGTGAAATTGACATCGTACCTTTCCAAGAGGAAATTTCTTAAGGAAAGCTTCGGATTTATTTGTTTCACCGAAAACGAAGTCAGATTTAAGCGTGATCTTAGATCCGCTATATTCAGCAGCAATAAGAGCCTTAAAAGCTCTGAAGTTCTCTGGATACGTGTAAAGCGTCTGAAAATAGATAATAATAATGATTGTAATTAAAATAGTAATATAAGGAAAGAAAAATATATATACGTAGTAAAATAAGAGAGATAAATAAAGATTTAGGTTATAAACTGCACACTTACACCACAAGACATTGTCGCCGGCAAAAAGGAAGTTCGTATTTCTCTTTCCGGTATTTATATAGGAAGGACCGACTATTTTTCGGAAAATTAAAAAAATAACTGTTATATTTTTCTAATTAAATAAAAATGAATATTATTTTTGCAAATAAAATGAAATATTTTTAATAAATGAATGCTACGAAAAAATTTCCGACCCCGTCAAGCTCCCGGATTTCCGCTAGATTTGGTCTGTTTGCAAAATTTTTTTTTTAAAAATAACAGCACGATGGTTAGTATTTTCAATATCTAAGAGAATTGTGCAATGAAATATAGTATAAAGTTTGAAATGGTTAGTTATTATGGTTAAATCAACGATCCAATTAGAAAATAATATCAATATTTTGTAGAATGACATCTTCATCTTTCATGATGTATTCATTATACATTGTTTGGGTGTTTTGCGTACATTTATTAGGAATCATTTGGAAATTCCTAACCGTTCTTTAATAACATTTACTGTATAATAATAATTCGTATAGGCAATAAATTAGAATTAATGCAATAGAAATAGATTTTTATAATAATGATACAAACATCTAAGGAATGGGAAAAATTTAGTATACATGCAAATGAAGGATCTACTATATACATATATATATATATATATATTAGAGTATTTTATAATTGATATTACAAAGTAGCATTGGCAATTTATTTAGTATTATAGTTTTTTGCTAAATACATTGAATTTCTTGAAGTCAATGTCCTGTGAGTTATTTGATAATATATAAAAAGATTGCGTGCTTATATGCGTGTATACTATGTATCTACAACTATCTATATACATATACATAAATGCATAATATACATGTACGATATAACAATAATATATAAATTTGTCAATCGTTTTTATAAATGCTTATACCATCGATTTTCAGGGAAACGACATTTCATTACCGTTGGAACTTTGCTCAACGTGTAAGTATTGAACTTGATTTATTGTCAGATTCTTGAGCGTCTAAAGATTGTGCACTTAAAAATGAGTAGCGTTTCGTCAACCTCTTTAAGGTCTTATTTTCGTATGTTGGCATAGCATAATTTGTATACAAAGGATAAATATTGATTAACCGTGAAATATAAGAGTTGGATTGAATAGCTTTATTTCGAACACGGTGCGCCCCCTGCTCTTAATTTTGCATACCTTAGTTACGAATGGCGATTTAAACGCTGGTAAAAATAAGTAGAGGCGCAACGCTCGGGCATTTAGTAGCACAATGGAGCCTACAGTAAACGCTAACAGTCAAGTAACTTTAGGAGGCGTTGTATGTAAGTCACGCCCTCCCCGAAGCAACTGGTAAAATATTGAAAAAGGTTGAGTCATTTATTTTTTCGTTACAGTTGATCCAGATGAAATAAAACGATTAGGAAAACGATTTAAGAAGTTAGATTTGGATAATTCTGGATCTTTGAGTGTAGAAGAGTTTATGTCATTACCAGAGCTTCAGCAAAATCCGCTAGTTCAGCGAGTGATTGATATCTTCGATACAGATGGCAATGGTGAAGTTGATTTTAAAGGTAGTTGACTATTGACAACATTCAAAAGTATATACTAATGCATGAATATATAAATCTGCAGAATTCATAGAAGGAATGTCACAGTTCTCGGTTAAAGGTGACAAGGAATCCAAATTAAGATGTTAGTATTAGCAGAGATTAAATATAACAAAAACTTTCTTTTAAGCGGCATTAGTATAATCCGTAATAATCATTACTACCTATGTAAAACTTGTCGAAATGTATGGTATCTTTTTTCAGAAGTAAAATCTGACTGCCTATCTATGGTTCTTTTGTGGCGGTGGTATAACCCGCATGATAAATCTATTTTTTCATATATAGCTTTTATCAATGATTTTAGTTATTCAATATTAGAAAAACAAACAAAAAATTAGCATGTAGCTTTATACGTTTTTACATTATACACTTTATTTTTTTTTCTTAATTATCAAAAGTTTTATTAACGCTGCTTTAAAGCGTAAAAAAAGTAATTTAATCCCATTTAATGATTTCCTACAATTCCCAGCTATTCTGATTATATTACGCACTTTTATTTTATTAGTAGTATTTTGTCGACTGATGTGAGTGTTTAACACGCACTTTATTTATTTATTATCTATTAACATATATTATGCAATTATATATATATATATATATATATTTTATACATATGTATATATGTATATTTTTAGATATTTTTTTTAGATATTTTTTTAGTTCATTAAACAGATAAGAAATAAAATCTATTCTTTTTTCCCCTCCCTTTCCGTTTATACAGTTGCCTTTAAGATATATGATATGGATAAGGATGGCTATATCTCTAATGGTGAATTATTTCAAGTACTTAAGATGATGGTTGGTTCGAATTTGAAAGATGCACAACTGCAGCAAATAGTAGACAAAACTATTATTTACGCTGACTCGGATGGAGACGGTAAAATTTCGTTCGAAGAATTTTGTGGAGTAAGTTGAAACTCTTTTAATTTCGATTTAACTAATGTTTCGGTTTTTTTTACCGCTTTTTAGTTTAAACTAGTTGGAATTAATACTTTACGTTTTACTAAAAATTCAATGTTTTTATTCCATAAATAGGTTGTTGGAAATTTGGATGTACATAAGAAAATGGTTATCGATATATAATGCCATCAAAAATTCGTTTATTACGATCTTTTCTATAGACTATGTATGTTTTTATTAATTAATTTTTAAATTTTTGTTGATAATTTGTAATTTCTCGGGCGCAGAACAGTGCTGCTTTATCCTCTTTTTTCTAGTCATGCAAAACATTTAAAAAAATAATGCCCTCTTGTCACAAGTGTGTGATTGGTGTGCGCATTCGTACGTAGTTGCGGTGTTCCTCTAGTTGTCGTCTATCTTTAGAAATATGAAAAGTTTTTATGGATTTTTCTCCAATTTATCCTAAACTATTTGTTAACGATATTTATGGCGATAGAGAATTGTTCAAGAAAAAAGAAAGTGTTTATAATTTGGCGACTTAATCGCTCCCTGTTCTTTCTCTCTTTTATTCTCTTATCCTAATATCTCTTTTTCTCATTGAATCCTGTATTCACTTATTCATCCTCTTCATTTCTCCTTCCTCTCTCTCTTCTCTCTTCTCTCTCTTCCTACCATCAAAAGAAATATTACTTCAAAACTACAAGAAAATATGCAAATAATATAAAAAGTATATATTATGTACAGATTTGTACAGACAAAAATTCTTGTTCTATGTTCTAGAAAAGAAAGCAGTTGTTGAGGGAAGAAAAAGCAGATGTTTCTCCCTCTTTTAACATTTTAAATAGACGAAAATTATAATCATTTTACATGCATTGATAATTTTCAGATAGTGTTTGAATTTATGCTTGTGTCGTAAGTTTTTCTGTATTAATTTATTAATTTGTCTTTTTTTTCTCCCGTTATAAATAGCTAACAGTCTCCTAGCAAATATCTATACAATATATATTTATTATATAATAATATGTATGCTTTTCCATGTCGTTAAACGTTATTTTTTCCTGGTGTCAAATACATAAAAAGAAATAAAAAAAACTGAATTACTACCTGTTTAAGTATTCGATTCATAAAAAATCGAGAAAGTATGTGGTTTGGAAGTAATTTCAATACGCGACCACAAGAAGCGCAACTATGCGGAATGAATACTTTCATACAACTAGGTGTCGCTCTCATAGCTCTTTTTTTAATGTTCAGTGGTGAATGATGCACGGCGCCGGGTGGGGCAATTTTCGACTTCTTCTCTATTCCGTTCTACCTCTCGTCGTTCAAGCGGCCTCCTGTTCGGGAGGTATCGCCGCCGGAATAGCTATTGGATGTATTGCCGGAACGATTATACTATGTGCATTAGCATTCCTCGCCTATAGAATTATAGAAAAGAAAAGAGCTACTAAGCAAGTTGAGAGTGAGTACATGTAAAATTTGATTATGTAATATAGCGTCCCTTTAAAATGCAAAAACAAGATGTGTTATTCAGTAAAAATGCGATTTAAAATTTACATTTTGTCAATTGAGATAATAGAAATTTTCGTTTTTATCTACCGAATTGCGCTCGTTAGAAATGATAGCAAAAAATTCTACCTTATCAAAGTGTTAAACTAAAATATGCACTGACTCTTTATTTCACTAGTATGTCAATTGTTACTTAATGAAAAAGACGTAGTAAAAACATAATGATTGTTGGCGGGCAAGAGAGCGTATAAATCGAGTTGGGTTGAGAATAGATTTAGGGGAGCTTTCTTCCCCCTTTCTTATCTTACCCCTTCTTTTTCCTTCGCGCGCTCTCTCTTTCGCTCGTTCATTCATTCAGTCAATCATTCATTCCCTCTCTCTCTCCCTCTGTCTCACACTCACTCACACACTCACACACTCTTTCTCACACATTCATTCATTCATTCATACTAATTTTCAATAATTTTCTATCTCTTCTTTCACTCTTACTCCTTTTGCCACCTCAATCTCCTCCCATAGCCTTTTTGAGTGTCACGCGAAACCATGTTACCTGTTACGCCTTCTTCCGCAGACGTTTAGGTATAAATAGAAATGTTTAAAGAAAGGAGGTAAAAGGGGAAAGGGGTAGGTAGAAAAGATTCAAGCTATTGACAGCTATTGTAAGGGAGTAAGAGTAATGGTATTTGCCTTAATTACATGGCTTTCGTTGAATAATTAGATGCAATTGTTCGATCAGGTAAAAAGGGCGGTAAAAGGAAAAATCTACAATCGTTTGACAACCCAAGCTACGAACAGGACGAAGAAGGGGCCGTGAACTTGAATGGAAAAGTAGATAAATCTAAAGTTAAATGGGAAGGTGAATAACCCTTTTTTTACCTTTTCTTCATGTAGAAAAAAACTCTTTATCTTTTTCACTCAATTCTTAAAATAGGCCTAGATCTTTAGGTGCCGATCGAGCATTCCTGAAATTATTGATATTTACGTTGAATCAACTTATTAATGCTTACGCAAACTCTATCGGATGAACGACGAGTCTTTTCTCTATTACAAACGTTTCTTTTTGGAGAAACAAGTTAGACCGACTTTTGGTAATTTCAATACGAAATTTTTTTTTGGCCGTTAGCCAATTCCGAGCATTCTAGGCATTCCATTCGTTCGATAGGGAGAATATTTTGAAGGAATAATAGAATAGAAACTTTTCCCCGTTTGACATCGGCTAAGTGGAGTAAAGACACTAATAGAGTTTAGATAGTTTAAAAACTTGTTTGCATAAACGATTTATGCGACACTGTTGCAATCAAGTATTATATCGATCATTCCGCTAAATGGTCCCGTCAATGGCCAAACTGATTAAATTTCTGACTAACGTCTTTCATTTATAACCTATCGATTATACTATTTTAGACCAACATATAAATAACATAAGCTTTTCAATCAAGTTATATTTCGTACTTTGCTCGAATTATATATATATCAATATATACAACTGGTATTAATATAATGGGATATTTTCTCTAATTATTTTGCTTCTTATTGATAATTTGGCGAAATTTGAAGAACAGAAATATAAACCTAATATGCTAGGATTAGCATAAAACCCGTAAAAATATTAAAATCAATCGAGATTTTAGGATGGCAGATGTTTTACGTCTTCTTCCTATTTCTTAATGCGATTATTGGTTTTTGATTGTGATTGTAAACATTCTACCTTTACTACTGAACAGGCAAACATACAGTTCAAGATGACGAATCGACCAAGCTTAGAAAGGTAGGTAAACATTTGAGAAAAATAGAAAATAATTGTAAGAAAAGAATAAAAGAAGAAAATTCTTCTCTTCCTTTTAAAAAAAACTATTTCTATTCAAATCATATGTAAAAAAAGAAATTCGGTGTAATCATTATCAAAACATGGTTATATAATTGTTAAAACACTTCAGAGATCGACTTCCGACAAACGAGTTGTGTTTAGTAAATGTTACGAAGATAAAGTAAATGTAAGTTTTATGCAAATTATATGCATATGAAGTGTATAAATAATTAACTTTAATATTCTTTTGAAGAAGCCTACGGTCTTTAGTGTGCCACTGAAGAGTGACGATCCTTGGGGGCTCGGTTTCGACATCAAAGGAAATATGACTAAAGGAGTCTATATTAGTAAATTAGGCAACAGAGGACCTGCTAAGGAAAGTGGCAAGATACAAGTTGGAGATAAGATTTTATCATTTACTGTCTCCTTTGAGAATATTGTTTTGGAGGATGCTCTAACTATAATTAGTTACGCATCTACTCACCCTTGCGATATCACTTTGGAAAGAGAAAGTAAAAGTCAAGCCAAAGAAAACATCGAAGAAGACAATGGAAGCGAAGGAGAAGAGGCTGGTGGAAGATTTGTTAAAACTCCATTTAATCCTTTATTCCGAAGTCAATCTGTGGATAATATCCATCAAATCGACAAGACAAACAAATCTCCAACCTATTCGGATGCAACTACTAGAAGAGTGCTCAGCCAAAAGGAAATAAGAAAAGAAGATGAGACGGATACAGTTGATACTACCTTTAACTTTCCCGATGTTAAGCTAGACAGTTCCGAAATGCTATCTGAAGTATCATCAAATTTTGAGCAAGGAAGAATGAAAGAGGAAAGTATCTTGGTAGAGAAAAATGTCAGCATAGAATCAACGCTTCTAACTGAAGCTAGTGTTGTAGTTCACAATGTTAACGAGGTCGAAAATGATAGCGACAAGAAAAAAAATGATAAAGACGGAGATGAAGATAAAAAGTCCGTTAGTAGCTCACAATGTGAATATATAGCCGCTGAAGAACAACCAGTTGTTCCCGCTTTTGTTCAAGATCACCGAATTGATATTGAGGAGGCGCCGAGATCTTCCGAAAGTAATGATACAGTGGTTGAAATACACGACGGTCCTACGTTGGCCGAGTTAATGGCTAAAACGCTGGAAGAAACGCCTGAGGCGATAATTGTTGAAGAAAAGAAGGACATGACAGATGAGGCTAGAATTGTCGCTGAAGCCGAAATAACTGCAAAAATTATTGAAGAAGAAGCCATAAAAGAAGTTATTAGGATTCAGGAAAATAGCGAAAAGATTGAATTCAAGCATTTATCTGATGCCGACAAATTAGACATAATTAAGGCGTCTTACGAACCAGAAGATGCCAAACGAATGTCGGCATTATCGCCTAACGCTAAATCCTCAACAACTGTTGTTATGGTAGATGAGCAGAAAAGGTCGAGAACATCGAGTTCTTCGTCGGAAGAGGATAGGCCGTCTTCTACAATTACTCCAAGAACAAATGAGGACGATGTAATTGTTGCAGATGAGAAGGCGGATATACTTCTTCGGCGAAAGAGTGGCGATAATGGTACTGCCGTCAAAGCTGTGGTTGTAAAGGCTGTAAATTCACCTGATACCGATAACGATAGCCTCAAAGAAGGTGAACCAATAGAAGAATCAGCATCTCCCACAATAGCACCGTTGAGCTATAAGCGTTATTCGGCAGAGTTGGATGGTAAAACAACCGTAATCAAAGACACCAACGATAATGTAACTCTACAATCACCTCGTCCAGCTCAGGTATCAGTCGGTGGGATGTCCTATTACGTGGGTCTTGACCCGCCTCAACCCCCTGCCGGTCTTTTTTCTATTGACGATGAGAATGAATCTACGAGCAGCCTATTGAAGGACTTAGGTCTTGATAAATATGTAAAAAATAACAAAAACGATTCCGAAGCCTAAAATAAGACTTACGGTTATTTTGGCCGGAAGTGCAATAAAGACTGCTTGATGAACTGATTCTGTACAGAAGAAATTAAGCATTCAGGTGTAAAAACATTTATCGTTTTTATTCCTTTCTCTTTCATTTTTTTTTCATAGCGTTTCCTTTTCCGATTTGAATACTTCGTTGACCTTTTGTTCTTTTTTATTGCATTTTTATCGCTCTTGTTATTAATATTATTAGGAAAAAAATTACAAAAGAGTTCAAATATTATGTATACAGTATAAAAGAAAGAAAAGATAAAGAAAAGATTCTATTGTATGAAGATAGAGTGAAGTAGGAAAAATCAATTTAAAAGAAAAGGAAAGATATTTAAAGAGAGATAGGAGAAAAAGTTTAAAAAATGTGAAGTTAATTACAATAAAGTTATCTTTTGCGAAGGAATAAAAAACTAAAAATATAAAAATTAGAGAGAAATGAATTTTGAAAAAGAGGGAACGCTTTTTTTTATTATTATTATTTAATGCAATTTTTGTTTTTTGTTCTTTTGATATTCCTTAATACATATTGATATTCTCATCGTTGAAACCTTATCGAATTCTTATCAATTTAACAATTAGGTAAACTTTATCAAAACGTAAATGAATTGTAGAAGAAATTCAGCAATACTGTAACAAGTATACAAATACTAGAGTAGAGTTAGTAAAAAATCTTGAAAAAGGATGTTAGAGATGTGATGTATAAAATATCTATAATATCCTATGTGTTTGATATATATATATGTATATTGATTATAACTATAATAATTTATAAGTTATCTTTATTTCAAGTGACTTTTTTTTAACAATTCTTTATCATTATAGGTCTAGAGTAGCATAGTATCGTCATTACTTTCGAATACTATTGTAATTTTGTAGAGAGAGAGAGAGAACTTTTAAACCTCAGAATATAAATTCTATTCTTTTTTAGTTTATTAATACGAACAAACTATTTATATTATATTTATAGTAATTAAGTATAAATACTCATAAAAACAGGTAATAATATCCATCTAATAATTATTAGTTGCATTAAAAACAAGGGAAAAAGTAAAAACATGATATTTTTCGATATCTTATGAATAAATTATATGATAAAGACTTTAATTAGAATTGCTAAAAGATTAAAAAACAAAACAGTATGATATTCTCTCTCTCTCTCTCTCTCTCTCTCTCTTTTTTTTAATAGATAAAAAAAAAGTTTAGGAAATAGGAAAGTAATATAAACTTTATAACTTATATGCTCTCTTTCCCTTTTCTCTAACTCTAAGCCTTTATCCTCATTGAATCTGACAGGAAAGAGAAAATCATAATACTGCGTACGCTACGTAAAAGTCGTACGTGACTTAATTGTTTAGACAAGCTCTTGTAAGTTTACCTAGCATTTGAGTCGGTTGATAGTACTGTATACGTTATGGTAAAAGAGTTTAACTTTCTTGTATCGGGCTCTATTCTTTTCCTTATCCTTTTTCTATGTTATCAATTTTCCAATTATTAGGTCGTCAATGTTCAAAGATATAGGCTAAACTTTTGATTGGAAAGTTGATCGATACAAAATATACCGTTAAGAGCTATGCACCTCAATCTCTCCTTTTTTTGTATAGATAAACATTAAGCCCAGTTTAAAAAAATACCCTTTCGCATTGTATAGTCAATTATGTTAAACGGTAGTTTGTAAAAGTAAATAAAGCTATCTTTAGAACAGGAGCAATATAAATATAATAAAGTTACTTTATATATAAATAAAAACTGAATATAACGTATGTATATAAAAAGAGTAGGAAGAGTGCGAGACAGAGAGAGAAAGGGAGGAGGATGTGTCTATATAAAAAGAGAGAGACATACAGAAGGAGAGAAAGAAATAGAAAATGAAACAGAAATAAAAACAGACATATAAGCGTTGTGAATGAGCGAAAGATAGGAAAAAAAACACGAAGAAATAAACTCTTAATAGGCCTATTACTTATATATTTTATTCAAGTGTTGTTAATAAAAGTATAATAGAAACGCAAAGCTATATCCATAAATCAGATCAAAAAATTTGTTTAAATGTTATTATATCATTGCATAGAGATAATTCAAATTTGTTTAGGTGACTTTTTAAAAAAAGCCGTATTATTTAATTTAACGATAAGATGATTTATTTATAGAAAAACTCAAAAAAAGACTAAATAATTCTTGTTGAAGTTAAGATATTTAGGTTTATGAAAATGATTGATTGTTTTTTTTTAAAAAAAAACTTTTATCAATGAAAATTCCTTTTTCTTTTTTTTTTATTTAGATAAATAGCCATTTTTCATATTTTTAATTATCGATTGATTTCTCTCTTGTTTTTTTCCTGTACGATTGTAAATAACTACTTGAAAAATGATAGAAAACCTTGAAAAACGTATAGTTAGACTGATATATACTATTTATATATGTATATACTGTATAATCTTTTAACTACTCTGAATAGTTTATATATTATATTAAGAGACAAAATCCATTAAAAAAAGATGTTTATTTTAAAGAAATACTTGAAACTATTTTAATGTTTTAATCAATTAAAAAAAAAAAGGAAGACTAGAGAGAAAGAAAGAAAGAAAGAAAGAAAGAGAGAAAGAAAGAAAAAGAGAGAAATCTTTTAGCTATATATATATTTCCACTGTATATATTTAATTAAGGACCCCATTCTGTTAAGTTAGTTAAATAGGCTTTCAATTTTTTTAAAACATTTCTTTTGTTAAATTATTTAACAAATATAAAGTATGTAAATATATATAATGTCATAAAAAAATGTATTTTTAGTTTAAATACAAGCATTTCTAGAGTGGTAAAGGTAAGTCAAATTTCCTTTTATTATTATAGAGTTTTTAGCTGTTGAAAATGGAGAGTATCTTGCCTAATATCCTTTAAGAACTGAAATATACAAATGTAATTTGATATAGTAGAATACCAATAATATTCGGTGATAAGTACAATATTTGAATTGCATTCTTGTTCCGTTATGTGGGTGGCTTAAACCAGGACATTTTTTAAATATATAAAATATATTAGACCCTTCACTACAATTACTAGTTGTTTATTTATTTATTTATTCAATATTATCTTTCTCTCTTTCCCTCTGTCTATCTATTTACATATCTATCGTTCAAGGTTTTCTGGTTTATATTATTTTCACTCCATCATTTCTTTTTTTGTTATTGCATATTTTGAAATCATATCTTTGTATTAATTTTATTAATAGGATTTACTAATTGAAATATAAAAGCTCAGTGATAGATGGAAGTTTATTTCTTTTTTTTTCTATTCTTTCTTTCATTCCTTTCATTCATACTTTTTTCTTTCATTCATTCTCTCATTCTCTCTCTCTCTCTCTGTCTATCTTCTTTCTTTTCTTTTTCTTACTCACTCACTTACTCTTTCTTTCCATTTTTCCCCTTCTTTTGAAAAAAGTGAATGAATGCAAATGGCTTTGAATCGCTTTACTATAGTTTATATATACACGAATACACACACACATATATATATATAATAGTATAAGAGAAGAAATTTTCAATCTTTCCAAAGTATTCCAAGTGTTAAAAAGGGAGTAATCTAAGGACAAAAGTGTCTCTCTTTGATGGAGTTCAAAAACATGTATAGTACTCTCTCTTTCAATTCTCTAATGGATTGGGGACAATATTCAGTTTCTTCTAGAGTTTTTATTGTTCTTTTTTTTAAGCTCGACAGAATTTTCTAGTGGGCTCATGAATACTTGAACAAAAACACTTGAAACTTTCTAAACTATTAGATTTTTAAATGGAACAACAGGTTGATAAAGAAAGAAATAAAGAAAGAAATAAAATGAGAAAAGAACTAAAAGGAAATAAACTTTACGTTTTTCTTTTTTAAATTCAAAATAAAGAGAAAAAAATAGAAGAAAAAATTTCCATTTTTTTTCTGAAAAGAAAGCCAATTGGAATTTTAAATATTCTCTTTTCCTTTTGACAATTTGACCTAGTAGCCATTTCGGTAGAATATGTCAATGCTTCAACTTTGCTATATATATAGTCAAGGGGGTTGGATTACGTCGTAGTTTAAATAGTAATAAATATTCGCAATCATACAAATTTTCAATAGGAAGGTCAATGGATATAAAAGCGAATCAAAGACTCTTTGAATTATTTAAATATAGAGCAGCCTTTTTAGCGCAGGGGCGATAATACAAATTTTTAAAACTTTAAATTAATAGTAATTACCTTCTTAATCTTTTTTATAGTGTTAAGAGGTTTTCTTTTTTTATTGATATCTTGACCTAATTCTTTTAATAACATAATTGCAGAATTATAGAAAAAGTCACTAAAAAAAAAGGATTTAATGGAAAAAATGTGCAGCTTTGAATCGTTAATAGTAATAATAACAAACGAAAAATAGATATATTCTACAGCGATAATTAATCATAAAGATTTTTTTCCGACTAATCACGATCACAAAAATTCCTATCTCCTTATCTAACGGTATATAACGATAAGAAACTATCAACAATCATATACACCTAACGGAATATCTATCAACAGGCTCTTAATTATCTTAAAACTATTCGAATAACATAACCATATAATGAATAACTGAAATTTGTTCCGTTCTCTTTTTGACATTAAAAAAAAGAAAGCATTCCGTTAAAAAAGTTTTCTTCTTTTTTTCGAACGTTACGTTCGATAATTTCCATTTTTTAGTGTTTAATTGTTAAAAGAACGTTCTTTATTTTTCAAAACATTTAATTAAATGCCACTAGTTTCGATAATTACTTGAAAGGTTCTAAAACGCGAAAATAAGGGGGCCATTAAAATAAATAAAATTCCCCAATAAAAAATTGAATTTATTGTAATTTTATAGATATCTCTTTTTAGGCTTGTAAATTACTTTCCATTGCTAAAATACTTTTGAAGTAAAAGAATCGATAAGAGGTCAAAGCTAAAATGTAATATTATCGATTGATAATAAAAGTATATTACCAAGTGATCAATTATAGACCAAAGGAGAAAAAATATGGGTGAAATTTTTTTGTTCTTTTTTAGAACATTATATATAAATAGTAAAATTTAATCTATTTAAAACTGAACTAAGCTTATCTTAATTAAGATAACAAATCAATAGTAAACAAAGGAGAGAAAAAACAACCACGAAACCTGTGCTTATGGCCAAAATATACTTCTCTATGTACAGTATATATCATTATGATTGTTACTCATTAATTAAAAAACAATAAAGAACCGGAAGTAAGGTATTGACTAATAGAAAAAAAAACCAATTCTGGTAAATATTTATTCCCTCGTTCTTTTTGGTTGTTTATACTTAGAGAATAGTTTTGCTTGTTTCATTTTTTTTGTATGTCGGAACATCAAAAGAATTGATAGTATTATGTAATTTCCTTCTTTAATTAATAATAATAATTCTTGTTTTTTCTCTTTTTTTTATTACAAGGCAACTATTTTTTACCGGTACAAGTAAATAGACCTATTTTTAAGACTATTGAATAATTATTCAAATTACGTTAGACTATTGAATATATTTAAACGATAATCTTAGCTTTGGGGTATAAAATTATTGACGAGAGCGAGAGAGAGAGAGAGAGAGAAGCATAAAATTCCTTAAAAAACTATAAATAGAAATTCTTTAGATAAATCAATCTAAGCTTTTAAAAAATAGAAATCTACGTAATATTTCCCTTCCTAATTAAGATATGCAATAGTATCTACCTTGGCGAGTGCAAAATCTTGCGATAATACAACAACGAACAGTAATTGATAATGATAAAGAATTGCAACTTACGCATAGTAAATGAAATTAATGATAGGAAAGAGAACAAAGAGAGAGAGAGAGAGGTGAAATAGAAAGAAAAAAAGGTGGAAAAGATTAATTAAAAATATGAAAAATATTTCTAAAATATGAGATAAATAATTAATATATACAAGCTGTCCGCAATTTATCATCTTAATCCATTAAATTATTACGTATATCATCACCAAAGCAGCATTTATTACGTTATAATCATATATTTTATTACTAGTTATCAAATTTAAAGTGAATTTTGTTGAATAAAGGGACTTATACAATATATAGATAAAGATGATGTAACAAAGATCTACTTTAACACTATATTGTAATAAAGCCTATTTAAAAATAGAATTAAAGCTTTTTAGTTGTATAGAATAATGTCTTAAAGGTTAAATGACAGTTTAAATATTAAGTAATATTTATTCTTGTCTTATAAAATAAACTTTTAAATGCTTAGTAACTTAACTAATAGTTTCAAGTTTTAGGATTGAATAGATAATATTCATTTCATTCACTCAATCAATCTTCTTTAGTCTCTTCTTCTTCTTCTTCGTCTATTCTTTCTCTCTTTTATTTAATATAGAAGTAAAAAATCAATTAAAAAAATATCAATTTCATTGTTTGAAGAACAAGAGAAGGTTTAAAAAAATAGAGTTTAGAATAAATTAAATATCTATATATTTACATAAAAATTTAACTAATTACTTAATTACTTAACTAGTTAATTTATAACCAATATAGTCCTATTAATAGTTTATAAACTGCTGTATTTATTATATGATTTAGACTATATTATCATAAATGATATATATTTTTGCCTAAAGGTTAATGCACTTTGAGAATATAAATTAAAAGGCAAGAGAAGTGGAAGTAATGAAAGAATAGAAGGCGGTTAAATCGTATTTAGAAGAGGAGAATCTTGAAAATGAAAAAAAGCC
Source organism: Dimorphilus gyrociliatus (assembly GCA_904063045.1). Taxonomy (NCBI): domain Eukaryota; kingdom Metazoa; phylum Annelida; class Polychaeta; family Dinophilidae; genus Dimorphilus; species Dimorphilus gyrociliatus. Next base: position 1,287,981 of record CAJFCJ010000014.1, on the reverse strand, counting down.
AAAGAAGATAATGAAAGACTACTAGTTTCTATTTATTCGAGGAATCTATATATATATATATATATGAATCTTCTTTCACTGATTAAATGATAATGAAATGAAGAGATATTTATAGTAATAATTGCAAAGTTAGTATAAAGTATACGTGTTAGAAAAAAAATAGAAAAGGTTTATGTGTAACTAGGTCGATAAAGGTCATAAACACTGTAGAGTATATATATATCAAATATATATATATATATTTATGGAAATTAATAAAATTTAGATTGTTTTTTCTTTTATTTAACTCTTATTTATAATATTCTTATTCAAAAATAATAGAATAGGAAGAACTTTTATGAAATTTATGACTATTTCTATTAATTTTATTTGTCGAATGAGTATAATATTAATTGAATCTATATAAATAAATTATTTATATTACTAAAGCATACATTAAAATCTAATTTAAACAATGATAAGAAGTATTAATAGAATTAAACGCGTATTGGAGAGCGTTTTTATCATTTTTCTTATTTGAACTAACTCGCTAAATACCTGAATGGTTCTCTATTCAATTTGCTAGTTCACGCACAACGTTTACTTGGAATACTTCCATTAATTGTTAGATTAGTCACTAGTTTCTGTGTTGCCCTGTTCCTATTCCCTTCTTCTCTGTCCCACCCCTCATCAGCCCTCAATATTCATTGCATATCGAATTATTTGAAAAGAGAGTCGTCTCTTTGACATATTTATTGACTTTCAATAAGAAGAGCAAAGTTTAAATTGTACTTGGGTTTAAGAGATAGTTTCGTTGTCGTAATTCATCTCTTCGTCACCTTCAACTACTCTTCCCTTAGGTAAAATTTCCTTTATATCTTTTATATTCAAATCGTTAATTTATTTAAAAAATATAGAAAAACAAGAAAAAGTAGGTAAACAAACGAATAAAACCTGAAAATATAATGTTTTATATATATATGTATAGTTAATGCTTAATGAAGATATTTACTTGGAAACTTTTCATCTTTGTTCAGTTTGTCACAAGCTCTTCGGGAAAGAAACTCCCTTTACTTTATATTTATTGATAGAAATTCTGCTTATTGAACTTTCAACTTGCGACAATTTTAAATAGGCTTCTTTGCTTTAATGTCTAGATATGGAAAGGCCTAGATAGAGTTATTTCTGAACAATAATTTGAATATAATAATAGAGGAATTTTTGTATTGTTACTTGCAACCCTCGCTCATTCCATTCATATATTTTCAAAAAGTCACCATTGCTTTCAAACTCTACTAAAAAATTTATGAATTGAAAGAGTTGTAACATCTATACTCTCTTAAAACGACTTTTTAACAAATCGAGCACGCCATCTTCAGTTAATATATGAAACTATTAAAAAAACAAAACCGGACTATGAACAGTATCTAATTCTAAATTCTAATATTTATAATTCGTTTAACGATAACCAAAAAAATTCAAATTAATAAAGTTAAAACACTAGATGTCGTTAGAGAAAGATCCTCAACTAGACTTAGAATTAGGTTGAACATTAAAAAAACAATACAAAACTACTCAGCATATGAATTCAAGTAGTCATTTAGTTGTTAATAATACATTTTAAGGAAGTTAGAAGAAGCTGACGATGTTGATGTTTTTTCTAATTTATTTGTTTGGTATTTATTAAAAACAAAAAGAGTAAAGTTTTATAAGTTATTACATTCTATTTCGTTTTCCCAAAAGGTTTTGCTATAGATGGTATTGAACAGACTTCGCACTTTTCTTGCATAGATAATCAAATTGCCTTAGAAAATAAATGTTTCGGATATAAAATAGGCATTGATAATTCAATTCCAGTAACTCTTTTTCTATTTTCTAATACAAAAAAAAAATTCATCATTCTTTTTTATTCTGTAGCGAAATTTTATTTCAAAAACTCACGACGAGGCAAAGAATAAATGTGCTCTAGATTCTGGAAAAGTAGCGACGTTTAACCATCAATCTTCCCTGAAAATAGTTATTGATGCAATAAGGAGTGAATTAAAATTTATTACGTAATATCTCCTTTTTATTGTTTATCCTATTTTTCCAATAAGGTATCTTTTTTTCCAGTATCAAATCAGATTATGTATCCTTTTGGACTGGTTTATATTACAATAATAGTCATTGGATTTGGCAGGATACTAATAAGAGATTATACGACTTTTATGAGTTTAAACTTCCTATCTTTGCCAATACTTTAACTAAAAGTTCCGATTTGAAATATGTCAGCTTAAGAGTATTCAGAAAAAGTGAAGTGGAACTTTATGCTCTTACAAACGCTGGAACTGCGCATGGATATATTTGCGAATATCCCCTTGTGGAAAACTCTGTTATATCTTCTTCTGGAATTGATAGCGATGCACTAACAGGCCCCATAAAAAATACCTTCAGACCGTGGAAAGATATAACTATTTACCCCAAAGGAACTGAAAGCACAACCGATACTCCTAAAGCAAGCACAGAAACAACTGAGGAAGATTTCGAAGAAATTACTCCCGATGTGGATGCAGAAACAACTGCAGAAAGTTTTGCAGAGAATACGCCAGCCGCGGAAAATACAGCAGCTGTTGAGAAAAGTTCTGCTGAAGTAAGTTCTGCATCAGAAGCTGAAGCTACTGCAGAAACTTTGGCAGAAAATACACCAGCTGCGGAAAATGAAGTAGCTACTGGAAAAGGTTCTGCTGAAGTAAGTTCTGCTGCAGAAGCTGAAGCTACTGCAGAAACTTTGGCAGAAAATACGCCAGCCGCGGAAAATGAAGTGGCTACTGGAAAAGGTTCTGCTGAAGTAAGTTCTGCAGCAGAAGCTGAAGCTACTGCAGAAACTTTGGCAGAAAATACGCCAGCCGCGGAAAATGAAGTAGCTACTGGAAAAGGTTCTGCTGAAGTAAGTTCTGCAGCAGAAGCTGAAGCTACTGCAGAAACTTTGGCAGAAAATACGCCAGCCGCGGAAAATGAAGTGGCTACTGGAAAAGGTTCTGCTGAAGTAAGTTCTGCAGCAGAAGCTGAAGCTACTGCAGAAACTTTGGCAGAAAATACACCAGCTGCGGAAAATGAAGTGGCTACTGGAAAAGGTTCTGCTGAAGTAAGTTCTGCAGCAGAAGCTGAAGCTACTGCAGAAACTTTGGCAGAAAATACGCCAGCTGCGGAAAATGAAGTAGCTACTGGAAAAGGTTCTGCTGAAGTAAGTTCTGCAGCAGAAGCTGAAGCTACTGCAGAAACTTTGGCAGAGAATACACCAGCTGCGGAAAATGAAGTAGCTACTGGAAAAGGTTCTGCTGAAGTAAGTTCTGCAGCAGAAGCTGAAGCTACTGCAGAAACTTTGGCAGAAAATACACCAGCCGCGGAAAATGAAGTAGCTACTGGAAAAGGTTCTGCTGGAGTAAGTTCTGCAGCAGAAGCTGAAGCTACTGCAGAAACTTTGGCAGAAAATACACCAGCTGCGGAAAATGAAGTGGCTACTGGAAAAGGTTCTGCTGAAGTAAGTTCTGCAGCAGAAGCTGAAACTACAGCAGAAGCAGCTATAAAGAATAATGAAGAGAATGTAACTGACAGTTCTTCCCCACATGTAATATTTAAAAATAGCAGTCTAATAGATTCTAAGAATAAACCACAAACATCGAGCTTAAGGCAGAGTAGACTGCAAGCTGCTATTGGAATAACTATTGCAGTTACTGGAGCAATAGCTATTGGTTTCGCTGGGTTAACTTGGTATTATGTTTGGAGAAAGAGAAGATCTGGCAGTAGTGATGTTTCGGAAGTAGAATAAGAGTCTTGAAAAACGTTGATATATTTGTTTCTTTATTAGTAGAGAAATTTAACTAAAGTGTTTGTTACTGGAAAATAAGTTGAAATATTTTCCAATTAGATGTTTCAATTTTTTCCTTGCCTGCAAATTATTGAAGTTTGTCACCAATAAATATTTAATAATTGTATTTGATAAACAACCCATTCGTTTATTCAGTGATATTTTCAATTAGAAGGATTAACAGTTAAAGTTTCATTATCTACAAATATCATTAAAGAATTAAATAGTGAACATTAGACAGCTTGCTTTCCAATATGGATTCTCTTTATGATAGAAGAAAATTTAAAGTCCATAGACAAGTTTAAGGATTTCTTGATCATCTAGATGTTTAATTTTTGAATGAATTAAGAATTTAGTACGAATATCAACTCCAGCACGTATAGTTACACCTAAATCGTATATTAGATTTTCAAAAGACCAACCTAAAGTTTTCTTTTCTTCAGTTTGATATTCCATTAAGAAATGCTTTGCAAATGTTAAAGGAATAGATTGAGCATATTTTCGTTGTTTACCAAATACCCAATTTGCAATCGTTTCAAACATTATCAGAAAACTTACGCAATCGTAATCAGTTCTTGTAGAAAGAATTCCAGCGGAACTGAACGTTATTATTAATTTAGATTCACGTTCCCTTCCTATTGTGCTATTTCTAACATTTTTTCTTTTTAATGGATTATCTAAATAACTATAATTTACTTGGTAATTGGGATTAGTAAACACAACGCTATAATCTGTATCTGAGGTATCTTCGAATTGTATTTTTGATTTTTCTATCACTTGAGCATCTTCGAAAATTCTTCTAATTATATACATAATTCGATATTCTACTGCAAAATAAATCTTTGCAGTCATACCATTAAAATCGAATGAATTCGTATAATAAGGATTAATTTTTTGTAATAATAGTCCATTAACCTTATCCCAATGATCATCACATATGATTGTCGGTCTCAAATATTTTAGGAAAGGATCGGAAGTTTCCAGTTTAGAAACTTTTGATTCAAACTCTTGCTTAGCGAGTTGAATACGATACGCAAAGAAGCATTCGTAAGCCGTAAAGAATCCTGTTACATCTTCTTTTATACTAGGAGCATGTTGTAGCGATTTTATAACATCGTAGAGTTTTTGATTTTGTAACAGGCGATAAAATGTAGGTGACAGTTTCTTTCCTATTATATATCTATAATCTTCAGAAAGAGCTTCCAAAGGCAATCGATTAAAATTAAAAATAATACTTTTTATAGTTAATTCAAAACTTTCTGTGAATTCTTTATTAATCTCTTGAGCGCAAGACAGCATAGAATTCCAGTCCATCTTTGTATTTTAATGTAATAAACGCAATAGTTGCTTGACTGTACGGAACTAACCAATTTCTATCTTACCTGTATGAAAAATAGACAGATAATGTGATTATAATATAATTACACTTGACTTTCGTCTCATAAATAGGCTTATACCGTAATTATACGCAAAAAACAAACGTAGATAAGAATTTTGTGCCTGGAGAAAGGGTCAGACAGGGAGGAGGAAATGAATCGAAGAAGACAAATAAAAATATCAAATATCCAAAGATCAGGTTTAATAGAGACTTTTGAAAATTGAAAGAATGTATTATAAGAATATAAAAGTCATTTTAAATTATTGAACAGTTAGTATTCTTCTTATTCAAGACTCTTTTATTGCATCCATCTCTGAACAATGTGTAATTTCTTTTCTTTCAGTAATCTAATCTAAATAATATAGAACTACCGATAATAAGATGTATTATAATAATACAGTAAACTTTTGCGGAACGCAAGCAATTGCTACAGTTTATATATAATCATTTATAATTAATTATTCAACATTGATGCCATTCAAAGAAAATTAGTTATTTGTGTCTTTTTTAACGGCCGTAAACTAACTTTAAAACATCTTCATCAGTTAGATTTCTTCCTTTTAAGTTTATCGCAAAATCAGCTTCAGAAGCTGCTCCTAAGCGTAGGGCGTTAATCAAGGTTGTTCGAAAGATAAGATTCGAATGCTCTTGAATTTTCTCCGAAGAACTATGATATTTGAGTAACAGATGCTTTGCGTAGAATATAGGTATGTTTGTTGCAAATTTACGATTTTTACCAAAAACTCGTTTGGAAACATTCTCAAATAATACCTTAAAGCAGGCCATATCTTCTTCAGTGATGCTATCAACTACTCCTGATGAACTGAATTTTATAAATTGTTTTGGAGTTGTTGGATCGAGACAAGCGGTATGCGGTCTTATATTCCCCACGGAAAAACCAGTCTTTGCATTTCCGTATCTAATTTCATAATCATGATTTAAAAGGATAAAATGATAATCGTACTCGGACTGATCTTGAAACTCAATATAAGTTTGCGGAATTACTTGAGCATCTTCTAAAATTCTTCTTAAAATGTACATAATTCGATATTCTATTGCGAAATATATCTTTGCATTCATACCAATAAAATTGAACAATTTTGAATAGTTTGGATTAATCTTTTGCAATAATAACACTTCTAATTTATCCCAGTGTTTATCTCCAATAATATCAGGTTTTAAATAATTAAGGAATGTATCATTTGTTTGTTTTTTAATAAATATGGTATTAAAATCATATTTGGCAAGTTTAATACGATATTTAAGGAAATATTCGTAAGCTTGACAGAATTTTTTCCATTTATCAAATTGAATATCTTCCTTCTTAATTTCCTCATAAAGTTTACGATTTTGTAATATTCGAAAGAAAATTGATTGTAGATGTTTACCAATATTCTCTTCGTTTCCAACAAAGCAATCTTTAGATTGAAAATGATAGCTGAAACTTGTTGCGATATCTGTTAAATTAATTTTGTCTTTTCCAATGATATCCCTTTCGATTGGTTTAATATGATCTTGCACATAAGATTCGATACTATAAGATTTCTTTGTAGATACATCCTGTAAAAGAAATGTATCAATATTGTTATGATTATTGTAGAATATAGTATAATTACCATTATTTATGAGGGGTTTTTATGAAGTATTTATCAAGAGAAAACAAGTAATATGTTAGATGTTCAACCTATTTTCGAATAGTTTATTTAACAATATTAAACAGTTCAATATAAATATATATATATATATACTGTATATACTGTATATTGAATAATCAATATCAGTACTTGTTCTATACTTTTCAGTCAGTAAAAAAAAGCAACTATGACAAATATAAAAGGAATTTTCGTTGTACTTTATTTTCGTTAATTAAGCATGAATGTTGAGTTTGTAGTATTTAACATAATGGTATAATTTTTGTCTAAAAGCCTAAAGTATTTATAGAATATCCTTGACATTTAAATATTCTATTGTTTTGTTTGCTGAGTAGAGCCTGTGAATATGTATATTTATGCAATACACTACTTTAACAAAAGGCTTAAAAGATAATATCTAAAGGTATCACTTACTATGACTCTATATGCTATTACAAAATATATTGGAATATATTATATAGTAAGAAACACCTTTGAATAAATCTAGTTGTAAATTTATTGTTTTTATTTTGACAAACACCTTAATTTTACAGAATATAAAAAAAGATAGATAAATAGTTGATATGATAAGATAAAATATAAAAGAAACTAACAATAAACATAATTCTAGAATCAATTTTACTCTCTTTTAGTAAAGATATTAATACTAATAATAATAGCATTCCATTGCAAGATAATGAAAAAACACTTGTATTTACAACTCTTATTATCAGATACGCTCTATTTATTTTTCTATCATAAAGATAGAAATTTATTTTACTCAGTTAATAGATTAATAGATTTGAACGGGGATAATGTCAGTGGTTATTGAATTTGTTAAATGTCCATTGGGAAACTTTAACGAAGATGACGATAAAATATGGAAATCGTTTCTATATATTAGGAATCAAACGAATGAACCATATTTACAAGGAATTATCAGTTTGAGAGGATGCAACGCCAGGAAATATTTTGCATTCGAGATGAAAGTTTTATTGGAAAACTTTGATGCGAGGATGAAAAGAACTCTTTGTCCTAATTTCATCGTACTACCTTATAAGGAGAGTAGCCTTAATATGATGTATACTAAACCCACAACGATTACATTTGGTACAACAAGCATAACATTCCAGCAAAAAACAACTTCGGAATCTGATAGAAAAGGTTCTTGTCTAATTGAAGACGTTGCAGATTATAGCGATATATTTAAAACAATCAAAGAAATAACAAAGGACAATAAATCGACGGAACAAAAGCTTGTTTGCCACTTTATAGACTTTAGTAGAACGGGTATAGAAATCTCTAGAGAAGATCTCAACAAAATCTGCATTGGCTACGATGAAGAAAAGTTAATAAATCTAACGGATAAGATCAATAGAATATGCTTTAAGATTTTCTTTAAGGAAATACCTCAATGGTTTCTACCAGAACACGAAAATTATAATCAACCTCTTGCAGTTGCTCATGCTCGATCGATGATCCTAATTAAATTAGGTGTGTTAAGAATGAAAGATGTCTTTGCTCCAAATTCAAAATACGGAATATTTACAGGTGAAAATTTATGGAGAAATTGGAATAAGAAATCAAAATCATTGATAAAATATAACAAGGATAAAGAAAGTAAAAGTTGTCTAGTTATGGCAAAAATGAAAAAGATTAATAAAAAGTATATTAAAAGAGTTTTAAATGGTAAAAAGGACGATAAACAACAACAAATTCAAGATATGGAAAAAGTATTTGGCGAATAAAACTTTAATCGTTTAAAAAAAGCTTTTTAATTCAACAATCAGTACAATTTAACTTGTCTTATTATATATTACACTCGAAACTGTTTTAATGTTGATATCTCGTCAAAATATAATTTGTAGGCCTAAAAATAAATCATCAATATTCATCAGATTCAAAATGGATACTAAAATTAGAATAACCATAGATTTAGACAATGCCTTTGATTTGCCTTATAACTACTGATTGTAGCTATTGAATTTAAAGACTATAGTTTGTTACAAAGACTATATTATAATAAACGAAAAGCGTTTTTTATTCATTTATCTTTTCTGATATTAATTAAATATTTTATTGTCAGCTAATTGTTTGTTTGATCTTATCCGTAAACTCTTTCAAGTACTGCTTCGTCGGTAATATGACCCATTTTATTAGAGAAAACCTCTTCTATCCTCTTTATTGTACGTTTAATACTATCATTCCTATTTCTGATGTCACCTTTAGAGAAAATACCGTAGAGTGAATTCTTTTTAAAGACTTCTTCTAGTTGTAGATAACCAGTTTCCAATAGAAGAATACATTTTGCATGAGCTATAGGCAAACGTAAGTCATTACTTAAGTCAGAATTTGTAAGCCATATCGAGATTTGTTCAAACAAAACTATAAAAGATATTTCATTTAATGTTTCTGTATATTTGCAAGGATAACTTGATATTAAAATATCTTCAGGATCGATGGGAATTCCAGTTGCACTGAAAATAATCATTTCCATTATCAAGTTAGTTTCGTAATTATTATGATATCCTGTAGTTTGAAATGCCTTTGAAATTTCGTTATATGAACCTAAATATACAGTATTATAGGTTGCCAATGGATTTATTTCAGATTGACCGATAATAGATGTAACTATTTCAGTTGTATTGAAACAAACTTTATACTTAATATCAAAAAATCCTATATTTATAATATCTTCTAATGGTTGATTAGAATCTTCAATAAGTCTTGTGATAATATGCATTATTCGGTATTGAATAGCGAAATATTGTTTAGCGTTAATACCATTTAATCTGACGGATTTTGTCAAAGTTGTATATGGATTAACAATTGGAATTAGTATCTCTTCAACTTTATCCCAATTCTTATCATTCTTTATTTCTTCCGTTAAGTATTCTAAAAATACATTTTTAGAATTTCCGCAACCGAAAAATGATTCCTCAAAGTATTTTTTTGCCATAAGTATTCTATATTTTATGAAATATTCTTGAGCTGTACAAAATCTTCCTAATTTCCTCCTTGTAACATATTTATTAAGTGAATTATCATTTTCGTACAGTTCTTTAAGTGTATTGTAAAATCTCTTTTCTCTAAATTTCGAATTGGATAATATATTGAGGAAAATTGGTTCTAAACATGTTTTAATCATAATGTGATCGTGAACGTTTAGAAAAGGATTTAGAGGTTTATCTATAGCAGGAAAATTTTGAAAAATTAATGGTATTTCTATTACAGGATGGTTGGCTTCGAATACCTTCAACCTCAGTTCTTCTAGGTCAACTTCCATAATATTTGAACCAACCTTATAAACTTCGTAACTAATATCTTTCATGTCGAACATGTCGAAATTCTCACACATGTTTCTAGAATAGGCGAATGACTAAAGAGGTGAAAAAATTGGTATTATTTCAAAGTGGAAAAAAGTTATCTACCAGTTAATATTCATAAACACAATACGGTTTCATCGTACATTATTTTGATAGACCGGTTTGTGTCATTTTTCCCTTGTAATAAATTAAAAAACAACAGATGGAGACAGTGTTGTTTAAATTATAAACATTGTTTTTTAAGTGAAATAAGTATGCATGGCATAAAAATTTCAAGTAAGAAAGCAATAATGTACTTGAGTTTAATTAGGAGAATATAGGAAAATCACGAAAACAATCAATAACAGAAAGAAAAAATCATTATAGGCTAATAAAAATGTTACTTTCGAATTAACTGAGTAAATAACTCATAATAAAAGGCGATTTGTCTGACATTTGTTTTATTTTTTATTGTGGTAACTAGGACAAAACATAGACAAGAAAAGTGACTTTTTTATATTTCAAAAGGTCATCTTAAACAGTTAAAAATTGTTTATAACATCTATAACGTCAATCTATTTAGTTCAAGCTTGTACAGTGCTTTTTTAGAGAGAGAGAAAGAGAAATGATTATATGTTACAAAGAAATCTATACACATAAAAAATTCCTTTACTTTTTCTTCAATAATTCAATAGCTTCAACTAAATTAGGATATTATAAGGAATATACTTCTTTTATCGGCTTATTACTTATACAGCACTTAGATTATTCAACTGTATAGATTTAAAATCCATTCTTTTATTTAAAATAACTTTAGTTGGAATGAGCAGAGTTATTTATTAGATAACTTCAAATAATCTTAATAAAAGAAAAGGTTATTGTAAATAATAAATTAATAATAATATAAACTGTATATAGTTGTCAAGAAGAGAAAGGCAATTTTAGATAAAGTTACCTTTCTCAAGTTTATTCAATATAACATCTCTTCAACAACTTTCAAACTTATAGGACATGAAAAAGATAAACAAAAATACATAATAGAACATACAAAAATTCATAACACATTCTCTTTTTTGTTTCTTTTACATTTTCCAAACGAAAACGAATCAAAAACATAAACAACTATATATTACAATAGAACATAATATATAATTTGCTTAACTACACGTAGTTATAGATTTTTTTTTTCATTTCTTCTTTTCTTAATACACTCTATTAAATCCAATTAACAAAACTATACATTTTTTTTTTTTAAATTGGGTCAATAACCAAAAATAGAAAGAATTGAATTATTTATCTGAATATTTTTTTCATACCTAACAAAAAAGAAAATAAAATCCTTCTTTTTTTCTTATAAATATTCATGAGATAATAAAAAGGAATATTAGATATTTCTAAACTTTCCAAAAAAAAAAAACAGATAGACGTTACTAGAAACTTCACAAAATTGTCTAACCAAAGTAAACCTTAACAGCATTCGAGACTACTTGACGGCATAAAGGGCACCCGGCCCCGTTCCTCAAGAGTATACCAGCGCATTTTGTGCATGACACAATATGATGACAAGGATTGAACAAACAATTTCTTGGCTTTTCCAAACATATACTACATTCTTGAGGTGGCTTGCCAACCGCCTCGTCGTCTTTATCTTCATCTGGAAAGTTATGGAAGAATATATTTTAAATACTTAACAAACTATAAATTTTTCTTTAAATTTATTTGACAAGGTCAAACTAGTCGTCAATGCCAAAATTACAGAAAAAATTTCAGTAAAAACAGTACCCAATGACCTCTTAAGTAAAGCGTGATTAACTTTGACATTTATGTAACGAGTACTTAAATGTACGAGTTTAACAACTTTTAATCACAAAAAAAAGACTTGGTTGACTTGTCTAGACAAACGACGCAAAAAAGTTCAACTCACCCTCGCAAGTCCAATCCATGTGAGGAACGGGCCGGGATGCCTTTGGAGCCGTCGTTGGAGCCGCCGTTGGAGCCGTCGTTGGAGCCCTGTTAGTCAGTCTAGCTAGCTCAGGTAGTAGTGACAATGGTGGTAACGGTGGAAGCGTTCCAGGAGCACCTAGCTGAGGAAATGGTGGTAACGTTGGAAGCGCTTCTGAAGAGCCAAACACCCGAGTCAATAGTGAAGATAATTCTTCGTTGGAATTGAGAATACGACTTCGATTTTGATTCGTATTCATGCCCAAATTCGCATTCACACCAAGATTCGGGGTCTGACTCGATAAGGTTCTTGGAATAGAACTAGTAGTTGGATTAGTGTTTATATTCGTATTCGTATTCATATTCGTATTCATATTCATATTCATATTCGTATTCGTATTCATATTCGTATTCGGAATTGGATTCAAATTCGGTAATGGAAAAGGAATTCCAGGTAAACTTCCCGAATTTGGTGATCTCATTTGAAGAGATAAAACTCTATTAACTAAAAATAGTAATAAAATCGTTAATATACAGATAATTATTAAGTGTAGACTAATATGTTAAACACTTACTATGTGACCACAAAACATCAGGATCTTCATTTTCAACAGTTCTACCCGAAAAAATAGACCAATGATTTACTTCTACTCGCTTTCCCAAATTTGAGAGGAAGTTGCTAACTGTTAAAAAGAATAAACAGAAAACAACAAGTATTTAATTAGAATTCGAGAAAATAAAGACAAAAATGTACATACTAATATTTATCTTCTCCTCCGAAGTCTCTCTAGCAGGAGTGACCATTACTTCAGGATTATCGTAAATAGGACACATAAATTGTATACCCATAACACGCTATTGGATAAATAAAATATTATAAGTTTTACTATCGAAATTCTAACCAATTAATAGTTACTTACATCTTTATTACGCGTATTTTCAGCAATTTGAGAAATATCATATTGGTGCGTTGTAGTCGCCAAAATGGCATTTGGCTTACAATGACGACCTAAGACTTAATAGAGAAGACAAACATTTTTAGTATTGAGTAATAATAAAAAATAAGACAAACTTTCAAATAGATTTTGCTTAGATAGAAGTTCATCTTCAATGGCCTCAATAACTAAATCAGCATGCCTGACTGCGTCAGCAATGTCATTAGCGCAAATTAAACCGCCCTAAAATAACGACAGAATAGACATAGAATAGGCATATTTAAGGATTCGAAAAGAAATAATCTATTCTCCTTACTGTACAGGTACCAGCAAAACGGTTGCGAGCAAACTTATACTCTATATCGGATTGAACCATCTTCCACACGTTACGAATAACAGTTGGAGAACGGTCGAATAGTTTAACATCCCATCCATTGTTAATGAAGTAGCCTGTTTAGGGAGACGGATATTAACAAAACAATAAAAACGTGTAATATTTAGAAATTTTCAAGAACCAAATATTCTTTTTCTACGTACCCGCGATCTTACAGCCGGTGCTGCCGCAACCAACGATCGTGATCTTCCAAGTCTTGTAGTTATTCATCAATGGCTCCATTCCACGCTTAACTGTTTACGTTAAGAACAGTAGTGGGCCATATGAAGTGAAGAGAGAAATTTTCTTCTCCTTATATATACTTTGGCAAACACTCCTCAACATGTCAAAATTTTATGAGTAAAACTCAAAATGCTCCGGTGAGACAGGTGATAAAAAACTACATCATAGGCCTATTAGTCTGGAACATTCTAAAAGGACAATATAATTTTATGGTAAAGAGCCTTTAGAAAAATTTTAAAAAATGAATGCATAAATAAAAGAGGAATTTTTCTTTCATAATTGACAAAAATTATAATTCTAGAACATTTCAAAATGATTTAAACCGTCCAATTCCTTCCAGACGACAAATAAAAAATTGTTTACTTCATTTTAGATTCGTCGCAAATCAGGGTGAAGGTTAAATCTTTATTTAAATTGAAATTTGTGGTTTTCCTGTTCAAATATATGTATACTGTATATATATTCATATTTATATTAATATATATTAATATATGTTATATTCTTTAGCAAAAAATTTAAGACATTAAAGTATAAAAATAATATTTAATGGGACAGTTTAATATAAATCTGACATGAACACCTTTCCACCCCTAAGCATTTTCCCATAAGAATATTCCATAGATCTCACCCTTCTAATTATAGATATATAAAAGTAAAATAATCAAACAGGAATATAGAACCTAGAGTTATTTTCCTATAAACTCTCCTCTCATGACCAGGAATTATTTTAGTAAAAGATTGCGGAAATAACCAGTTTCTTCTTTAAGAAGATTTATTGTTTATCGGGCTTTAAGACGTGCCGGAATCTTACGGATTGCCAATAACAGACTAATTAAATGAATTAACAGCATCTTTCTAGTGTTAATTATCAGTTAATAAAGGTACGTTTCATTATTATTCATTGTTATTAGAAAATTTAATAGAAAAATTCAGGTTTAGGCAAAAATACAATACAAATGTATATAAATCTTTATGTATCTTTATTAATAGAACAATGTATTACGTAATATTTTGTAGGGCATTATGTACAGTAACCTATCTAACACGAGTTCGAACTAGCTTTAATAGAGCTAATTAAAAGACTGATTAACTTTTTTAAAAGGACAACAAGACTTAAAATGATGTTTGAAGGTTATTGTACCGTGTAGTACCAACTATTTGAAGGCGGTTTAGCCCCGAAAAAAGAAATCCACAGCAGATAATATTTAATTGCTCACTTGTTTTCTGACTCTGGTTCTTTCTTTCTATATCTCTTTCTGTCTGTCTCTGTATTTTCCATAAGTCTCTATTTTCTCTTTCTTCCCCCGTCCTCTCTCTCTCTCTCTTTCTCTGTCTTTCTCTCTATTGGTCTCTGTCTTTTATCCCTATCTCCATTTAACTATCTAAATATATTTATTTACGTATAATAACGATAACTGTCACTTTTTTGTCCTACGAATGACTTAATTATATGTTCTCTACCCTTCGAAAAGAAGGGAGGTTTAAGAATATGGCCTAAAGCACTATACTTATTGTTTACATCTCCATTTTTTTTCTTTTTACAGAACTAGTCAACTGTTTCTTGCCTTTTATCATTTAAATTCGTTATAGAAAACATTATAGACGAATTCTTTCTTTTGGACAGACTCGATGAACAACACATTTTTTTTGAACAAAACTGATAAATTATAGCTTTTTTTTATCAAATCAATTCAGCTATGTATAGAGAGACGAGAAAACGGAAAAGTATACGAAGATGTTATAGTCAAACGTTTAGAAAGAAATCAGCGAAAAGAGATCCTTCTTTACCAGACTGGAATTTCTTACCTTTGGAAATTGTTGAGAAAATCTTTCAATTTTGTATATGGAACGAAGGCCATATTGTATTGAAGAAACTTGGATCTGTTTCGTATTTATGGGCTAAGGTTATTGGATTGAAGAAATTTTGGAAAAATGTTGACTTCGTTAAAGGATCGGAACAATGTACAAATCAGCAATTGGGTAGAATGACGAGAAATCTCTTCCCTCTGCTTATTGATTGTGAAACGATACGGTTCAATAATTGTCTTACTAATAGACAGTTTGTTGATATGGTGCCTAAATTCAACAACGTAAGAGAATTATCTTTCCAAGCAGCATCTAGAGTAACGTCTGGCTTACTCACAGAGTTAGCGGACGCTCGTAGTTTGGAATCATTAGAATCGATTAATTTAAATGGAACTTTTCGGAAATCTATCATTCCCAAGGCAGCCTTGAATTTCTGCTTCGATTTAATGCCGAGGCTTAAAAGATTGAACATATCGAATAATAAAATGCATGCAACAGCAGCAGAAGCCTTTTTCGAGACGATCAATTCCAAGTGCCGAAAAATGGAAGTATTTGAAATGGAGAACTGCTTATATGTTAACGGATTCTCAGACCCCGAATTAGATTATGCAGAATTTCGTCAAAACTGCCAATCTCTTAAAGTGTTCAACATAAGTTGTACGAGATTTCAAGCGTATTATCCAGACGCCGAATTAGGCGTCGTTATCCCAGGAGATTGTCTAGATTTAAGAGAGATATACTTGTGTTCAAAAACTGCTTTACATTTACACCAAACACCTCAAAGAATATTAGGTCTGGTCGAAAATTGTAAAAATCTCGAAATTATTAATGTCTGTAACCTAAAGCATATGGATAATTTTGAATTTCTACTTTATTTAAAAACCAAAAAACTACGATCTCTTAATATTAGTTATTTATTTACTTTTATATTTCCTGCTCAAATTGATCTCATTAGCCAAGTAACAGATATATTCGATAGATGGAGACATTGTCTAGAGGAATTAAATATATCGGGTAGCACATTTTTAGAGCCTGTTTGGGCTGCCATATTTGAAAGTTTTGGCAAAGATCCCGCACTGAGAAAATTGTGGTTAAGGGACACTGACATTCCACAAGAGCAAATACGTTTCATTGTAAAAAGATTTGAAAAGCTAATTTATCTAAATGTTTGCAGTAAACATAATATTTGTTCTACAAAATCTATAGATGGAGTATTCTACGAAGAGAACCTTAAAGAGTTAAGAAAGCAACTCTGATCATTTGCTCATTTCCATATTAATTATTTTAATACTGAAATTTATTACAATTTCTCTTCTTTTTTTTCTTTATCTTTCTCTATCGAATTTTTTATATATATACATAAATTTTTCAGCAAGTTTTATTCTTTCTTTTCCTTTGATAGCCTTATAAAAATATCATCTAAAAATAGTTAATTATACAAACTATATTTAAGATTATTGGCAATTTTTTTATATTTATTCTATAAATCAAGGGTTCGTTTGTGAGTTGGTTAGTTTCCGCTTACAGATTCTTTTGCCTTATAAAGATAAGATCGAAGGATTGCAAATGTTTAGTTTCTTCTATAGAGTAAATTTTTCAATTGATACTTTCTGTTCAATTTTCTACTAATTTTTTAATTGTTGTTAAACAAGTTGAATATTCTATTGTAAACAATTATCCTAAGTTAACAAACTAAATTTGTCATATCAATAATGCACCCAATAACTTTTAAAAATATTCCGCGAATGGGGGAATGTACGAAGATAACCTAATAGTTGGCATGACTACTACCAGCTGTTTGAAAATGGCGGAAAAATTGTAATATCGCTCTAAAATTTTAAAACTTTGCCAAAAATGTCTATTACTGATACTACTTCATATTACCGCTCGGTTGACACCAATACTAGCACAAGACCCTCTTCTTCTTCGTCTTCACGATCGCTGTCATCGGTCAAGCATTATGTTATTCCTCCTATTATTACCTGCGAAAAGGATAGAGCTTTTCTAAAATCAATATACTCGTTTATTGACGATGAACTAAAAGAAGTCGGAGAGGATGATTTAGAGCAGAGATATATCGTACACAAAGCTGCTTTTGACCAAGTATTTTCCCACGTCCTTGCCCTAATTGGTTTTACGTTTTAATTTGTTTTGCAGGTAATCGAGTACGTGACAGCGTATAAGCCTATACTTACTGCTATAAAATCCGAATATGAGAATTGTATATCAGCTGTAAAATTAGGTAAAGAAGAGGCGGAATATTTAACTCAACAATTGAAAAAGAAGGCAACTGAACCCTCTACAGTAAATAATTTAGTGAAAAGGTCCAAGGATTTAATGACAAAGTAATTTACCTTTATAATAAATATTAATGAAATAAAAAAGCTAAATAATTTATTACATAAGAATCGAAAAAATTGAAAATGACAACGAAAAGTTAAAAACTAAATTGGAAGATGTAAGGAGGCGTCGATCAATCAGAGAACAGGAAGACGAAAAATTACGAAATCCTCCCCCGCCTGAAGTTAAGCAAGAAAGGAGAAATATTCCTGGTAATACAAATCGCTTGTACAAGCTTTTTTTACTTCTTTTGATAATCTTATAGTAATGTTGACTTGTAACTACTTTATTATATTTTAGGCCTAACACCAGAAGAACAAGTACAAGAGGAAGTTTTGTTAAAAAAACTACGGCAAGTGGAAAGCGATTGGGAAAAGTTAAAAGAAGCATCGGCCCTTAAATTTGCTCCAAAAAATCGGCAAGAAGAATTGAAAGCTAAACTTAATAGGAAAGTAGAAAAGGCTGATGAGTTGAAGGAGAAGAAGGAATTAGCTAGAATTAAACGTCACAAGCTTCAAGTGGCAGTTAAAGCGGCTGAGGATTATTTAAAACAGCCTTCGCCTCATCAGACTATTGGCGAAACAGTCTCGTCGGCTTTGGCAAAGACTTCTTTCGAGATGAAGGACGATGTAGCAGCCGAAGAGGACGACCCAACAAAAGAACGGGAAGCTGAACGAATGCTTGAGTACATTGACCGTTTCAATGAACTACTTGATGAAGGACTTTATGAATCAGCAGCCTACCACGCAGCCATTAGCCCTAAGGGTATTCTCCGAATTCCTGAAACTGTCGATAGACTAAAGGAGATAAACGAACCAAAAATTTTGATGATATTTTGTGAAGCTCTATGTTCAACGTCGCCGGCTTATAAGCAACCTGTGTCTGGTTATTTGGCTACTGTGTGCGTTCAGACTGCCCTAAAAGAAAAGGATATGGATGCCCTCTCACATTGGGTCACTCAAAATCAGTTAGATCTATCTGAAGCCGATGCTGAGTTAATTGAAGCTAATTGCATGTGTAATTCGATTTGCACGTGTAGGCGCATGCAATTATCGCATAGAATATACACTTCCCTTCGATTATTCGATAAAGCTGCAGTTTGTCTAGCTAGGATTTCTCACGTGTCTCTTGTTGTTTCCTTTTGCAAGGTGAGGCAGTTAGAGGTGGATTCGTATATAAAAATCATAAAACGTCTTCCAAATATGGATTTGGTGTTGGAAATGTTAGAAAGCAATTGCGTAAAGTTAGTCGATATATTCCAAGCATTAGACGAGGAGAAGGGTCATCTCCTGTTAAAAATACTCCGAGACAAGGAAATTTTATCGGAACTTGTGTGGAAGGATCAAACAACATCAAGCAATGTATGGGATCCTATCGTCAATAATATGGGTGATATTGATCTCCTCTCCACCGTAATTGTGGGTGATATTATGAAAGCTGTAAGACAAAAGACATTTAAATCGGGTGAAAATAAGTCATATACTCCGTCTTCTTCGCAAGATAATACTTCCGTTGCCGATTCG
The DNA here is from genome assembly GCA_904063045.1 of Dimorphilus gyrociliatus. Classification (NCBI taxonomy): domain Eukaryota; kingdom Metazoa; phylum Annelida; class Polychaeta; family Dinophilidae; genus Dimorphilus; species Dimorphilus gyrociliatus. The sequence goes on along the minus strand of CAJFCJ010000014.1, from coordinate 1,268,680 downwards.
GAGAATTCATATTTGGGCGATTTGGAATCAAACTGCAGTTAATAACTATTTAATAATAAACTGTTTAATACTTAATCTCGAAGTGCAATTAATAAATTTAAAAGCGTACCGGCTTATAACATTACAATGTTGCAATAAATGAATCAAAAGTTATTCAATATGTAGAAAAGTAAATGGAACGATGTAATCCTATATCGGTTTAATTGCAATCGGAAACTCGGTGATTTTAGGCCTAACAAATACCTTTGTCAAACATCGAGCGCGTTCGTCGGAATGTTTGCTCTTCGGAAGGAGAAATATCGAGACAAATAATATTGACTTTTAACAGTCGTACGCGTTGACACCGCCCCCTCCGTTGTTCAATGACAACTTTTATTAAGTCTATATTTCTTTGCACTCTCAGCTCTCTTCTAGGAGTATTATAGTTTGTTAACTACGAGGAAATACTTAGTGGGGGCCACGAAAGAATATCACTTTATATTCATTTCTATTTACTACCGAACAATATAGGACTTATTTAATATTAATAGTCGGCAATTTTCAATTGCCGTTGTCAATGCGAAGCTTCGGACGGTCGCCAAGCCGAGACAATTCAACATCGATTGGCTAAGGAAAAAAAGCTTCGTATTGTCATTTTTTTATTTTCACAGCTCATAACTATCTGCCAACTAACAGGGGAAGAACAAGGTCTGTATTTTTAAAAAAAAAGGATATCAGGAATTAAATAGGTTGACAAAAAAAAGAAATCGGCGTATATTATCTACTAATCTGTAATAGAACAGCTCGCCTCTCATTGGTTGAATATATTTGGAGCAGAGCGCCGCTACGTTCAGTCAGCATGTTGAAATCGAGGCGAACTGTTTGGAATGATGAAGGTTCGCCAACAAGGTGGAATAGTCAAACTCCCTTATATATAAGGAATAGATTAAACTCCTCTAAAGCGGATACGGCATATGTTCATGCACCTACAGATCCGGATAGGAAATTAATATTACTCAAGCACAATGAACAACTCGAACCCTTGCCCAAAACCAATCGGTCATCAAAGTTGGATCCGCCAATGCGCGATCCGTCAAATATCTTCTTCGTTCCCGAAACTGAAGTAGTAAGGAAGACTAGGCCACATCTTGTTGAAGAGAGTAAAGAACTTAGTACGGAGAGCGATTCTCAGCCATGTCGAATCGATGATAATAAATCGGTAATGTTCTTCCGAGCACCAGGGGAGGATGGACGATCGCGACCAAAAACGAGGCGTCCTAACAAAATCGATTCCAATGTACCGAACGTGTCAAATTCTACAAGAGCTCGTCTTAGTGAACAAATTTCAACGAGGACTTTTCACTTTCCTTTAATCAGCGGGAACTTGAGTCAGAATGACGAAGTTAAAAGTATTAGAAAAGCTTCGGCAGCCGCGAGACGAGCGGTTAGGACACCATCGTCACAAGTTAAAGCCGACAGCGATAAGCCTATTGAAGGTTTAAGTGTACCTCTTTCGGTTAAAGCCAATTGCAGCCCTACAAAAGTGTCATACGGATCAAGGGTAAAAACTAATAGAACAATCAACGTTCGATTATCGAACCTACAGACAAAATCGAACGATGTCTTTCCTGATGATATTCGTTCTAGAGACGGATCAAACGATCGTTTATCAACGACTAGAGCTATGTCCTTGCCAAGGATAAATATCGACGATGCCGCAAGTAATTTCGGATTCCGATCCACTTACAGTACTCCAGTCGTCATCAGACAAAAGCCTAATAGATCGACCAGTTTGGAAAGCCGTTTTAGACGCATTCAGCGCCCAACAAATGAACAACAATTAACGCCTAGGAAACCATCGACACCCCGTTTCAAAGCGGAAGAGCCTATTGCCGCTCCAGCTTTATCGGATGTAAGCTCCAATGAATCTCGTCTAGGCGATTCCGGTATAGAAGAGACCGAAACACAAGCTAGTGAAAAATACGCTGCAGCAGAAGATCATACCGACAGAGAAAAAGAAATATTTGAGGCGGCCCAAAAAGCGGCCGAAGAAGCAATGCTTGAATTTGAGAAGGACGATCGAAATACAGTATTAATGAGGGATCAAAGTAAATTACAGCCTGCTATAGGTCGGCGACCAGTCGACATTAAGTGCTTTAAAATGGAGCCTCCCGGACGTCAATCTGGAAAACCAAATGGAAAGTCAGCTAGACGGTCCGCTTGTCAGCAATCTATCGTCCAAGTGTTCAAAATTGATTTGTAATTGATTGGTAATTGTATATCATTCGCACAAGGCTGGATCAACCTATTGATAAGGTTCTCTCCTTATGCGCTAGTAAAGTAAAGCCTATATTTGTTATAAAATAACAAAACATAAATATGATATACCTGTAAGTATTATATACTTTCTTTCAATTCATAAGCCTTTGGATTGGTGTATAATATTTGTATACTTTTATACAGTAAGACCTGTTTTTTTGTGTATACATAGAGCACATTTAGAATGTAATGTGTATACTATATATATATATACATTAGATATGCTGAATATTCATATTCTTTATAGAATAAATAATTGATAAAATGTTTACCAAGTGACAAACTTATGTTAGATAGAATAAAGAATATAACAAGCCTACTCAGCATTTTGAATAAAAGAGAACGAGAGAGAAAGAGAGTGAAGTGAGAATGTATGCGAAAAGAATGGAGAAAATGAAAAGGACTTGATCGCTGTAACTTCTACTTTATAGTAAGGAATATAACAATAAAGGGAAAAAATAGATACATGATTTCTTGTTGACCGATAACGAAAACTTTAAAAATAATTGATATAGCTTATCTTAAGTCTTAATCTTCAATCATCGATATATGTATATTCGAAAATTGAGATTGTATATCAACAGACTAATTGTCTTCAATTGTTTATCATTTTCTTTTGAAGGAATAAATTACTGTATTATCAATCATTTAATCGTGAAATAGAAGCAGAAAAAACTGCAATTAATAAATAGGCGTCGCTATTCAAAGTTAATAAAATCTCCTTATTTTCAAATTGAAAGAAAAAATAAAGAAAAATCGAAGCAATCAACGGTCGTTGATAAGCTTTTATAGGACGTTATCGAGAGAGAGAATAGTCGGACCAACGCGTACTTGTATTACCTAAGAAAAATTCCCAGGCAGCTAATAATTCAAGTATTCTTTATAATACTTATCAGATTAGCTCATAAATAATAGTAGACTGCAGTAAATAAAATAGTCTTATATCCAATTTCGTTGATTATATCACAATTATGTAAGAAACGTAATTATTTTTTCCAAAATCTAGTTATTATCAGATTATTTACACATTGACCGATAATAGATGATAATCCTTAATATTACTTGAAAATTTTTTTCATAATGTATTAATTGAATACTTCGTTTTGAATAAGAACACTTTAGAGAGAAATGCCGATAGCCATTGTCGGTATAAAGGGAATAATCAAGCGAGAGAAAGTTGACTAAAAAGCTTAGAAGTTATTATTCGAATTCTTTAATCAACGAACCGACAAATATGATTTTATTTTCTTAATCAGGTTTTCTTTTAATTTTCTCCTTTATCTTTTACCAATCTCTTACTTTCTCCGTAGTTTGACCCAGCCTATTTCTTGTTAAATCATAAAGTTTTATGCTAAATATACAATCTTCCGTTGTTTTCTTTACACCAAACAAAACCTATTGAAGGACTACAAAAAAAAGTAATTACTAATCTTTTACTTTTATATATACTGCATATATACATTTCCTTACATCTTTATTTTGTAAAGGATTATAACTCGTTTATAAGTTTCTTCCTTCAGAAAGGTTGTGTCATGTTTTTACCTCCTTCCGGTAATATCATTCTCCTTTTCAAGTGAAGAATTAACACTCGAAAGAATTATACCTTTGATCCTTTTAAAACCGTGAAAGTAGACTATAGAAAACTTTCAGAAACTACTTAAGATAAATTCACAAATATATTTAATATGAGCTAAGAAACTGAAGAAGAAGGAAGAAAGAAAGCCTCGAGATAAGATCGTATTAATTATCAAATGAATAATTTATAGAAAAACCTTATTGACAGCACACATTCACTTAAATATAGGATAATGACGTATTATTAAATTTTTAAAACTTTCAAGAACATACTGTTACCTTTTGTTCTATTTTTGGTTAAAGTATGTTTTCCCCAACAACAACTATTGGATTGTTTATCACTAACCTTTACTATTTGGGTCAGTGATATCTAATTTTTATTAATTCATTTATTATTATATTTTTCTTTTATTAGTTTCTTAAATTTAATTATTTAATTAATTAGGTGACTAAATGATTTTTATTGATTATTAATCAAATTTTATATATCTCCCTTCTCTCTCTCCCTCCCACTCTTTCCTTCCTTCCCTATCCACCTTTTGTATTATTTAAATAAACAATAAAAAAATTATATAAATTTAATCTCCAGCTAGCGGTCTAAGTATACAAGAAGCACAATTTCAAATCAATATGATAGCTCAGCAATTTCGAGCAAATTGCGGAAAATGTAATATTGAACAACGAAGAATTTTACCTGATTTGACCTCGTCTAATCACTCAATATCAACTTGTCTAGCTAACGGCGCAAAATTGGACAAATGCATTGAAACCCGCTGCGATAATTTATATACGAAAGTTTTAGCTAAAAGTCTACAGGACTCTTGTCGTGAGTGTATTTTCTGATGCCGATTTACTTTCAATTTAGCCTATGTTGGGCTAATTGTATTATTTTCTCTTTTCATAATTTTCGAAAGTTACTGTCGCTGGATGTTTTAGGATAAATGTTATTTGTATAACCTTGGCGCAGAAAATACAAACACCTCCTATTAGGTGTAGAACCCTTAATGAACTTAAGACGCGTTGCTATTGTAATGAGTATCAGGAACAACGTGAAACTGTTATGAAACTTCTTGAAGATACCGAAAATTGTGTGCGAGATAATACATTGAAAGATTTAATGGGATCAGGCGAAGACAAAAGCGGGGATTATAGCGGGGATTATAACGATGTTGGAAGTGGCTCAGGCAGTGGTGCCGAGATAAAAGATTTAAAAGTGGGAGTATCCCCGGTCGTTCACCTAAAGGTCACACCACACAATTTAAAAGACGTCGTAGCCTTTCAAAAAGCTGGACAAAGTAGCTTAAAACATTTTTTGTCGTCAACGTCATTGATATTAACATTGTTTATTTGTTTAAAAACATTGCTTTATTCGTAAATCCTATTTTATCCAATTTCTCCTAAATTCCCGTATGGATTTCAGATAACAGCTTGTCGAATTAATAAATTATTTAAACGAGAAAAAAGAGAATAAGCTAAAATAACGTGTATGTTGAAATCCGTAACATTAACAGAATGTATAATCTCCTTATCATGAAATGATAAAGTACCTAACTGATTTCAAAATATTCTACACTTGAATGATACAAAATTGAACAAAGCATAACAAAAATATTTCACTAAAACTGTCTTCTTAGAGCATTCAGACTCTCTCCTTGGAACTTTTTAATGAGCTTTGGATACATTATGTTATTGCAGGATCGGAGATCTAAACACTCCAGATTAGTAAATCTCCTTAATGCGAATTTAACGGCATCAAAAGTTATATTACTGCCCTCTAAATATAGCTCTTTGAGAACTGGATTCCTTCCAAGACCCTCCAAAATAGCCATCCAACTAGATCTATACAATTCATTTTGAGACATATCTAAAACCAACAACGTATGTCTCCATCTAGCGAAAGCAATAGAAACTTGTATAATAGCAAAATCCTGTCCAATAGGAATAGAACTTATCACATGACTAACGCATAAATATTTCAATTTATCAGTTTGCAAAAAAAGTAAAAAATCAAAATTGCAACAATTCGGCAGATATTTAACATCAAGAACTTCTAGGTTCTTACAGCTGCCTATAAAATCGACTAGAAATTCTTCAGAACCATTACATTTGGAATGTATTGAACGGCTCATATAGAATTCTTTTAGATCAAAATTTTCACCCGTGTTCGTGAGGGTTGAACTTGGAACGGGATTAATATAAGTATTACTTAAATTCAACACCTTCAAATTTACACAATTCTCTCGCATTAAATGAAATTGAAATCTAGCAAACGAACCCAAATCACTGGGAAGACAATTGCTTAATTCCAAAATTTCTAATTTATTACTTTTAGTGCAGATATATTCTAATAGCATTTCAAAACTGTCCAATTTATGAAAGTTGTTTGACAGTACTAGCTTTTTCAGTTTTGGTAATACATGATCGATAAATGCTTTCATTACCGGTCTTGATATGGATCCTTCAATAGCTCCTGTGAGATTTAGAGATATCAAATGATCGAATAGATTATTTTTAGAAATTTGCAATAATACTGTCTGATGGAGACAGCTATACTTTTCAAAGATCAACTCTCTGATATTGCTAAAGCTATTTGTGAAATTTTGAAGGTTTTGATCAGTAATCGATCTATTGAATCGTACAATTCGACTCTTATCCAACAGTGGATATAGATATATAGTCATTAGGTGCAAATCTCTTTCAGGTATTTTTTCAGTTCCTTTCGCTAAATCAACATCTTTCCATAAAGAATCAGTTGAGATTATCCGTCTCCATTCGCTATTAACGTTTGCCAATGTAAACAATCTTATATGTCCTTCATTCAACGCACACTGATGAATTATTTTTACTTGAATTTCGATTGGTAAACAATTCCAGCTGGCTACTGGAACTAATTGACCGCTCTTGTTTGACTCCCCTTTTATCGTAAACGTGTTTAATCTATCATTAGTAGATTTAATATGATAGGAAGTCTTTTTCCTCCGTTGTCTTTGTCTAGTTTTGTCTTTTGTACCAGTCATAATAAAGCAAAATTTTTCTCCTTCAGGAAAACGACACCGGAAATTGTACGAAAGTGCTGATTGGTAGCTGACGGTACATAAAATCGTCAATTACAGAAATATGCTAAATGAAAGTTTATAACAGTAAAAAAAATACTCAGCTCTAAATATAAACATTGATTATATATGCAAAGTTCATTTAAATACCAATTTATAAGCTTTAATGTGTGCTCTCGTACATTTTAATCCTAGACATCAACCGCCTTGTAATAATAGTTGTTTTCCGGTGATTAGAATGTCGGTAACTTTTTTGCGTAACGCATTTGTTGCAAAACTAATCAGAAATTTCAATAATAATATTTAACATACCTGGTAACAACTTCTTTGACTTTTATCCGACAATTTAAAAAAAAATTTACGAGATTTTCTGTATCAGCTGACACCTAACGGCTTAATTGGCAAACAATAGTAATAAGCCAATAAGTGACAGTTTTCAAAAAAAACTGGTAAAAAAATATTTCCCGCTTTCTATGAATTCCCTTTTAGAATGTTATATTATCGCTGTTCTTTTTTTAAGCATTGATATTACCAAATATGTTTAAGTGTTTGTTTTAGGGTAATCTTTTTTCGTTCGCTTTTAAAAAGGAGTTACATTGTTTCATTCTTTTGTCTACAATTAATTTGCATACTTTATTTAATAGGAAAAAAAAATGACAATTAAAAACAATTCAATACATCTTCATATAATGTCTATAAAGTATTCAGAATTTCTTTGAATATTATATAAGGGATTGTCAAACCAAAAATAGTTTACTTTAAGTTTCTTACAATCTTCTTTATAAAACTTTTGCCTTAAACTTCTTTCGATAATATTCGTGCAATACGATGTATCAAGATATGATAGATTTGTAAATTGTTTAATGGCAGTTATGAACGGTCTTGTTGTTATATTACTACAATTTAGATATAAAGTTTCAAGTGGTGAGTCTTTACAGAACGATTCAAATATTGTTAACCAAAGTGAATCTATCATAATATTCCTTGATAGGTCTAACGTTAATAGTGTTGACTGCCATCTACCGAATACGATTGTAGCTTGAGAGGTAATAGCTTGTATATCGTATTTTCCATTAAAAATATTACAAATATACAAATTTTTCATTCTTTTCGCCTTAATTTTTTGTAGGAAATGTAGACTATTGCAGTTTGGTAAATAATTAGCATTGATTGTCTCTAAATTCTTACAATTACCGACAAAATCTAGTAAGAAGTTATCTCCAAAACGTCGATAAGAACGGATAGTACTGCCCATATGAAGTTCTCGTAAATCCAATGTATCGTTCTGTGGATATACTGTTTTGGGAATTTGAGGATCGATAAAAGTAAAACTAAAATTCAATACTCTCAAAGAACGGCAATTACGACGTATTGAACTATAATCTAATTCTGGGACGGCAATCCTATTCGGAGGTAAACAATTCTCTAATTCCAATACTTCCAGCTGTTCACAACTCTGACCCACTACTTTAAACAGTACTTCAATAGCTGTTATATATAAAGAGTTGTTGGATAGTACTAGCTTCTTTAGACTAGGTAATATAGTTGTAGCCATTTTACGAATAATCTTTGACGGGATAAAGCTTAAGAATACACCGTCAAAGTTGAGAGATTCAATTTTAATTTTGGAATGAATAATATCGAGAAGAACTTCCGGCCGAAGATTTCTTGTTCCTACAAATGATATTTCGGTGACGGATGGAAAATTAAAAAAGAAATTATCCCATCTAGTCGTTATGATTGATGTGTTGAGACGAACTTTTTTGCTTTCCCTAAGAAGGGGTACAAACGTCTTTCTCATTGACTTCCATTTTTCAATTGTTAGATTTTCAACACCTTCTACGAGATCCACACATTTCCATAAGCATTTAGACTTGATTAACTTTTCCCAGCCCGATGAGACATTGGCTAACTTAAACAGACTTAAATTTCCCTCGTTTGTGGCGCAATAGCCGAATATTTTTACCAAAATTTCAGGAGGTAGGCATGATTGTATCTCTACTACATCCTTCAGGTTTTTTCTCAAATGCAGATCTCTAATATAGTTAATTTCTTTCATTTGCTCTTCAGTCTCCTTAAATTTTCTCTTTAATAATCCACGCCGTCTTCTTCCTTGTCTAGTCATCTTTTAGTTATGAGTATTATTATTCTAACGGTATTTTTTTAAGCCATAAATCAGAAAATTGAACAGGAAGTTGACGAAAATTAGAAAGTATATTCAAGTATCGTCAGAGTATTACACTATTTGAGTTGGATAAAAAAAAAGATATAAAAACTCTGTAAATTAAAAAAGCTTTAGAGTTTAATTTAAAATAATTCAAGTGAAATTTAAGTAAAAACTAATTTTCCTTTAGTTAAAGCCGGATAAAGGTAAAATAATCTAATAAACAAACTATAAACTGGTAATACCTATAATATATCGACTGTAAATAAATTTATTTACGAAACATTTCAATTAAATATATAAAAAAAAAGTATAAATAAAACCAAAATAAAAGGAATATTATATTAAAAGTGCTCTTGTTGAACAAATGTTCCAACAAAAGTAAAAGTAAGTTATTCAACCTCCGCAAAGCAATTAAACCTATAAACACTTGTGAAAAAGAATTATTTTTTATATTTTTCCAATTGGATTAGTGAAAACATCGTATTATCGTATAAAACACTCAATATTCTCTTAAATAGAACATAATTTGTTAAACACACCAACTCTTGGAAAAAACACCACACAATTAAGTTTAATATTTAATATGCAAATATTAACATATTTTTCAATGTCATTCTTTCTCTCTCTCTCTCTCTCTATTTTTTTTGTTATTACGCAATAAATAAAAATTTCAGCAGCATGAAAAACAAATACACGTTTTTTTGCAGCAAATACTTTATCATCTCTTTCCTTTCACGCTTTACAAAAACAAAGTTTTTTTTTAAAAACCACTAATCAATCTAACATAAAAAATAAATAGACCATATCCTTTAACAGTTTCATAACATAGATGGCGCTAGTTGGTAAAAGTAGTAATATTATAATCTATAAAAGAAAAACAACAAATCCAAAGTGTAAGCCAAAATATTTCTTGTAAACAAGTTTTTTAGGAATAGAATTTACTTCGAAGGATGTTTATCTCTTCGGCTTGATACTCTCTCTTAATTCCTCTCTCTCTGATAGTTCGGCATAAACTTATATTTACGTAACGTAGTTTATGAAAGGTTTTCATAATATAATCTAAAGTGTCTATAGCTATATTACTACTTTCCAAATTTAATGTTATTAATGAGGGATTTGGTCCGAAACTATCAAAAATAGCATCCCAAACGGTACTTGGCAAAAGATTCTTGGATAGATCCAAATCTAACAAAGACGGTCCCCATCTTGAAAACACTTGTCTAACTTGTAATTCCATTTCTAGATCATCGACCAAATTCTTAGTAAAGGTATTACTAAGATACAGATGTTTCAATTTTTGAGCATGTAATTTGAGTAGAAAGTTGAAACTGTTGCAATTACGCAAATGATTAACATCGAGTAAAGTTAGATTGTCACACATCCCAATAAAATCTGTAATAAACGAGGGAGAAACATAAATATTAACATGAAGAAATTGACTCATTCTGAATTCTTCAAGGTTAAGTTTATACGTTGTTTCATCATTTTGACTATTTCCTGACGAATTAAATGGATGGAATAGAGTATCGTTGAAATTCAACACTCTCAACGAACGGCAATTTTTACACATGCTTAGGTAATCTAGCTGAGGTATTGCGGATGAATGGCAATTTTCCAGTTCAAATATTTTGAGTTTTGTGCAATCGGATGCAACCTTTTGAAAGATTGCTGTTATTGTTTTTTTGTTAAACTTGTTATTTGACAAGACTAATTTTGTCAAGTTAGGTAAGATATTATTGATGAATACAAACATATCTTTCAATCCAATAAAATCTTGAAACGTTCCATTAAAATCGACGCCTTGTAAATTTTTTAAATTTCCCGATTCCGCAATTTCTGTTAATAATTCAGGTTTTAATTTGGAACAACCTTTGAAAGAGATTTCACGAATTTCTTGGAAATTTCGTATCAAATTTGTGAATTGCGACATCGTAATTGATTTGTTAAGTACTATTCTTTCTGTTTTACGCATCAGAGGGTAAAGTTTTTTAGATGTTGATTCTAAATCTTTTTTATTTAGCATTTCCGATCCTCTAGCTAAATCAACATACTTCCATAATGATTCTGTACGGGCTACTCTCTTCCAATCGTTACAAACTGTACCTAATACATCAAGTCTGAGATGACCTTCGTTCATTGAACAAAATTTTAATATTTTAACTAAAATTTCCGGTGGTAGAAGGTGCCACGTAGTTATCCCCTGTTTTAATTTGATATCAATCTTTCCCTTTTTCTTTTCTTCTTTAATAATAGCTTGTTTCTTTCTTCTCTCTTGTTTTCGTTTCTTTGTGTTAATTTCAACAATTTCATCTTCGCCTGGTGGGTGATAATCGTCATCTTCCGAATCTGAGGACCAATCTTCTCCCGCAGCTGAAAAAAATATTCTATCTGTTTTCTTAACTCCTAAAATTCCATAACGTGGTTTTTTTGCTTTCTTTTGTACTCCTGACATGATTAGACGCGAATGACCAGAATATCTATCAATACCTCATATTTCTTATTACATAGAAAATGATAAATATTGCGTAATAAAAAATACTGAAAGAAGGCTCCTTAACAAATATATTTAATGCGGCTTTAACCCACACATTAATCAATTCATTTATAAAATTTAACGCTGACTAGGGAAATCCTTGGTTAGGGATTCTCCTCGTCCGATATACGAGCCAATCAGCTTTCAGATCAGAACACAACAAAACAAAATGGCGCGTGTAGATTTCGTAGAAACAATTCAGTGGAGAAAAAATTTCCTGAGTGGTGCTACAGAATTGTCAGCGTCTACCATCAACCGCTTTTAATAAGTTATACTACAGCTTTAACAAGTTTTCATCATTTGCGATCATTGTATTTTGAAAACAACATTTAAGGATAAGCATATTGGTGTGAAGTGGATAACATTCTCTTAGAAACTGCCAAATTCAAATTCGCTGTTGAGATGGGTGGCTATTTTCATCAGCTGAGAATTTTGCTGTGGAAGAATTTTACCCTCAAAAAGAGACGGCCTGTAAGTAGTTGATAGATTAAAAAGAAATCATTATCGATTGATTGACAATACATTTATAAAAACTGTATGAGTAAGGAGCATTTCCTGGCTAAAAGTTAGATAAGTTAGAAAGAAGATAGACCTTACCATGCTGTTTGCATGAAGAAAGTCAACCGGATTTTTTCTATTAATTATTAAAGGATGCTCTAAGCTTTAATTAGCTACAATTATTAATAAGATACATCTTGTTTTCATTGATTCTGTTTTATAAGACAAGTTACTTCCTTTTTGTCCAAATTGCTCCAATAAGCTGATAAGGTAAAATCTATCAATCATATCACACATAGTAACGGGAAATATAATTTTTAATGTCTAAATATAAGCATATAGTCTACTAGTCTTAAAAGAGTCAATGGCAGGTCAAGATTAGATAAGTAAATAAATAGTTACAAGTAATATAAATAAGCGTGAGCTTTCTATACTATCTTCCTAATACATAACATAAGGAACATTTTACAAAGATTGTTTTTCATCTAATACTAAACAGATATATTAACATAAATATACAATAAAAATCTATTTTTTTCTTTTTAGCTTGTCTTGCTTTTCGAGCTCTTTATACCATTATCATTATTCATTATTTTGCTCTTCATACGAGCCAAACATCCTACCGTCCGACATCATGAAGGTTTGTAAACATTACCTCTTTACTCTATTTAGCATCTATTTCTACAAATATAGTTAGTTTCCATACTCGGGCTTTACCTTCATCTGGAATTATTCCAATCATGCAAGAATTTTGTCATGGCAATTCGTCAACTATAGATTCCGAAACAAGAATTGAGAAGTGGCCTAATGCTAGGTTTGTTTCTGATTAATTAAGTATTCTTTATTTAGACTTATCAGCACTTGGTTTTAATACAATCTCTTATCAGCGTAAAACAGTTCCTAGAACGATTGCAGAGGATAGGGGAAAATAAAAATTTCTTTGTTCCTGGTTTCACGCCTAAAGAGATGGAAAGTCTACCTAAAGTATACAAAGGGGTCGTAGATCAAGTTGCAAGTCTAGAACCATTGATTGCCCGTTTTACAGAATGTGAGTTGAAAGCCTATTTTAAGAGGAACTTGTTTTTTAAAAAGAAGAAACGTATTCTTTATTTGCAGATGATGTAACAGTAGGAGAATTGATTGTAAATAAAACATCCGCAAGGAATAACTTGAAAAGAAGGTTTCATTATCTGACAGACAATGAGATCGACTCGTTTTTCAATGCCAAACTAAATTTAACAAAAATAGCTGATAAAATCAATAATGCTTTGAGCTTACCAAATGAACGCGACCAACGAAGCCGTTTCAAGAGAAGTGCTTACAGTAACAGTGACTATTCATTCATAATGAAATTTGTGAAAATTGTCTATTTGGATCAATCAGATTCAGCAAAAATTGATTTAATCAATAATTTACTGAAGGTAAAATTAATTATTAATTACAAAAATTTCAACAAACTGTACCATTATCTTATAAATTGCTTCAGTCACATATTCTTAATCCAACCGGTTTGCACACTGCAACATGTTCAGATGGCCTGTTGAATTATATTTTATTAAAGGATAAACCTGAATTAGTAAAATTTAAGACGACTTTGTGTGCATTACCTGAAGATCAATGGGCCAGCTTATCAGCTTTTGCAAATGAATCAATGAGTTTCCGTCCACTATTAAATAAGGTTTGCTTTATTAATATACAGCTGCTATTGATAATATTTCATCAATCATATTATTCCATATTGATTAATTTATTGTTCTCTTTCCAATTGAAATAATAGACTAACCTCCTTGATTGGATAAATGGGACTGTTCGCGAAGTTGAACAGTTTTACCAAGATGTTGAGGAGCTAACGCTTTTTGACTCTGAATTGTCGTCTCTGTCTGAGTGGGCTATTCACCTACCACAAGACGCCTGTCTCAACGACACAATATCAAATGCAACAGAGTCCACAACAAAAATGCCAAACGATGAAAATCCCAAAGATGATGACGATAAAAAACAAACAGAGGTAAGAGGAATATTATTATTCGATAATTATTTTTAAGTACATGCAACAAATGCATAGCTCTTTTTTCAATTCTAATATAAAAGACAAACAAACACGAGCTTTATAGCTATATAATAAGAACATTTTAAGATACAGTTTTATATTATATTTAACCTTCTTTTTAACAAAGTGTACTATAAATTTATAAATTGCATATAGAAAAATTTAAATATCAAGGAAATCAAAGACCGTCAAAAACGTGTAAGTTTATTATTATATAAAATATAAAATTATGAGGCCTTCTGATTTTTATTGTAAATTTAATCTATTGATTTTTGAAAGAAAAATCAATTATTTGATTATTTTTTTATAGAAATTATTGATCGTTTCTTAAATTATTATTTAAAATAATAGATAATATTTCTTCTGCACGCATATAAATACTTTTTCTTATGTAATTTCTTTTATCCCTTCATTCTAAATAGAGTAACGTTTAATAATTAAAAATATGACCTTGATGACTCATCAATTATAAATATAAAAATGATTTTAATTGCTTTATTATTTTATTATATATGATTATGCTATATGTTTATTTTCATTTATACTCTATAAACAAATTCTAATTGACTTGTTGTTCCATCCTTGCCAAAGAAAACAAACATAATTATTTTGCAGTTTATACTCTTGTTACTCTGCAATACCATGTTTACGCCAGAGTAAACTAGTTTAAATAAATTGATTAGGTGCTCTTTGGTCTATTTGACCGTTTTATCTTCAATGTTTTTTGAGTCCATAGGCAACGAGTTTAAAGAATTTATTACTTGTATTTCAACTTAAAATGTTATCTAACGATTGAAGCGATGTTTACTATTACCCATTAATTTTATTTTTAGATAGAGAAAGCTAAAAGGAAACGTTACAGTGGTATCGTTAAATTCTGGCTCAAAATGCAACAAACTATTTGCGGTAATAACGTCACACAAGATAGAATTGATGCATTTAATAGCGAACCAGAAGTGAATTTGGGTAAATGAATCACTCAGGGAAAAAGGCTAAAAATATAATTTTTTTTTTAACTTTTTAAAGGAAATGTCGAACTTCTTGCTTTAAATCATAGAAATCTAGGAGTTTTGCTACACGTACTTTACAGTAATCCAAAGGTTCTTTATTCACCAAACGGTACTGATGCTGATAAAGTTATTCAGAAGGTTTGTTAATAATATTCTATAATTCTCTTTTGCCGTTGTCGATATTGAGATTCCTAGTCTATTGATTCTAATCATAATTCCATTCTCATCAACTCCCCCCCCTCCTTTCCTCTTTCTCCCTTTTTCCTTTGTCTCTCTCTCTCTCTCTCTCTCTCGCTCTCTTATTCCCCCATATTTATCGTCCACGTTCTTTAGGTCAATTTTCAGCTCGGGTGATATGATCGATGTATTACTAGCAACAATACAAAGTTGTAAAGAAAAATAGAATTCTCTTTTTAGAAACAAAAAAACAAGGAAAATTTTCTAGATAAAAGAACGCATTCAAAAAATAAGGACACTTTTGTACAAATTTCCATACGTACAATCTATAATAGAACTACTTGAATATTTTTAAAAACTAATTTTATAAGGGAAAAATAGATAGAGTAGATCTACAGTACAAACGAGAAGAGAGATTTTTTATCTCCTGATCTAGATAGAAGACAAAATTTATGCACTGTACTATATTCTTTCTTTAATCGATATAGTGCTTTTCTCTTTTTCTAATAACAGGAGAATTTCCTTTGTGTTTCAAATTGTGAAATATAAATGCCTTTAACAATATACAGATCAATTTAAATTATATATCAGTTCTATTTTAATAAATAGGCAAACAGCACGTTCGCAACAATTGATAGAATATCATCCTATGCAAGAATATGGCTGAATGTTTCATCTGAATTACGTAATTATCTGTCTTTAAACTCGACAAGGGTAAATTTACAACTTATAAAAGAGGTAATTATATTTAATTATAAAATATTTAATAGTAAACTATATATTACTAACAAATAATATGATAAACAAGAAATAACTTGCTTTTATAGATGAAACAAAATTTAACTGATTCACCAAAATTACGACTCTTTTTGGAAACTAGTATACGAAAGAATAATAAACACGTGAACGATAGATTAATATCTAATTTTACGGTTCTTGAACCTGAAGATTATGTGGCAAAATTAGATATAATTGATAATGCTGCCTGCGGTTGGTTAAGACTAATAAGCGGAATATCGCTGAATGTCTTTAAAGGTTTTAAAACTGAAAAAGAACTTATAAAATATACCCTACGTGATAGCTATAGAGACAATACGACAGTTTTCGCAAGTAAGACATTAAGCTCTTTCGTTTACTTACTTTTATTATCCGTTTCGTTTAATTAATGCTTGTTTTTCTCTCTCGCCTATTTAGGTGTGATTTTTACAAATATACGAGAAAATGGAACGTTGCCTCGCCATGTTATTTATAAAATTCGTCAAAATTCAACTTTTACTCAAACAACCAAACTAGTAAGGCCAAAGTATTGGTTTCCTGGTCCTAGGACGTATGGTTATTACTATTATCATATGGGATTCGTGTGGATTCAGGATATTATTGAGAGAGCTATCATTGATACATTCGTTGGTCATGACGTGATTGAACCTGGAAGCTACTTAACTCAATTTCCATATCCATGTTACTTATACGATAAATTCTTATTTATAGTCCAACATGTGATGCCTTTATTATTAACGATCAGTTGGGTTTATACAGTTGCAATGTTGGTTCAGAGCATCGTCTATGAAAAAGAGCAAAGATTAAAGGAAGTCATGAAAATGATGGGATTGAACAACTCGGTTCATTGGTTGGCTTGGTTCATAACAGTCTTCTTTCAAACTACCATCACGATGGGTTCATTAACCATAATGCTATATCAAGGAAAAGTTTTAGCCTATAGTAATCCGTGGATTTTATTTCTTTTATTAGAAATCTTCGCTATGGCGACAATCTCATTCTCTTTTTTAATAAGCGTGTGGTATTCTAAAGCAAGATTAGCCGCTGCCTGCGCTGGTATTATTTATATATTAACCTACGTACCGTCAATGTATGTAGCAATAAAAGAGGAGGCTGCTGGAGATCATATTCCTTTTTGGGCAAAATCGATTGCGTCATTATTCTCAACTTCAGCTTTTGGCCTAGGAGCCAAATATTTTGCCTTCTATGAAATTACAGGGGTTGGGGTTCAGTGGAATAATCTACATATATCACCAGTTGAAGGTGACGCCTTCAATCTCATTATGGCTCTGGAAATGATGATAGTCGATACAATTCTCTATGGGGTTCTCACTTGGTATATAGAAAATGTTCATCCGGGTTAGTAATTATCTATCTTATTTCATTAAATACCTCCTTTGAATTTAATCTATATTATTGATGTAGCTTCATTTCTAACTAATGTTTTTATAATCATTTGACTATATATAACTCTATTTACTAATATATGGCAGGTATTTATGGAGTACCTGAACCATGGTATTTCCCGTTTAAACCTTTCCTAAAGTTATTAAATAATAACAAGACAGAAAATAATCAATCACAAGGTTTTCTAATTCAAATTTAAAAAGATAAATTGCAGCTCATACCATTCTAAATGTTATCATTATTATTTCTGTTGTAATTTAATTTTAGCGAAGAGAAATTACGCTTGTCCATTCAGTGTTTATACTTTCCTCAGAGGAAATTGTTATTAAAAAATAATTCCTCTTGATAATTCGCAAAAAAAAAAAACAAAAAATTAACGCTTATTAGCTATTTCTGCAGAATTTTTTTTTTTTTTACCTATTTTAACATCACAGACATTTCATTTAAACATTCTCTTTGTACAATTAGGTTCGTATGGATTGCCAAAACCTTGGTATTTTCCATTTACGAAGTCCTACTGGTGCGGCCGTATGAATGCTCAACAGCAAAGCTTTTCTTTGATGGACTGCTTCAGGCGTTATAGAGGTTTAAATGTTACCGAAGAAGATCAAGCTTGTGCTCTGAATAACAGAGATATGACACATTTTGAAACCGAACCGAATGATTGTCGAGTTGGAGTTTGCATTGATAATTTGTCTAAAAGATATAAAACTGGTAAATTAGCCGTAAATAATTTATCTTTAAATTTGTTTGAGGGGCAAATTACTTCATTTCTTGGTCATAATGGTGCTGGTAAGACGACAACAATGTCAATATTAACTGGGTTATTTCCACCAACGTCTGGAAGGGCAACAGTCTACAATCATGACATTCGTACTGATATGGAAGAAATAAGAAAATCTTTGGGTATGTGCCCTCAACACAATGTCCTCTTCGAAGAATTAACTGTCGAAGAACATTTATATTTTTACTCCAAATTGAAAGGGGTGCCAAATGAAAAAATAAATAGTCAAACTGAAGCCATGATAAAAGATATAGGCTTACCCAATAAAAGAAAATCAAAGGTCGATGCATTATCGGGAGGAATGAAGAGAAAATTGTCTGTTGCTATTGCATTTATTGGTGGCTCGAGAACTGTTATCTTAGATGAGCCAACCGCTGGGGTTGATCCTTACGCTAGACGAGCCATATGGGATCTACTATTCAAATTTAAGGCTAATAGAACAATCTTACTATCAACTCACTACATGGATGAGGCAGATATACTTGGAGATAGGATAGCCATAATATCTAATGGCAGTCTAAGGTGCTGTGGCTCCTCAGTTTTCCTAAAGACAACTTTTGGCGAAGGTTATCATTTATTTATGGTTAAAACATGTTGGAGCGAAGAAGATCGCCCACTATTAACAGAGGCGGTAACAAAATTTATCAATAAGTACGTTAAAAGCGGTTATTTGAAGGAAGATGGCCTAAAGGAACTTCACTATATTTTGCCATTTGCGGAAGTTACCAAGGGGTCATTCGAAAGGTTATTTGAGTCTCTCGATCAGTCGATAGCTGATCTGAAGGTAATTTCCGAATCAAAGAAATGTTTTTCTATTTATACCTGAATTTTTACCTGCAGATTTCTAGTTACGGAATAAAAGACACTCAGCTGGAAGAAGTTTTTATGAAGGTCACGCAATCAGCAAGGAATGCATCAGAAAGTCAGTTTTGTAGTTTTTTTTCTTTCTTATTTCACTCATGAATGTTTTCTTACCTGTTACAGGTAACTTAGATGAAAAAATCGATGATGATAACAATACTAACCAGTCTAATGAATCTAACAGAAGTTCTGAAGCTGCCAGCCGTCAAATTATTAATGATGATGATGTTCCTCTTGATGACATTACAAATTGGCGCCATGCGAATGATGTGGAATTGTTAACAAATCATACAGCTCAAGAGCCAACGATGGCTAATGATCAGCATAGATCCTTGCCTGGTCGGGGCACTTATGTGGTCGAAGGTTATAAATTGACCTTACAGCAATTCTTTGCAGTTATAGTCAAACGATTCTACTACGTTAGGCGTAATTGGAAAGGCTTGTTTACTCAAATTCTCTTGCCCAGCGTGTTCGTGTTCATTGCTATGACAGTCGCCCTAACTGCTCCCAAAATGGATGATCTTCCACCGCTTGTTCTCAGTCCGGCTATGTATTTCAATTATACCAGACCAAGGGGTAACTTTATACCTTTTGCCGTTGTTGATTCATTACCACCGTTTGCCGAAAATTCCAAGGATGCAAGTCCAACAAAATTATCAGAAACTTTCAAATTACTTGCTGGCGTAGGAGCAACCTGTATTCTTAAAGACCCTTTTAATAATCCAAGTAATAAGAAAGAGTTAGAGCACAATCTTGGGAATATGTTTCGTTTTTATGAGTCAAACCCTTCGTGCAAAAGCGTCTTTGTAGAAGGCTTACCTATTGACAAATTTATCATTAAAATGGCAGAATCAAAGGGCCATATTAAAACACTTAGTAATATAAGTAAGAAACGATCACCATCTCTGTATCCAAAATGTCACTGTGTTAAGGATAATTCAGGATTTAAATGCGATTCGTCGAACGTCGTTAAACCAGATGATTTTATGTCAACTACATCAGATATCATGTTAAATATAAGCCAAAGAAATTTGAAAGAAAATTCTTACTATTTGTACACAACTGACGAATATCGTTTACATCGTTATGGAGCTTTTACTTTTGGCTTGATAAGAGATTATGTTCCTACTGATTTTGGAGCTAATGCTCCATCAATGTTTAAAAGATTAGCTGTGAGAAACATTGCTAGAGTTTGGTTCAATCACAAAGGACTACATAGTATGCCTGCTTACCTAAACACATTAAACAATGCTATTTTAAGAGCCAATTTACCTTTGGATATGGGAAACCCTTCGGCGTACGGCATAACAGTCATCAATCACCCTATGGAAAATACCAATGGATTAGAAACAATGGATTACATGTAAGTTAGCTATAATGTATTGCTCTTGATCTAATTTCAAAGGTATATTAACTATAAATAGTATTTACGTCATGCTTCTTTCTTTTATTAGATTAAACGGAACGGATGTTTTGATTGCTTTATTTATCATAATAGCCATGTCCTTTGTACCTGCCTCGTTCGTTGTTTTCCTGGTTCAAGAGAGATCAAGCAAATCGAAACATTTACAATTTTTATCTGGACTCAATCCTGTTGCTTATTGGTTAGCAAACTATATATGGGACATGTGTAATTATGTAATACCAGCTTTAGTATGCATAGTCATTTTAAAGGGATTTGATATACCAGCTTACGTATCAAAAGTAAATTTTCCCGCTGTGGTATCCCTCTTTTTGCTTTATGGGTGGTCAATTACCCCAATGATGTATCCAATATCTTTTGTCTTCCAAGAATCAAGCGCTGCGTATACATTTCTCATAGTTATCAATTTATTTATTGGCCTAACGTGCATTATAACCAGTTTCCTATTAGAAATATTCGAAATATACGGAGACATTCAATTGGGAAAAGCCAATCATGTTCTAAAAAATATCTTTCTCTTTTTTCCAAATTATTGTCTGGGGAGAGGACTGATGGACATTGCGTTCAACGAGTACAAAAATGAATATTATTTAAAAATTGGTCAATACGACAAAATTGTCTCACCTTTTAAATGGGAATTAACAACAAGATATCTTGTAGCCATGGCAGGAGTAGGACTTTTATACTTTTGTGGCACAGTACTGTGCGAATACGGATTCTTTGTCGGTGGACGATCGTGTACTAGTTATAGACACCGTCAAAATTCCTCTGAAGACGAAGACGTTGCGGCCGAAAGAAAACGAGTGAGGGAGAACGGTGTATCGAGAGATGTACTGGTCGTTGATAATCTAACAAAAATATATATAACAAGAAGGCTGGGTCGTCACCTAGCTGTGGATCGCTCTTGTTTTGGAGTCTCAGCTGGAGAGTGTTTTGGTTTATTGGGAGTAAATGGAGCCGGAAAAACAACAACCTTTAAAATGCTTACTGCAGACTTGCTACAAACTGCAGGCGAAATTTATTTAAATGGTAGAAATTTACGGGAAGATAATATAGTCAAGCAAAATATAGGATACTGTCCGCAATTCGATGCTTTATTTGACGAATTAACTGCTAGAGAACATTTACAATTGTTCTGCAGACTACGAGGCGTTCCTGTAAAGGAAACTAAGTCTGTAGTGAATTGGGCCCTGAAGAAATTAGATCTGATTAAATTAGCAGATAAATCGTCTGATACATTCAGTGCTGGAAATAAGAGAAAACTCTCTACCGCGATCGCTTTAATCGGTCATCCAGCGGTAATATTGCTTGATGAGCCCACTACAGGAATGGATCCACATTCTAGGAGATTCTTATGGGATACTATATACCAATTGACTAAAGATGGACGATGTGTAGTTCTAACATCCCACAGTATGGAAGAGTGCGAGACTTTATGCACAAGAATGGCCATAATGGTAAATGGTCAATTAAAATGTCTTGGTAGTGCTCAACATTTAAAAAATCGTTTTGGGGACGGTTATACTTTAATAATCAGATTGAAAGGCCCTAACTACGAGAGAGATGTCCGTCGAGTGAAACGATTTGTGCTAGATAAATTAGCAGGTGCCGTTCTAAAGGAAGCTCATTACAATTCTGTACAATTCGAAATGAAGTCAGTAAATCTGTCCCTGGTATTTTCCGTTATGGAAGAATCTTTGAGAGATATGAACATAATCGATTATTCAGTTAGCCAGAATACTTTGGACAACGTAAGTTTATTTAAAAAAAATCTCTTATTATACAATATCTTCTTGTATTGTTTATATAATAAACACCCTGTAGGCAATATCAATGTATTTAATGACTAAAATATTCAACGTATTAGGTTTTCATTAACTTCGTTAAACAACAAACTGAGATAATAGAGGAAGAGAGTGAAGTAGAAATGACTTCTCAATCGATGGACGGCGACAGAATAATATTACTAGACGATAATAGCCGATTTGATGAATCACTGTTGGATACATCAGCAGAAGACAGAAGATATTTAGATAGTATAAACAGGGTTAGTTATTTTACTACACTTTTCTTCACATTGATAAAATTTATTATATTAAGCTATTTACATATATTTATCTACAGACGAGGTTGTCATTTTCGGGCCACAACGCTGTTATTTAATAAATAAAGAAGAAGCTCAAGTGCTTTCTAGATGAATATTTTTTCCTTACAAATTTTGCTCTTCATTTTTCCTTAATGACTGTGATATTTAGAATAATAATCTATCTTCAAAAAATTTTTATATATTGTACAATCAAATAAAAAAGTTAATAAACTAATTCTTTTAATAAAAGTTACATTCACAAAATAACATTTTATCAGATCCACTGAGAGATAGATTGATGATAGATAAATAGATAGATGGAGAGACAGAGGAGAAAGAGAGAATAAAGGCTTCGATAGTTTTTCGATTATCTCAATTTTTTATGGTAAATTTTCGTGTCCGTAATAAGGAGTGTAACTGTTGATAATTTTCAATTAATTAACTTTTACGATATATAAAGCGGTTTTACTTACTTATTAAGATAGGGCTGTTGCTGGTGGTGGTGCTGTTGTTGCTGTTGCTGCTGCTGAGTTGCTATCTGATTATTACAGTCGTATCCAACTTTAGTTGCATTTCCCGTAAGAATCGAATATAATATAGATGGTTGATAATTAGGTGAGCAATGAGCACAAGGATTAGGTCTTGTTGCGTATTGGCAGGATGTAAAATCAGGCGGATGATATTCTCGTTTAACGGATTCGAAAGGTACGGGATGCTCCATAACGTGAAAATAACGAGAGGCAAAGAAATGCTTCGCCGTTACTATACAAAGACTGTGCGACCTTGTGTCACGGAATTGCGCGTTACCCATTTCTCGATCAATATTCACGATTTAACGCCGTCTAGCTTTACGTATATTTAAGATTAAATTTCTAAAAGGTTGCTCAAACTTTAAGTAACTAATAATTGTTCACTGTTTCAGGTGTTTCATCGTCAAAGTACTTGTCTTGTTCATCCATTTCTAATTGGTTCATACAGTCATTTGCAGCGTCATTATCGATTTTCCTGTTCAAGAAGAATATATAATATACAATAATACTTGTCCAAGTACATAAGCCATTAAGCTAAAAATGTTCTTAACATTACTTACAGATAATCTACATTTTTATCATTTCCACTTAAGAAACTCTCCTGCATCCGTTTATAAAATTCTTCTCTTAACTGCAATTTTTCTTCTAGACTTATAACTAAACGAGTGTAAATGTATTTATGAGAAATATAATTAAAAATTTGCTTATATAATTACTTTTTTTGCTTTTCCTTTCCGGTTCATCGTTGAGTTCACTTTCGTCCGAACAGACGCTTGCATTGTCTTCTTTCTATAAGTTTCAGATTATCTTTTCATTAATATGATATTGATAACAGCGTGCAAAAGATATCATACTTCCGATTCTTCCTCACTTTCATAAGCGTCCCTTTCCTGCCGCTCTCTTTGATAATCCATTTGCTTTAATAACAAAGTCGAAAGGTTTTGAACGGAATTTAATTGCTGAGATTTTTCGCAAGCTTCGTTGTCAGTCAAATATTGACCAATGAGTTCCTCATATAAGCGAGGTGCTCGCGATTTCATTTCTTCTTCCCTAAGGAAAAGTGGTAATTTTTTTTATTTATTTAATTACGAGACTCTTTCAGGTGTAGTTATATTATATTTATCCTTACGAGAAATAATCCCCTTCCTTAATAAGTCGTTGTAAGGCTATATATCGACGATTTTTTTTTGTAACTACGTTCACTTTAGGCAGCGTTATAGTCTGCTTGTTAAATTTCTTACAAAGTTGATCAAAGTAATAGGATACTAAAGTGTTCCTTTCCTTTAATTTATCAAACACCAAGAGATCCTCTTGAATTAAGTCACCGTGGTAACGCTCTATAAATAACCCTGGTTTGGCAGACAGAATGTCGGAAAGAATTTCGAATCTTTCTTGGTCTGTTAACGGTTCTTCGTTTCGTTGTTGGTTCCTTACAAATACTGTTGAACTTGCCAATCTTTTAAGCATTTCTAAACGAGCCCTCTCAATTAGTGTCTCCTCACCCGGCCCCTCGTTAGCAATCGAAGAGTTCATGACCCAGCTCTTTGTGTAATGCAGCGTTGTTTTATGATTACTCTGAGCGATAACTGCCCTTAGAGCTTAGATTCTTAAAGAAATAATGAGGAGAATAAAATAAGGACCGTTCCTTATGATCAGAGCTGTCTAAACGATGATCTTTCTCAAATATTTAATAAAAGCCCTTTCAAAGTTACTGCGTACATATGATCTCTAGACAGAGTTAAATGAAAATTTTCTGAATTAACTCTACCAGTTTCTAGCAGAAATTTTCTCTAAATATTATCACTCCATCCGCCATCTATCGAAGAATTCCCAAACTGAAAAACATCCGGGCACTATCGGTAAACCCTGTTTAGGGCGATTCCAGGCAAGGCTGACTATTTATTAATTTCTCTCCCAATATTTTGATTATCTGAAGCGAATAGAATATTTCTCTTGTTAATTTTGAATCCTAAAAAGTATATTTTAGCCACTAGCTTCCAGTTATTATATCAATTGTAAGCATACTTTCCTTATTTATATTACGCATTTTACTCTATATATTGTCTTATAACCCAGATAACTCATGGACCAGAATAATATACCAATGGACGCCTCTCTTTCAACCGTATCCGGTTTACCAGGAAATAACGATATGTCATCATCGAACTACTATCCACCTATGCAACAGCAGCAACAGCAAATGTCTATGAATGCACTGCAATCATCTCCTGGTGGAATCATGCATTCTCCTCCTTCGAGCGTCTTTAATAATGCGGCTGCGGCTGCAGCTTCATCGAAGCATATTTGCGCTATTTGCGGCGATAGGGCTTCTGGAAAGCACTATGGGGTTTACTCTTGCGAAGGTTGTAAAGGATTTTTCAAGAGAACTGTGCGCAAAGATTTAACCTACGCTTGTAGAGACGAGCGTAGTTGCGTAATTGACAAAAGACAGAGAAATCGTTGTCAGTATTGCCGATATATGAAATGTTTGGCAATGGGAATGAAACGCGAAGCAGTTCAAGAAGAGAGGCAAAGAGTGAAAGAGAAAGGCGAGGGGGAAGTTGAGAGCACGTCCAGTGCTAATTCCGAGATGCCGGTTGAGAAGATACTAGATGCTGAAATGTCGGTCGAACCAAAGAGTGATACATATGTTGACGTTCAAAAAGAGCCAATGGTAAATATTTGCCAAGCTGCGGATTCACAACTATTTAATTTGGTTGAATGGGCTAAACGTATTCCACATTTTGTCGAATTGCCCATTGATGATCAAGTCACCCTTCTCAGAACCGGCTGGAATGAGTTATTGATCGCAAGCTTCGCTCATCGTTCCACAGTAATTGAAGATGGTATACTTCTATCAACAGGAATGCATGTCCACCGATCAACAGCTCATCAGGCAGGAGTTGGAATGATTTTCGATCGAGTACTTACAGAGTTAGTTTCAAAGATGCGTGAAATGAAAATGGATCGAACCGAATTGGGCTGCCTCAGAGCAATTGTACTGTTTAATCCAGGTAGGAACACATCTATACTTTCTGAGCGTATAAAGAAAATAATATATTCGACATTTAAAAATGTGCTTTGTCATGATAGATTCCAAGAGTTTACATGCCGTTACTGAAGTGGAGAATTTTCGTGAGAAAGTCTACGCCAGTTTGGAAGAATATTGTCGATTACAATATCCAGATGAACCTGGGCGATTCGCAAAATTACTATTGCGTTTACCGGCACTAAGGTCGATTGGTTTGAAATGTATCGAACACTTGTTCTTTTTTAAGTTTATAGGAGATACATCTATTGATTCTTTCTTACTCAATGTTTTAACTTCTCAGACGACCAATCATTAATTGTTTTTTGCTCTTTGTAACTTTTCTAAAGAGTGTTATTACTTTTTTTTTTCTTTTAAAAATTTATAGAGCATACATTTAGTCATGTTTTGTGAAATGATCTTTTTATTTGATTACATTTATGTTCTACATATAAAAAATATATAATTCTATAAATATAAACAAATAAATAAATGTTTATATACATACTAATACATATGTATATACAGTATTATTTTATATTCATAAACATATATACACCATATATATATATATATATATATATATATGAATTCAAATGTATGAAATGTGTATATTTAAACGTTACACATGCATTCTGAACGAATTTATATTAAAATCAGAAAGGAAAAAATGCTTTATTTAAGTATTGGAGGTATGACAGACTTTTACCATGAGTACCTGAGCAAGAACAAAGAGTGGAGCAAACACCTGAGAATAGCTATGAGATTTTGGTTCTTCGAATTTTGTCATGAGTAAAAGTTTAAATGTACAGACACACACAGTAATGCAGGTTGATGATATGAAACGAATACCAGCTTTCTTGTATTCATGATTCTTGCATTGTCTTATTGCTATAATAAGACACAAGTAGAACTGTAAAGCATCGGCAACTATTATTGGTATAAAAATAGGTTTCCAAGACCAGGAGATAATATTTTCTTGCTTTAATGCAGCTAGAATGGAAAAAGCTAATACGGAGAACACATGGAACAATAGTTCTAGACTCGTCATTCCGAACCATTGAACAACGTCTTGTAACCGTAAGTAAACTTTCATGCTTGATAATCTCCCCTTACCTGAAAGAAATATCGTGGAAGATGTTATTAGAACTGAATATAAAACACTTGTAATTAGGCAAAAGAAAATTATCTTACATGCGTCTTAAGTAGACACATAATTAAATGTTGTGTGAAACATTCATTTGTACAATGATAATATATTGATTTTACGCTTTACTTACAGGTACATAAAAGCGTTTAATTAATAGTGTATCAACTAAAATGGGTTCAAAGTTTGCCTGCCAGAGTACAAAAACCTGCCCAATTCTTTAGCAGTATCTGTTATCGATTAAATCTTATCTACGTTAATACTAAAAATAGACCGAATATGATTGCCTATAGACAAGATTTTATGACTAACAGAAATATCGAATATTGCCTATGTAGAGAAGTACGTTAATTCCTAAAAATATCTAGAATAATTGGATAATTAATTGAAAAAAAAATTCATACACGAATCCATAATATGACCTTGCCCTTTATAAGTATTATGAAAAACATAAGCGTACACACGGCAACCCCAGACGTTGTACACTATCAGTGATTTTCTTTTTTTTTTACACCTTTCAATGGATTAAGTACACAATTCGTACATTATGGAAAATAACAAAGACAGGTGCTTAACTTCAAGTAGTCCTATTATCGTTGTCTATATTAGAAACTCTACAGAATAATCTACAACTTTTACCAATCGATTTTGTCTCCTGCAGCGAATGATTGATAATATCTTTACAGCCTAAGCTTTTACAAGAAATCTGGATGATAACTTCATTAAATTTTAATTTTAAATATTTAACTTTCCATCAGCAAGATGATAATTGCCTCAAAATTGATTTTTAACAAATCTTACAAATCTGAGACGCACACTAATTTTTAAGGAATCGATTTATATGATAATCAATGACTTAATAATTAAAAATATATACTAACAGCGTAAAACTTAAAAAATTAAAACCGTCATTTATGAAAAGTATCAGTTTCTTTACCGGATATTTTCATGAATAATTCTTTTCGTACGAAATTTATACAAAAATATACAATTGAAATATTTCTTAGTAGAATTTATTAAAATTGTTTCGATTAATGTCTATTAAATGAAAATTTTAAGCTAGATGAAAAATCTGTTGAACTCTTTAAGACAACTTCCTGTTCCCATGTCAAACCGTTTGTTCTCACAAAATCGCTCAGATCTGTTAATTTAAACCAATCAGTAATTAAAAGGAATGGTTTTAAATATATTTTCATATTGGGTTTATTGAAAATAAGCAATTATTAATTTATAGTTTTTATGAATTCTTAATTTATTTTAATATTAGCTGTCAAAGATTTAATATTTGGATATATGATATAAAACAGAAAACATGACTTCATCATCCAATAAATGCTCCAATATACGTAAGCCAAAACTAAAACATAGCAAATACAAATCTTTGTTTATTTAACTTAAAAACTTTGAAACTTTTTAGAGGAAATTGTGGCACACACCTCAAAAGTCACTTGTGTGACTTTGGGCCAAAATTCTGGAAGAGTAATGGCTACTGGGGGTCAGGATAAAAAAGTAAATTTATGGACAACTGATAAACCTAACTGCTTAATGGTGAGGGATATTTTTAGAGAAAAAAAAGTTCATTTTCAGAATTTTTATTATATGATTGAGAAAACAGAATGTTTATTTAGCACGTTGCTGCAAAACTGCAAAAAAAAAAGAAAAATATTTTTAATAGCAACAATACAAGAAATCTATTCCTGAAAATTTACTTTTTTTTAGTTTTTATTTTCTTTTCTTAGAAATACTGTTTGTTTAAAATTAATATAAATATTTATAAACAGACCCTTTCTGGTCATACTAGTGGAGTAGAATGTGTTCAATTTAACAAAAGTGAAGAATTAATAGCAGCAGGTTCGTCTTCAGGCTGTCTCAAAGTGTGGAATTTGGAACAGTGCAAAATCGTTAGAACTTTAAGCGGGCACAAGTCAAACGTGAAAACTATTGACTTTCATCCTTGGACGGATCGTTATATTTTATCTGGTAGTAACGATACAAATATTAAATTTTGGGATATAGAACGTAAAGCTTGTGTCTACTCGTATCGTGGGCATAGTGCGGGTATCAATTGTGTTCAGTTTAGTCCAGATGGACGATGGTTCTGTTCTGGTTCAGACGACTCAACAGTTAGGATTTTTGATATTACTTCTGGAAAGCAGATATCGCAGTTGTCGGCCAATGCTGCAGTTAAAGCAGTTGCATTTCATCCAAATGAATTCCTTCTATGTTTTGCTACAGCCGATCGAACTTTAACTTTTTGGGATATTGATGTTTTTAAATCATTAGGTTCATCTAAATCATCTGATACTACATCAGATTATAAATGTGTGAAATTTCATTCTACGGAGAACTGTGTTTATGCTGCATGCAATGATTATTTAAAGGTATATAGTTGGGAACCTAATGAATATCTAGATTCAGTGAAAACTGGATGGGGCAATTTAAGCGACTTGGCATTTTGTAAAGATTATATAGTGGGAGTTTCTCATTCCGGCACAAATGTTGCAACATATCAGGTTACTCAAAGTCTTCTTCGACCTAACGCTTCCAATGACGATAGAGAAAATTTTGAAAAAGAATTAATTGAGAAGCATAAGCCTTTTAAGCGAGATGATAAACCAACTAGGCCAAAGAAATCTCATCAAGGAACTCCTCCTGTCCAAAAACTCTATACTCCGAAAAAACCCGACAAAGAAACGAAAGAAACAGAGAATAAATTTAAAGTGAAAGTCTTAAAAGAGGATCCCACAAAAAATATTCTTAAGATTGAACATAAGGCGGAACCAAATTCGAACATTGAACCTATTGAAGACAAAGACGTGATGAATGTGGAACCAATGATAAATATGAGTGACTTCATGCCAAAAACAAATAGTGATGCTAATGCTTCAAGAGCAGAAATTCCCGCATCACTGATCAAAGGTCATTCGTCAATGATAGAAGCTTTACAGGCTAGAGCAAAAAATTTACAAATCGTTAGAGTGCTTTGGTCTGCAGGAAATATAAGAACATCTATCGAAACAGCAATAGGGATGAAAGATCCCTCAATAATTGTCGATTTATTAGAAATTGTGTTAAAGAAAAAGTATATTTGTTTTAAGTAAAACAATACTTCAAAAAACATTAACTTTTTTTATTTCTTTAGTTCTCTTTGGACTCTTGATCTTGCCGTAATTATTCTACCAAGTCTTATTGAATTATTGAATAGTAAATATGAAAAGTAAGATGAATTTTGATTTTACACTTTTCTTTCATTATAGTTTAAATTTTTTTCAGTCATGTCTTAGTTAGTCTTACATCAGTGAGAACAATACTTCAGTGCTTCGCCTCAGTTATCAAAGCCAACATATCAACCCCGCCAAGTAGTAATTCCGTAGATATTTCCAGGGAAGAACGTTTTCAAAGATGCAAAGAATGCAATAGTCTATTACTAAAAGTTCGTAGCATTATCGACTCACCAAAGCAGTCAAAATACTTGACAAAATCTGCCTCTAAATTAAGAGAAGTTAAATTTTTATTTAAACAACTTGATTAAATAGG
This sequence comes from Dimorphilus gyrociliatus, assembly GCA_904063045.1. Lineage (NCBI taxonomy): Eukaryota > Metazoa > Annelida > Polychaeta > Dinophilidae > Dimorphilus > Dimorphilus gyrociliatus. The sequence goes on along the minus strand of CAJFCJ010000014.1, from coordinate 1,237,739 downwards.
CCAATACGATGAAATTAATTTATTTTTTTGTCTGGCTTTAATTTCTCTCCGTGTTCAATTTTAAAATATTTTCTCCCAAAAAGTTGAACGAATATGTTATTATTAATATTATTAAATAAGTAAAATTTTTCTTACAATAATAGTAATAGCAGTTTTGTCTTTAATGAAACACTTAACGAAATAATGTTTGTTGTTGGAAAGAAAAACATAGACAAAACTGTTAAGAAGAAAGTCATTTTTATCAAAAAGCATTTGTTTTTATCTATGCATGCGTTTTTTTATGTTTTAAATTATATGGAAAAAAAAAGATAGAAACAAAAAAAGAAACTTTTATAAAAACTACTAAAAGTGTACTAAAGCTGAATTTTTTTCTAATTTTTTTTCCTGGTGTTCAAGGTGATAGTATTTAATTGCACCTAATACATATAGTATATATATATATATATATATACATGTACATATACTGTATATATACTATATATAAATATATATTTTAAAAGAATCAATTATATTATAATAATATAATGATAAGCTTTTTTAATTAAATAAATAACTTCTTTTTTTATATGAATAATTGACTAATATGATTGTATTTCTTATTATTGAATAATCAGTAAGCAATTCTCTGAATATTTCGGTGGGGAGATAGATCATGAATTCTGCTATATGCATTTCAAACAAACCTACAATTATATGATAAAAGAATGATATGATTTATCATTTCTTCAGTTTTTGAAAAAAAGATAGTAGGCTTTGAAAAAAGCATTATTAAACATTACTGAATTGATCATTCTTAATCTTAAATAGTTTAATTAAAGTCAATATTTTCTGTCTTTATTTAGACTTTTTGGCTAAAATAACTCAATAATAGTCTTTTGTCTATAATATAGATAAATATTCAACAAGCTCTTTTGTTTATTATGTAAAATACCACTTGGCAATAGTTTTTGCTCTTTTTTCTAGTTTTTATGTTTTGAAAAGTAATGAAAGCATTATTCAGTTCCATTTAGATTTCATGAGATCGAAGTAGAAAGGGATGCCCAAACGAAGAGGTATATGAATCTAAATAGAGACGTAAACTTTCGTACAATACTTGGTTAGATGCCAAACAAAAACAAGTCAAGACAAAAAAACAAACGTACCATTCCATACACAGTCCATTTTTGTATCATAAACATTACAACTTTTGTTTTGAATGGCATGGTGGATTTATAAAAATAAACAAATGTTTCATCTATATCGTTATTTTTCCAACGAAGGGATCTCTTTATCCAAACGTTCTATATACTCAATACAAATTTCTTTTAGCCGTTGTAAAACACATTTTTCGGCCGTTTTTAGACGAGTTGCAAATGCCAAACGATTCTGATCCGACTTCGCAGCTGCCATATCCTCGTCCTTGGTGGTTGTGTAGGAAGCAAGAATCAAAGATAGTCGCTCCTTTAAAAGATTCCAAGCTTTTCGTTCAATCTCCTCTCCAGCTGGAGAATCTTCTAGCATCGATATTACAGAATAGTTATCAGATTCCAGCCATTTTTCGATGGTTGCTATAAAAAATAGTAGTAAAACAATATAGAAAACTCTATAGTTCATCAATCGACAGTTTAACATGATTACCTTCATCCATGTGGAACACCCTAATGAAAACATATAGCAGAGACTTCTCAGGAAGGTCACAGCTAATTTCGTAGCTACAAGAGGCTTCCAAGCCAAAGAGAGCCAGTAATTTCAACCGTTTAGCATACAATCGATCGGCCGTGCTAATTCCTTCAGAGAATATCGTTTTGGATTACAAAAAAAACAGGTTAAAGAAGACAATCAAACTCACCCAGTTTTATACGAATTGGATTCTCCAACGCATTAGTAATCTCTGGTACGAACCCGCAATGTAAAAGTAAATCCTGCAGAATTCGCTTCTTGCCATAGTTTATTGTAATTGGATTTCCAGCTTTTACAGCCTGCGTAAGATGACATTCGGCGTAACCATGATCCATCTTTTCTTTAGCAATTACATAATCCGTACTGGCTACTGCATTAACTTCATGATTACAGTTATCCCACAAGGGAACAAGTGCAGTATTAAAAGCTTCAGGATTTAAAGCATTTTGTCTAGTCATAATTACTGAAACGGCCCATCTAAAATAAAGGATTAAAAAACAATACATTAAGAGAATATCAATATAGATCTGTTTATTATAAAGACAAACAATTCACTTATACTGTATGATTTAAATATCTGTTTAAATAATAATAATAGTGGTAGTAATAATAATAATAATAATTACAATAATTATAATTATGATAGTGATCTATAAAAGCAAGAGAAACAGTAACTAGCATCCCAAATACCTGTATTGATCATAAGAGATTAATGGGAGCTGTGGATCACCATAAGCCTGAAATGGCAAAAGCGTGACGAATTGTTACAGCAAAAAACAATAGAACATGTGTGAAAAAAAGAAGGAAAATTATTTTTATGCATAAAATATAAACTGTACTATAAATAGATATAATATATATATAAATATAGATATAGATAAAATATATAAAATACATACTGTATATATATATAGATATATATAGATATATATATATATATATATATACTGTGTATATTATCTTGAAACGTGTATTATTGCATCATTTGTATATACATACCTGCAGGACTTTTGATAGATAAGCGTACTGTCTTGCAATATTTCGATATAGCTTTATTGCTTCACCTATAATAAATCGAAATAGATAATAGATTTATTTGGAAAGATAAAAGTGATAAAATTTTTTAAATCAATAGATTTTATAGTATAGTGTAGTAATTTTACCGAATGCTACTGAACCCTTGAGTCTTTTTAACTCTTCGTCGGACCAATACAATACTGTATCAAACGAATCGGGAAGAGCATCTGGTTAGGATGGAGAGAGGGGAACAAAAATGATTGTTTATTACAAATGAAATTTAATACTTATACAATGTTATTTACCGAAGTATACTTTCCAAAACGACTTTTTATTGAAATATTCGCTTAATAGATAAACTGCTAAAGCCACGTTTGGCATAAAGATGAGCATCTTATCCTGACTAATGAATTTTGCCACTGGACCATTTCTAGGCAGTTTCAAAAAGTAGTTATCGGGAATTGTCAAAATTACCTCATTCTCGGCCATATCCCTAGAGGCAACAAAACCAAATCCTTTCTTTTCATTTTCTTCAATTTTTATGCTCGATACATCAATCTTTAGCGAATCCTTTGCCCACTCCAGTAGCGCTTCCATGCGCTCCTTTCTCGGCGTGGTTGGCCGTTCAAAGGTCGCCTCTAGATTTCTTATTTTATCGACTAGGGAACGTGTTTGTTCGTGCGCTTGCCATTCCAGCTTGGCACTAGTAACACCTTCTTGCATTGCAGTAATACGCAAAAGTTCATCCTGAAGACCTCGCCTCTCAGATATAGATTGAATTCTTCTAGTTTTTTTCCCCATATTATTAAGATCTTTTCAAAACCAGTTGATTAATATCTTTCAGTCAATGATATATGAATAAAATAATGCTCGAAAGACCTTATGTTATATCTTTGTATTATCCTCTCCCCTCATGAAACTCCTCAATTACTCAAGACCGGTTTCTATTAGTTGGTTAACCGGTCAATACCGATCTTTCGACAAACTGGATCAGCGACATCTATAATAACTCACACCGTTACGTGAGGCCATCTATTGGCATATCTAAACGTTATTAATAGGCTCAATTGACTTGAATGGATGGCCGTAAAAACTACACAAATATAACCTAAGCCAAGGGATACATATGCTGTTTTTTTTTATGCAATAAATAAGAAAAGCAGATCGTTGTGTACACAGTAAAAAAAAATAAAATGAAAGAAAAGAACTTTTCTTTAATATGTAAATAAGATAATTGGCACTAGAGAAAAGCTCTATCTTGTGCAGTTAGAAATGAAATTTTTGATAATACTGATAAAGTCTTTATCTTCGTGAATATAGTTGTGTCCGCAGCCGGCTTTCGAATCGAATGCTATAAATTTGACACTTTTTCCGCATCCTTTTGCTGTTTTATATAACTTCTCTCCAAGGTGAATAGGAACGGAACGATCATCTTGAGCATGAAGGATAATAATTGGAGATTGAACATCGCTAATTTTACTTTCAGTTGAAAATGTAATATTTTGGGAACGAAGTGTTGAGACGAATAAATGAGCGATTGGTGGTATCCAAGTTAACGGCCTACCCATTGGATGCTGAGTAAACGCCTCATCTAATTTATTAAATGGAGATTGTAGAATAATGCCGTCGGGCTTTAATTCTTTTGGTATGCGTGCCGCAGCCGACACGGCCACAGCCGTTCCTAAAGAATGACCGTATATGAATATGGATGATTTAGTCCTATTCTTTAGCCAGTAATACGCCGTCATAGCGTCTTGAGTTATAGCTTGTTCAGCAGGAATGCCTTCGGAATCGGCAAATGATCCATAATCAAGAGCTAGCACATGAATCCCATTTTCCCTCAGTTTTTCATAAAGATCAATTCTGTGTTGAACAGCTCTTGTTCCTTCTCTGCCGTGTAAATATAAAAAAGCCGGCCGGTTGTCATGAAAGCTTTCCTTAAATGTTTTTCCAGAGTAGCTATACCAAGCTCCTAAACGCCGTCCATCCTCAGTTTCAATATATAAATTCTTTGTAGAATTCAAGCCCAATAGCTCCGGTTTTGTTAAATCCGTATAAAACGGAATACGAATATCATTGAGCAGTATTATTCGTGGTAAAATAGATGGAATACAAATTAGACCTATTGCAATTACAGTATATAAAACTATAATGGTGCATACTGTAAATTTGATGATGAATTGTAGTATCATTGATCTGTTAAATTTGTATAGATAAATATATTTATAAATTTATAGAATATAGACAAAAACTACTTTTCATACTTTACTAAACTAGATAAAAACTTACACATGGTCGTAAACCACGCCTATTTTATGATGAAGCTCTTCCGGTGAAAATTTTTGGGCTGCACGCTTCTTTCGGTACTTTCTAGATGATTTCATTTCAAGAGAAAAAAACTTATTTTGAACGATTATAAAAGAAAATAAGATAAACTCACGTAAACGGACGTTTTACCGGAGCCATGTTTGACGACCGACCGTATCTAAGCGGCCAACGCTGCTGTTTATTAAACAGCCTAGTTTTATGCGGCGTTGTTTTTCGATAATAAAAAAAAAAGTCGAGTTGTATTGAAAAGTAAATATGGTTAATAATGAGCCTGTTAATGTTCTAAGCCTACTTTATATATTTGGCATGATGTAAAAACAAAATTACAGGAAGAGAGAGAGAGAGAGAGAGAAAGGAGAGCAAGGGAAGAAAAATTCATCACAGTTTAATAGTTTTTTTCCACTATGAAAGAAGATTCATTTAAACAATCGCTCTTTTGATAGAGTAAAGTTATTAAATAGGTTTACACTTCATTCTCTATTCTTCAAACCGGAACAATCTATTGAGATAAGAAAGAAAAAAGTCATAGATTTATATGATAGATAGGCCTATATATCAAAACAAAAACGGAATTATCATTATCATAAATACATAGATGATTAAATTGGGGAGGGAGGGAGGAAAGAAGGAAGGAAAGAGAGAAATAAGCAATACAAACCTTATAGCCAATGTACAAGTGAAATTGTTTATATCTGAGTACTTTTCTTTGTGAAATGTAATTATCCCCAGTAGAGATGTCGATACAAAATTTACTAATAATCGAATCACTTGAATTACTTGTATCAATAAAAACACCTTTAAGATGGATATATCTTCCAGGTATCTTTAATCTCTTTGAATAATAGATTGTGTAAATTGATTTACGGTTGTAATATCTATAGTAGACTATTTTCGATCTTAATTTCAATAATCTTAGAAAACTGCAATCGCAGTATAAACCAATGCAGAGAAATGGGAAAAAAATACCGCAAAATCCTTCTCTATTCGTCCTATCTTCATTTATGAACTTTGTCTAATTAGTTGATGTCTTAGATTAAATTATTTTACGTTACCTTTACGTTTACAAACTCTACTATGTTTGTCAAAAACAAACTTTATTTCATGAAGCGTAAAATATTTATTCTTCACTTTAGATCGAATATTCTTAATATATTTCCATTCTCTAACCCGATTTAACGTTTCTTCCTAAAACAAATAAGAATGTTTTTATAAACGATCTAAGAATTATCAATCAACCTGTTGATTATAACAATTCTGATAATATCGGCCATAAAAACGTTTTCCATTTGTAGGGCATACTAGGGCTCCTGAGGCCTTTTCGCAAACTTCTCCTGTGTATGAAGAAGGCTTACAAACCGTATTGCAATTTAATCCATAATAATTACGAGAACACGAAAACTAACAGGTAAATAAAATAGGAAAGAGCATAATTAATTGGTTTTAATAAGTAGTAAAGAAAACTATGGCTATTCGTAAAAAACCTTGACATATAGATGTAAATTTACTCTACTTCCATTGATGATTATTTGATTGTATTCAATGCTTCTATTTATAGTAAAATTATGTGAGAATTCTTCTATTAGTTCTTCTCCATTAATATCTTCATCGTATAAAGAAGCATATAGGTAAACACTTTTTTTTTTAATTAAGGGTATTTTAAAAGGATTTGGACGGTTTGCGAACGTTAAACCATACCATCTTGACCAAATGTTACTTTTGCTATAAGTCTCTGCAGTTTTATAATATTCGCATTGGCATTTTTCCAATTTGAATGGGCATGAACCTATACAAAACACTCTGAAATATGGATCGCAGCGTGCATGCTCTGTAATCAATCCCATAGAAAGGTTTAATTAAGCTATTATTGATCATATGATAGTAAAATATTTTAATACCAGAACTAGCCGTATCACAGCCGGCATTCTTTTTAAATGAATATCCTCTTATCCTAAAATCCATGCGAAAGTGTGCCGTATGACATTGATTACTAATTAGTTCTAAGAGGAAAAGTGAAAAGAAACTAGGGGCTAAATCTTTAGGGCAGAGTAGTAAGTTTCTCATTGTCTTTCATAGTAAACAATAAAGGAAAATGTAAACAATCAATATTGTTTATATAAATATCAATTGGAAAATTTGAATAAGTATTACAAAAAGAAGTGTTTTGAACAAGCAACAGGTAAAGGAACGCTCATTTCGTCTATTTAAATAGAAGTAAATACGATATATGCCGTCGTTTAAATTAAGAAAATATTGCGTTGAATTTTTTATGCATTAAAAATTAGTTTACAAAAGGATAAATCCAGTATGCTTGTCATTAATTGTAAAAAGATTATAATAAATGAATACTAGTGCACTGATGTTGACAGAGAGCTCTAATCGGCTCCTATTTATATATATATTAAACAAGCAAGCACATTCTGAAATACTTTAGAAAGGTAGTTAGATAGATAGATTAATAGAGGGAGGGAAAGAGAGAGAAAGCTGGAGACAGAATGTGAATTCACTCCGTAACAATTATTTTACAGCAGTTTTTATTTTTTTCTTCGTTAATCTATTCTATTTATCCAGCAGTATTCAGTTAGATTCTTAAAAAATTAAGAATAATAATGTTAATATACAGAGAAATCCTTTTTTTAACTAAAAAATCCATACTTTTTATGTTAAAGAGTTCTTTTTCAAGAGATAAATACCCGGATTAAAAACTGAAAAGAATTGTTCAAGTTCCTAATGATCAGTCATTTGGCAGTACTAACTCTTTCTTTAAATCCGAACACATCAATTCTATTGCGTTTAGTTTGTCGTTCACTATTTGAATATCTGAGCAAAAGCCTTCTCTGTATAATTTAGTACTAATTAATTTTAAAACGCCTTTCATTCGCGTTCGACTTTCAACTTCTTCCTTTTTATCGTCTTTACAGAAATCGATGGCACGTTCTATTAGATTCATTGCATCTTTCAAACTTTCTGAAGTTATCTTCCTAAGAGGGACAGGGGTACTAGGCAGTGGGGGACTCTTTTCAATAATGACATCACCATCGTCATCATCGTCATCATCATTATCTCCTTCTGCCGCTGCCTCTTCTCCTTCCAAAGATAGACTACTTCTGCAAGATACAAACGATGTATTTGGTAAATCAGGTTTCGTAACGTTATTGCTCAAGTTTTTTTGAGGGGATGATAGGCTGGCGCTGCCGGTACTACCACGATTAAACGTAATAAATTTCGATTTATCTACAGTTTCATTCGTTTCACTTTTAGTAACCATAACAGAAGCTGGAGAATTTGAGACTACACTATTAGTTACTATCCTTTTAACTGAGTCAGAGTCGTTAGTTTCGTCATCCGAATTTTTCCAACTGTAAACTCTGTGTTTGGTGGGCGATTCATCTTTATTTCTAGTTCTCCATGCAGAATAAGTTTTCGGTGGGGATGAGTCCCCATTCGGTGTATTTCTGTCAGAATTACTAGGTGACGAGTTTGAAGCCCAAATTGATAATGGTCGGAATGTTTTTGAAGAGTCTCCGCTTAATGGTGCTTTAATGGGTGATGGACTAGTACTCGAATTTGTTGAGCTTGTTGATGGAGGTGTCAATTGAATAGGTGCAGGGTCATCTGGTTCGCCCTCTCGGGGTTCATCCGCTTGGCCAGTGCTCATAGGCTTTCGAGCAGCTGCCAGAGGTCCTCGAGCGGGTTGTATTGACCTTTTCTTGAGCATTTCTTTCGTTTCTTCAATGGATACTTCTCGCCTGGTTGTAGCTAATGCTTTTTTCACGAAAGAGTCATACCGTTGTGCGCTGAGGGCTTTGTCATCCTTCTCTGCCTCAACAGCGTCAAACAAATTTGGGGTGGATTTAGCTGCGGTAACCGTAGCAGAACCATCGCCAGTTCCTCGAGACCTCCGTCTAGAAGTCATTGTTGAAGTTTTATTAACTGACATGGTGCTTCCTGAGCGTGAAGACTTTTGAAGTGAAGCAGAAGTTGGTGCTGCATAGGAAGATTGTTTACTGTTATTCACTGACCTTCGACGAGCAGCAGTAGGCTTATTTGTAGGTGATGGAGGTGATTGTTGAGCATTATTTGCCTGGGAGGCAGCTAATAGAACACGAGCTGAGATACTTAATCTTGATGGATCAAGAGGAGTGTCTTCCTGTTGCTCCCTGGGAGGTGGTAGCAACGAAGAAGGGGTAGACGGAGCAGAGTCGTCACTATTAAAAGTTTCTGCGTCAGGAGAATTTGAATGAACATCATACTTAGCAGAATCTGATCTTTGAGGTAGATATACTACTTCATTATCATCAACTGTTTCTACCTCTACAGCATCGTCAGATTCGGACGAATGCATCTCCGGGACATCTATTGATTCAGATTCGCTGTCATCGTCACTTCCGCTATCAGCCACTACTATAGGGGCAGATGCTGGTCTAATAGGTTCACTATTTCTTTTCCATTTTGATCGAGGAGTTCCAGTTGCATTATTATCGACAGCTCTTTGTGCCCAAGATGGTAAAACTGCACTACTAGGATCTTCTGGTTTTAAAATAACTTTTGGAGAGAGGGAAGCGAGAACTTCGTCAATATTCGGCATTAATCTACCTGAAGGAGAGGCTATCTCATTTTTGTTTGATATAGGCGACTTTTTCGCTTTTAATGATTTCGATCTTAGTGTATGTGAGACTTCTGTTGGTAAAGTCCACACTAAGATAACTCCGTCGGCACCAACCGTGACAAGGCGCTTATTGTCTGGTAAGAATGCAACGTCTGAAACTTGTTCTGCGTGACCGCACAATACAGCCCAACATTCTCCCGTATGGGAATCTCGTAATTCTACAGTTTTATCACCTGTAACAACAGCCATAACACTACAAGTTCCCTTGTCCGTTTGTAGACGCGTAACTGATGAGCAATCGTCTGCTACTTTCAAGCTTCTTTTCAATTTGCCACTTCTAATGCTATAAACTCTGATAGTTCTATCATTGCAGGCAGCCAACAAGTGGTTTTTATTACTGTCTAACTGCAGGTTGTAGAAAGTTGCTTTTCCAGCTTCATATTTATCTAAAGTAAAATCAATTGTTCCCGTCTGTTTGTCAACATTCAATGTTCTAAATAAAAGAGAACGATCTGCTGAGCAAGAGATTAATTTTAATTCATCTCCACACTTTGCCCATAAGACACCTTGAACAGCAGCTGAGTGATCTATTTGAGTGGCTACTAAACCGTAGTTTTGATCTCTATGGAAGACATGGAGCATTCTGTCACGTGATCCTGAAGCCAGCAGCCGTAAACCCTTATGGTTTACAAAGCTTAGTGCAAGAACTTCTGAGTCATGAGCTTCTAATGAGGTTACTTTTTCCCAACTCTTAGTATCGTATATATGAATATTACCAACTTTATCTCCGACAGCTACCTGAAGTCCATCTTCAGCAAAAGCAATAGTTTTAGCTGCACCTTCTGATTCAGGTAGAACACGTACTATTTTCAATAAATGTTTACTATATATATTTTGTGATGCACACATCGAGTCAAGAGTCCAAACTCTTAAAGTTCCATCACCGGAGACAGTATAAAAACTTGAATTATATACATCTATGCCATTTACTGCTGCAGAGTGAAAGAGATGAGACCTTTTCTTTCCAACCCCTCGTCTCATATCTGACATATCCCAAACATATAAACTTCTGTCCTTATAGACAACACTCACTAGCCGACGTTTTTCTCCATTCTCTCTGACAATATGCTGTCGAACTGCAATTGCGTCCGGATATTTATCACTAGTTTGAATTGGTATTTTTGAGGCAACGTCAACGTCTAGAGGATGGGGGCTTGGTAAAGTACATATAAAGTTTAGATCGCAGCTGAACACCCTTACAATGCCATCGTTACAACCAACATAAGCACATTGGTCATTTATATCTAAGCAAAGTCCTGAAGATGCGCGAACATCAACCCATTTAACAATAATTCTCTTGATAGCGTCAATTTGACAAAATTTGGCAGATTTCGTAAGAACGAAAACTGTGGAAGGACCATTCCATCGAACACCAACAAAGTGATTATCTTTTACATCTCCTAAAAGAGCATTTCGACCGTACAATACCTTCTTTTCTGCTCGGGTACCATCTCCTAAATACCAGAACTTTACGTGCCTAGATCCTACAGTTACAAGAGTGTTATCGTGCACAGCGGCGTCGACCACCCTTGAAGCGACCTTGTTAGAGGCTATTTCTTTACCTGTTTGCCATTGCCAGACGGTAACCAGCTGATCGTTCTGGGATCCAACTGAAACTAGCATATCGTTACCTGCCCACACAACACAGTTAATGCTAAACTTATGGAGAGGGCCAAGAGAAGCGACACATTGTAGATCCGCTTTTGACCAGACGCGAGCATGAGGATCATGGCCACTTTCGCCTGTAGCCAAATTTCGTCCGTCTGGACTGAAAGCAACGCAGGTCAAAATTTTTCGTGCATGATTAATAACGTGTCTTTGTGCATCCGTTTTTGAGTCATATAAAACCAGAACGCAACCAGCAGTGTACGCCAGCTGTCCATCGTCGCAAGCAGCCGCTAGACAGGCGCCGTTTGTGACCGTCAAGCCGAGAACTCTCTCTAAACAGGCCTGAAATCAATTTCCTTTTTTACCATTCAACTCAAAGTTATTCAATTCATGAAAATTTTTCAACTTACTCTGTCAGCTAATGGAACATGTTTACTCTTTCGGCGAAGAATGGGTTGTTTACCAAGTTTGCGTATATTGGGAATCAAATTTTCCATTTCGCACGAACCGCCATGCGGCGGTAAAAAAGAAATTTACTAATACCCGGTTGTTAGTCCGAAAAACCTGGTTTTTTCGTTAGAATAGTCAGACCTCCTTGAAGGTGCAAAACGAACTGGCCTGGATCTTGGCTCCGATCTCTTTACAAAACTGTTTTCACTAATATTGACAATAGCAATTGGATACCAGTTTATCAACAGTACTGGCGACATCTATTGGTTAAAATTTTTAAAACATTATGTAAACTTTTGTAAAGTGCTTTCAATCCTGTTTGTTAAACGCACAACTATTTGATAATAGCTATTTTAATTCATTAAATAATTTAAACGAATCTAATTACTATACAAAATGAAATATCTTATGAAAACTAATAGAGATATTCTAAGATAATTAGATAAATTATTGACTAGCTAAGAAAAGAAATATTTTAATTTTAAACTAATTAAACTAATTAACATATAACGAATATAGAAAATATTCAAATCAGAAGCGTTTTGATAAAAGGAAAGAAATCTCTTTTGTTAATAAAAGAGAGCCTCTTAGCAGTCATTTTTAGTACTACTTCAAATATTCAAAAATACAAAACGAAAAGGCTTTCTATTCACAATTATGACAGGATTAATTTATATATCTTTATATTAATATAAATATATACAAACAACCTATAGGAAAGTTTAATAATTCTTTTCTTAAATAGAGCTATTTAATAGAAAAACTAGCTGAATAGAATCCTCCATTAAGATATAGACTTTTTAGACAGATAACGTCTCAATATTACTATTATTATTTTATTACATATTAATAAACAGACTATTTAGGTTAAATATAATCAAAAAAAGCAAATGGCGCTCAAAAATCGTAGAGTTGAATTTTTGAGAAAAGTGAAAAGAATGAATTAAAGCAGTTGTTTAAAATTTACAAATTTACAAATATACAGTACAAATTTATACACACTAATGATTTAAAGGTGTGTAAATAGCAGATGTAAATACTATGGATCATATATTGATGTTAATAATGTGTAAAGTTAGATATATATGCAAAATTACTTTTGCGAAATTTTTTGAATTTTGCGCCATTTGTTCTACTTCCTGTTGTACCTGTTCTGTTTTTTCTCATATAGCAGACGATGCCTTGTTTTAAATAATACAATCAATTTTTGTCATCTTTTTTTATTTACCAATAAAATAAACTATATATATATTTTTAAATTAAATTTATATAGTATTAACTAAAATTCCTACCTCGCTTGAAAACCATTCCTCATATTTTATAACCACAACTTTGTGAAATTAGGCTTCAAACCACACTTTATTCCCGATGAATGAAAAGTCCAGAGGTAGGCATTGAATAACAATATTACTTTATAACTGATTTTATACTTGTGATTAGAGGAGAAATTTAAACATTTTGCTCTAAAATTATCGAATTACCTGTCTCAAGATTGGGAGAAATTTATGTTGCATTTAGGTTTAGATGACAAACAGATATCAGATATAAAACGCTTGCCATCCAGCTTTGGAGTAAGATATGAAATTTGCGTTAAAGCTCATACAAAACTTGGATCAAAGTTTTTAAGCGAAGCCAAAATACATCTTAAAGCTTGTGGAAGGGAAGACGTTTACAGTAAAATAGGTTAATTAATTAAAATACTGAATACACTTGTATTAATGTATGTAATTTTAAAGAAAATGCTTCAATCGATAATGGCTATAATGAAATTTTCTCTATCATATCAACTTCAGTAACGGATAGTAAATTTTATATATTATTATATGGATATGATAACGCACAATCAGTATTTTCAAGCTTAAGACAGCACAGAAATCATTCAGATTTGGCTTATGAATTATTAGATAGGTACTCAAAAGAACATTCAAACAAAACTTTCTCTCAATTAGCCGAAGATCTTGGGACGGCTTTACTTGAAATTGGTAGAAAGAAGACATTCCGCCTTATGAAAGAATTTGCAGAAGAGTTGAATGAGGAATATAAAATTGACAGGAAACGCGTTAGTGAAAAAAGTGCGAAAGTACTTCCTTCGGCTAATAACGAAGGATTAGGTAAAAATTTGTTCATTGTTTACATTCTCCATTTTAACTTAATATTTGATATTGTTTTTAAAATAGATGTGCAAGATTGTTCGAAGAATGAATTTATCAATATGAAATTCGCAGTAATTCCTTCAAGGAAAGAAAATGATAAGAGATTTTAAATACGTAATTGTTTTTCAGTAATAACTGTTAATATGTTTAAATTTTGAAACCGAATATGAAGAATGAATACTTTTTCTCTTCGTCGAGTTATAACTACAAACAGTAGTTTTATGCCTAATATAATAAATTGTTTTGATTATTTTTGATTCGAGGATATTATTACTTTCTTTCTTCGTTCAATCGGACTGTTAAAGTTTGCTTTTAAAAACGAAAATAGATAGACTGGTTTCTGATGCGCATGCGCGGTTTAGTTTCCTATTTAGATTGTTACTCTAAACTGTCAGAATATGAATTCTCCAGTGCTGCTACAGTTTCTAAAAACTATCGCTGATGAAGTTAGCGAGTATGGTGAACAGTTAGCTATTGAATTGGGAATGGAACCAGAAAATCTGGAGGAGGTGAGAAGACGCCTAATCGACAAAGTTGTAACTCAACAAATTCGTATTGATCAAAGTATCGATAGAAAAATTATAGAGGAAGAAATACGTCGCCATGGTATACATATAGTAGCATCAAATTCCGGTATTTGTCATAAATATCATGTATGGTAATAAAACAGTATATCATTCTATTCTGATTAACAGAATTAACGTATGCCTATCTGAAATGGGTAACAGTGAGAATTCCATCGGAGGAAGAGAAGAAGGATAAAATATTAGAGGCGTTAAGGATAATGGGTAAAACTGAAATTGCTACATCGTTGGATGAAGGGTGGCGACGTCTGACAGTATCCAGTAACAGGGGTAACTTTATTAATGTCCTTTATGCTGTATTATTAATAATATAGTCTTTTTCAACATAAGCAAATGACCCAACCGTTAATAATCTTCAGCATTCAAATGAAAGACCAGCAGCTCGTCCTGAAACACGAGACAAATGTAGTAGACTTGAATTTTTCCCATTAATTTATGTGATTTTAATTTAATTACAGTTGAAGAATATTTAAGGAAATTAGCCGAATTGTTGTCCTCCGAAGGTCCTACTTTAGCATTAAATTTGGGAATGTCTTATGATGATGTACAAAAAGCAAGTGGTTCATGTACAATTGTAGACGCGAGAAGGATAGCATTAAGACAAAAGTTACAAATTGTTGGTTCGGATGCACTTAAAGCACAAATGATGAGAGTTTTAAAATGTCTTAAAAGGAATGATTTAGTGTCTATACTAGGTAAAAGTTATTAAATCAATTTATTTCTATCATAAACAATCCTTTTTGTTCCAACTAGAGAGTGAAGGTAACATAGAAAAATGGATAATGATTACATCAAGCCAAGTAGGTGAAGAAAATTTTTTTAGATTTATTTGTGGATTTGATGAATACGAAGTATCATTGAAAATGGTGACAACAAAAAAACACTATTCTGACGTCAACTATGAATTACTACAGCTATTTTGTAGAAACAATAGTAATTTAAGCGAAATAGTTTTGAGAGGCACCATAAATAGAGTCCTATCAGAATTAGGACATTTGAATACTTTAGAAAAAATAAATGATTTCTGGAGAAGTTTAAATGAAGTTCCTGCTGCTAATGGACACTCAGGTGGTAAATACTTGCTTAATATGCAATTACTGATTAATAGTTATTTTTAAAAAATATATCTAGAACGGCAGACAGAATCCTGTAGAGAACTATCGTATTCGTGTGAATCGGAGATACATAGTTTTAATGGATAATTTGACTACTGTACAGCTAACATTAAACCTCTTCAACATTCAAAGAGTATTATATGAATACTGAATGAAGAGTATATGATTTACAAGAAAAAAATAGTGAAACGTGAAAGATTGCTTGAACAGTTAAAAATGCATAAAAATGTTTTATGTATTTTACGAAGTAGAAAAGAGACTTTTGTTTACAAATACAATTCTAAACTTTATTTAACTATAAAACTATAAGAACTATAACCTTCAATAATTCTTAAAAGTATATTTTAGATGGTTATTAACCTTTAATAACCATATATGAACTGGTAATCACATAGTCATTCTCGAGAATGGAAGCGTCTAAGGCTTACGATTTATTTCTCGTTCATGTAGCTGAAATTGTTTCAAATAAAGGTCAAAGTTTGATGTTACAGTTAGGTTGGGAAATAGCTGAAGTTCAATGTGTACAGGTTCGAACGCCATATGAAAACGACCTTCAAAGGTTAATGAATGATCTGTGGGAAATTGAAGATAATAATTTTAGAACGTGTGTTAAGCAAGCATTAACGGAGTCTGGTAATAAAGGCTATCTACATTTGTTAGGTAAATAAGTAAATATATTGTATATACAGTATAGTAAAGAATTTTGTGAAGGTTATTTCAAATATTAATACTTAGGTGAAGCACAATCTGAAACACAACTCATTAGGAAGCTTTCTGAAAAAATTCAAGATGATAGATTTTATTATCGTCTATTAGGACTCAAAGCGATGGATAGCTTAGGTCAGAGAAGGCATGAAGAAACCCCAGATTTTTTTCAAGTTAATTTGAAATGTTTGCAAAAATGGTCAAATAATCAAGAATATTTGCCATCTACTAGTGAAAAGGACAAAATTCAAAGCAGAGTTAATACTATTCTCCAAGCTTTAGTAGACATTGGAAATGCTCGTGCTTCTAAAAAATTGAGAATAAAATGGAACGAGTTGTTGAATAGAAGTCTACCGTTCTCGCAGGAAGAAACATATGGGTTAATAGATGAAATTAAACTGATAAAGCTCTTTAGCTTATATAAATTTTCTATATTGAACAGGTCAGACACTATGATGGATATACCTACCTAACTGTTTGTCAATGGAACACATATCAAAACAGAAAGTTGAAGGGGAAAAGTCGATACGACAAGATAAAAAATATTATTTAACAAAATTATCATAGTCTTCTTTTAATAGTTAACAATATATTCATATCTGTTTATATCAAGGGTTTAGAGGCTCTAAACTTTCTTTCAACAATTTCTTGGGTTATCAACAGTTTTTCCTCATTAGTTAAATATTTTTGACACTCTATAAATTGTAAAATGCCAGTTGTCTGATCATTGGAGAGTGTGGAGTTTTGAATATTTAGATTTCTAACATAGTAACAAGATTTAGATATTTCTGTAAATAGCTCTTTTTCAATTTGTGAAAGATCAGTTGATGATAGATTCAGCTCTGTAAGATTAATTTGTTTTCCTATGAACTTAGCAAGAGATTCAACCATATCTGATGAAAACTTGCAACGTTTCAAGTTAACCGTCAATATTGTGGGAAAAGTATGAGATGCGTGTTCAAATAGATTTTTTCCTATTGAACCTTCCAGTATTGTATGTGATAAATTAAGATGGCTCAAATTGTTTTGACATTCAATAAATATCCCAAGAGAGGTAGACATTTTAGAACACAGTAAACAACCTACTAAGATCAAACTGGAGATGTATTTAGTGTATTTAGTGTCAACTTTTCGTGAGAATATATTGGTTCCAATTTCGTTTGTGAGATCTGTGCGGGATAAATCAAGAGTGTTCAAAGAATCTTGATATTTAATGAATATTCCAAGATACTGGGCCATGGAAGCGGAGAATTTGCATAGACTTAAGTTAAGATTTATGATCTTACAACAGTCACAGGAGATATTTGAGAATAGCTGCTTTCCAATATCTCTTGTAAGATTTGTTTTAGACAAATTCAGTGTTTTAAGATTGACCGCATAACCAAGAAATATTCCAAGCGTCTTTGCCGTAGAGGAGGAAAATGTAGTTTCAGATAAATTTATCTCTGAAATAGTTGAACATATCCCACTAGTTTCAAACAAATTACTTCCACACTCTTCCAATCGTAAATTACTTACATTAAGTATATCCAAATGCTCATGCCTAATAAGTCTTCCAAATAAGTAAGCTGTTTCTTCTGATAGAGTACAATGATGCAAATTAAGGCAAATGATTGTTTCATAACAGAAATGAAACTCTTTATTCGTATTAAGCACAGATAAATCTGTTGAATTTAAATCTAAGACATTCAAGCGTTTTTGATTATCAATAAATTCTATTAGGTATTCCGCCATATCCCTTGAGAAAGTGCACTTACCCAACTTCAAATCTAAGATGTTACAACATTTTTCCGAGATCGCCCTAAATAAGTTACAACCAATTTTATTTTGCATGTTTATGCCAGATAAATCAAGAACTTCCAAATTCGTTTGACGACCAATAAACAGCCCAAGTTTATCAGCCATATTTACTGATAATTTACATTTGTGCAAGCTTAACTCGGTAATTGTATTATTATCATTTCTATAGCTGTCACTAAATATTTTCAAACCAATATTATCTTTTAAATTGTTTAATTTTAGATTTAATTTTTCCAAATGGCTTTGTTTGTTAAGGAATATTTTAAAATCTTCCATTTCTTCTCTTGAAAACTCGTATTTGAATAAAGTAAGCTTTTTGAGAGAGCGACATTTGCATTCTCTATCGAAAAGATTATCAAATTTAGACTCGTTAATCTCCAATACTTTTAAATGTTCTTGTCGGGAAATAAAATTCCTGATAGTTGCTCCACAGAATGTTGACGAGAAAATCTTTAGTTCTTCAAGTTTTGAAACGCGGTTAATGAAAATATTCTCATAATTTTGACAATATCTATCTTCCAGTTTAACTCTAGACAAATATAAAGTTTTCAGCATCTCCTGTCCCGATAGCAAGTTCCAAATTTCTGAATTAATTATTTCCTCCGATCTGAACGCAATTTTTAATGATGTTAAATTAAAATTAGCTGACAATAGAGAAAAATCTGTATTTTTCATAAAATGTTCATTAATTGAAATTTTCTCAACAGTCTTTTCCTTTTGATCAATAATCTTTTTAATTTCTAAACTCTCACTTGGCGAAAGGATATCATCGAAAATAATGAACTTTATTTTGATTTCTAATTCAGAAATCAAATGAAGATAACTCTCTCTCTGACCGCTTATAAGCGATAATTGTAATATCTTTAATTCAACAATATCATCGTAGTTAGAGAGTAAACTGTTGATCATTTTTAAATTAAACTTTTTGCTGTTAACTAACTCATTTAAGCTTTGGTTAAATAACGAATCATTGACAGATTCAGTAGAATTAAGAATACTAAGCTTTGGTAGAGATTTAATACACGAATACATATTTGAAATTACATATTTTGAAAACTCATTGCCATAAATATAGATCTCTTTAAGATTATTTTCCTCCGTTGATACTCTTTCAAAAAAATAGTTCAATGATCTATCCTTAAAGTTATTTTCCGATATATCTAATATTTGAACCATACTAAAACTTTCCAAGTTCCTACCAATCTGTTGTAGGAATTCTTCCGGTAAATTGCAATTTCTTAAATATAGCTCTCTGAGATATTGAAAAAATGCAATATTCTCCAACTCCACATAACATTCGCTTATATAATTCTGTGAAAAGTTTAAAATCTTAAATTTCGGTAATTTTAGTAATGAAACAAGATTTTGACTTTCCAAATGGCAGTTTGAACAATCCAATTCAATTTCTTCCTGTTCTGTGAATATCTTGAATTTTAAGAATTCTTCAAAACTATCACAATCTAGATTATTATTTGAAATATTTATAAAAGTCAAATTGGAAAGTTTTTTCATACAATTCCCTAAAATATTAAGACCTTCTGGATTTATATTGCAGTTGTTCATAACAAGTTTTTTCAAATTGAAAGAACTTGAAAGAATTTCCTTAAATAAATGAAACATTCTCTTTTGATTTGTTATATCATTATAGCTGAAGTCAAAGATCTTTAAATTAACAAAACTTTCCAAGTGAATAAAATGATTTCCAATCCATTTAATGTTTATGGAAGATAATCCCAATTCCACTAGATTTTTCAATTGAATTATTTTCTCAATAACCGGCGAAAGTATTGTACTCTTTGACAAAGTTAAAACTTCAAGATTCGGATTAAATGCTATAAAACTCTTATCGTTTTCGCTCAAAGCTTTATAGTTGTTAATTTCAAATACTTTGATATATTGCCTTTCATCTGCTAAACTTCCTATAGATTTCGTTGTTTCAATGTTAAAATCATTACCCTGTAAGGATATTTCTGTAAGACTACGATTTTCTTCAATTAGTGTTTTTAAACTATCAAAATGGGTGTCTGACAACTGACAAAAAGAAAAGTCAATAGCCTTCAAACTACGATTAGATTTTAGGCAATTAATAAAATTTTTGAACTTCTGATCTAAATTAGAAGGAAAATTTGAATAGATTGATTATTTACAATGTAATGTTAATTAAACTTACCTTCGATTTTATTAAAAGATAGATTCAATTTATATAAACGCTGACAGCTAAAAGATCTTATCATGTCAGGTGAAAAACAGCAATTCTGCAAAGTAAGGCCAAGCACGGAGTTTGAAGATATATCCACTGGTGTACTCAAATTTTTACAGAGGGGAACGTTGATAAGAAAAAGGCTTTTCAACTTTACAAAAGTCCGAGTTATTTCAGTAAGAATCTTAACAGATATGCTCTTATCTTCAATTAAAGAATTAAGTTCCAAGTTTATTAACTGAAGGCTAAGTTCTGTTGTTATAAGTTCCAAAAAATAATCCAGATTAAGACTAACCTTCATTAATTGTATAGTTGTAACATTTCTTGACAAACTTTTAACAATTGGATTCAAATGGTGAAATGCTAAGGTAGTGTTACATAATTTAAAAACCCTCTCATTTCGATAATGTTTAATCGTATGTAATGCATCATCATCTATTGGTTCGAGAGGAAATGATTTTTTTGCAGGTAAAATAGAGAAAAACTCTGGATATAGTTCTCTAATAAATCTAAATATAAATTTTAACTCAATTAAATTATGATCAAACAGGTATCGAATGAATGCCTGCTTTGCAACCGAATTTTCTAAACGTCCTTGTTCACAGTTTGCATTCGACTTTAAACAGTTGATTATGTGTTTGGCTGCAAAGTACTCCAAAAATGAAATATCAATAAAAGCTAACTCTTGATCTTCAGCAGACTGGTAAGGATTTACCATAAGTAAATTTCCAATATTACTCGATTTTTTAATAATATCAGTCATTTTAATGGGTAATTTACGAAAAAGGTGATTGTATGCCTCTTCTGAACAATGATTAATAATCTTTTCATAGTATATAGTATCTCTAGTAATAGCTTTTTTCTTTAAAAGTCTATCGATAACTTTTTCAAATATATACCCTTCTTTACATTCTTTCGTTTCTTCCCAAACAGCAGCTGTTGTGAAAGCAACTAATGGCCTTGAACAAGATTTCAATAAATCTTTTCTTTTAGTCCATAAATATTGCCATAATTTATCACTTTCCGATCTATTATGAATCCAAGCGCTTGTCACATCCTGATAAGGATCGTCACTACTCAATTTACGTTGACGAGTAACTTGTTGACAAACTTTATTTTTGTGTAACTCATAGAAAAACTTATCAAAGAATATTTTTTTCTGAATTTCATCGTATCCGAATATTTCATAGACATGATTATATGTATTACTAATTTCATAGGCCTTCCAATTTCTTGACCATACAAGTATGACCAGCCTTGAAAAACTTGTAAATATTTTATTCAAAAATTTAACGTGGGTTGCGAATTTATCTGCTCCGTCTATCAAAATAAATATTTTCCGATGGAAATCAGAAAATTCCTTATTAAAAATACAAGCAAAAAGTGACCTAGAAATTTTTGAAGATTGTGAAAAATTATGTTTATATAGTTCATCTATAATATTATTACATTGATCTGTCTTCTTTAATTGAAGATTTAGAAGAAGACAGTCTCTCTTATCTCCTGTAGCCCATGAACAGAGAATTTTCCTAAAATGATATGTTTTTCCCATGCCAGGTCCTCCTTTGATAAGAATCTTATCTCCTCTTTCATAAATAATATTTGATAGCTTAAAAAAATCATCTGAAGTTTTCACATCATCAACTTGATCATTGTTTAAATACGTAGAAATTAGCACTGGTGCCATTATATTTTCATAATTAACTAAGATTTTCTTGTCTTTAAACATGGAAATATTAACAAACTTTTCTCGTACATACTTTTTAACCTCTTGAACTAATTGGGACCAGGGATACTCAATGCTTTTAGCCAATTCGACGTATCTCTTAGAAGCCGTTTGTCGAGAACAGGTTATTAACAAATTTTGGAAAACTTTAGTCGGGACACGAAGTATACAGTTTTCAAAGAAAATAGCGAAATTTTCTTCCGATTCTTGATTATTTATGATGCCGTTTTCACGTGCAGCCATCTTAAAAATTTGATCATCATTCAACAGACTTTTTATTTCTTGCTGGTAAAACAATATGACTTGATTTATTTTTGACATATTCGCTCATTCCTCTTATTCATGCTTATGACGAGATAGAGTTATTTTCCTCTAAAATTTAGTAGGCCTCTTATTTACTCAATATTGGAAACTTGAATGCCATAAATTTTACTTCCGCCTTTTTGATAAATAAGGTTTTTTTTGCGAAAAACTGTTTATTTCATAGTTGAACAACTTTTCTATAGATGACTTAAATGTCTATTAAAACCTTTTCTAAAAGTATTGTAAATTTTTAGTAGAATTGAATTAGAGCTCATTTGTAATAGGGGCATATAGTCATTACTCATCACTCAGGGTATATGAGATCCAATAACCAGAAAATATTCCAAAAATACTAGATACAAGAAAGGTCCACAAGTATTAAAGGCATTTTGTGTGAATTACTAAGTAAAATGACTAATTGAGGTTCTGCATCTAATAGCGTGATAATTTTAAGATTTAGAATATCTGAAGAGGTTTAAAAATATAAATAATCATACAATAGCAGAAGCTCCTTACGATTATGCAATAGAGCTACTTTACGAAAAACTTGCAGTATTTAACTAAATTATGTCGTTTATTAGAATTGAACTAAAACCACATTAATGGTTGTAAGTGTTCTGAAACCATTTCGTGTAGCCAATAAATGAAAAGAATGTCCAATAGGACACAAGGTAACTCTTATCCATTGTAAATATTTGTTGTTATTAGTAATCTTCTATAGATACAAGTGAAGATATTCAATATTATATCTATCGAATTTCGCGAGTAATTGGTGAATATGGAAGTCAGATTGCGTTGAAGTTAGGCTTGTCACATGTACAGATACAAGAAGCAAGAGGGACTCAAAATCGTTTAATGATTAACCTTGAGATAATAGACAAAGCTGAATGTCGGTATCAAAGCTTTTACGATCAATTGATCATTACGTTAAAACGCTTTGGAGAGCAACAGGTTTTAGACAGAATAAAAGGTAATCATTTGTATTTGATTCTTTCAAAAGATAATTGCAATCCTCTTTCAAGGACTCGAAACGGATATGCCAAAAGTCAAAATAATAGTTGCCTCCAGTGTTAAAACAGATTCATTTTATATTTTTCTGTATGACCGGCAAGCAAAAACTCTTATAGAAAGTTGCCATCAACAAAATACTAACTCCTATATAAATTATAAGCTACTTAATCATATTTTACAAAGCAAATCAAATATAACATTACCAGAGTTTCATGGTTTACTGATAAATGCAATACAGAGTATTGGTCTTGAAGGCTTAAAAGAAGAGCTAGAAACTATTTTCATAAAATTAAACGACTGCCAATGTAAAACATATTTAAAGAATGTAGAATGTGTTTAAGTTTATTAAAAGTAATCATTTTTTTCAGGAGTGGCATACACAAATTATAATGAAAATGTTATCGGGCTACATTTTTTGGTCAAGTCAGATGTAAAAGAGGCAAGTGGGATGTCAAATACTTTTATTCTAAGTAAACATGTTCTAGAAAAGGCTCACCTTTCTTGTAACTACTTCATGTTTGAAGTCACATCTGTTATTAGAATAATGAACAACTTGATATAATTCTTAAGACGATTGTTAAATAGCTCTTATTTGTGAGAAATCGAAAATTAGGAGTCATTGAATGTCATTCAGAGTCAATAAAAAATACGATTCAAAAATAAGTACTGGATACAAAGATAACTTAATATTAGCGGTACGTTATTATAGTTAAACAGATGAATACCCTACAATACTTTTTTACAGTAACTTTTGAATTGATTCAACATATGCTCCACTCTTTTTGAATTATATTTATCATTACTTAAGGATTCTGTCATTAGTACTAGTAGATTCGACTAGAGCGCTTTTTGTAAACCAATAATCAATATCTATTTTTTATTAAATATTTTCCATTTCACAGAAAATTAGTAAAAATAATAACTACAGTAGAGTATACAAATTTAAAAAATTTCAGTTTTGCCTCTTCCGGTATGAACAGTTTTGTAATTTTTCAAATATTACTTTATTATAAAGATTTTATGAACAATAAAGCTAAATTTGTATAGTTATTTTTAAAAAAAAAACCATAATCAAAATTTATTTGAAATACGAAAATAACATTGAAAATTTGCATTGTGATCAAAGATGGAAGCGTAAACGGAGAGAAAAAGCGCGAAAAGCAAAACGGTGGTAACAGAAGAAGGACACAAAACATATTCATTTCAATTAATCAGGTATGTAATTAATTTGATTTTTATTATTAGGTAGTACACTAAGCATATTTTATTGTTGCACATCAACATCTTGTCTATGTTAATTTTTTTTTGTTACAACCAATTCATCCCAACCGCTCTTGTCACATGTGTCTCGTGAAAATAATGTGTCATTACATTCACCAATTACAACTTCGGCTGTTGTATAGATGATTAAATCACTTACCACATGCCCACCAATAAGTTGACCCTTGTCATCAGCCAAAGATATATGAAGATGACCATTACCATTTAAGGTTCCTACCAAAGATATTATTTCGTAGCGGCCATCCAAAGTAATCTATTATGATAAATTAATAGGAATTGATTGAAAATATTTCAAGAATTTAGTCTAGAGATAGGCAATTTAGAAAATATATCTGACAGTTTTGTTATCTTTGCCCACTTCTGCATCAGCCAAACGAATTTTCGCTCTTTTCAAACTTCCACAACAAGTAAGAATAAATGGAGCTTTTAAATCGGCATCCTGAACAAATCTTTTTAAACATTCCTTCAAATCTTCATCCGGCAAAAATCTTACAGGATAGACTTGTAGATTACTCTTAATAGGTTGATATTTTGTGCCTGACATGATAGTATATCGTAAGGTTATTGATTGCAATGCCACCTGGATTGTTACAAAAGTAATTAGAACTCAAATGGAATATTTCAAAATAAAAGACAGGCAGTTATTGAGTATATTTCAAAAGCTATCTAGAAGAGGAAAACGTCAGTTTACCATCAAGTCTCTTAACTCGAACAATGCCGTCATACTTTTCTCATAGAAAGCCAACTTTTTATCATTCAACGGTCTATGACCGTATTATTTCAATTCATGAACAAGCTTTTGTTGGTTGGCCGACTGAAAGATCCCTACGTTGGCTGGATAAACGAAGATGGTGCGAAAATGTCGAATGGTGTGCCTTAGCCGCTCAACGCACTATTTTAACTTTCCTTACGGACGGTTTGTCCGTTGGGAACGAATGTTTTTTGTGTAAGAAAACTGATGTGAATGATATTCATGTTTTGTCAAACTGCAAGGACGCTGCAGACCGTTATAAGTGGAGACATGATTCTGTCGCTCGTCTATTGGCTGATTGGTTAAAGGGATTCGGCGAACACAAGGTTTTTGCGAACGACTTGCAACGTTATCCTCCTATCGATGAATTAACGAAGGAAGAAGAAATGAAGGGAAAGCTACCAGGTATAATAGTTGAAACCGAAGAAAGATATTTTGGTTTAGAATTGACCGTCTGCAACGAACTTAGCTTAGACGTCTACAAGCATGGTAAGAAAGATAAGTTCAAGGGTCTTACAGAATTGAACGGAAAACCGTTGACAATTTATACGCTTGAAGTTTCTTCGTTCGGCTTATTCAATTCAAGTCCTTTGGAGGAGATCATGCGCGCTATAAAGCGAGAGAAGTTAAGCGGCAGGGATAAGAGAAGAATGAAGCATACGATCCTTAGAATTACACAAGTCGTTACGCTATGTTCGCATTTTATCTATACGGAACGTGCTAAGGCAGAATGGAAACGTTCCAGTTTACTTCATTGGTCGCAGTATTGAAAAAAAACAGTATTGACCTTTAATGAGTAATTTAAGTATGTCCTAAATATTGTCAATACTAAAATAATTGCTTAAATATTTTGCGTAAATTGCCAATGAAATTAAAAAAAGAACAAAAAAGAAAAAAAGAATCTTATAAAGTTTTTTTTTTAAAAAAAACAAGCAAACGAATTTGTCCATTTTTCAATACTTTTATTTTTTAGGCTTTTGATTAACAAACTACTTAAATTAGAAGAGAAAAAAAAAGCAAATAAAGAACCTTCGTATGGCTGAAACGGCTTGAAAAACTGTATGTTATATTATAGTTCGTTTATCAATTAGATACTGTCTTTCCAGTTTTTTTTATCAAAAGAAGGTCTATTTCCACGTGATACGAATAGTTAGCTTTAAAATTGCAACAAAAAAGATTTGTGTTCGCCTTTAGGAGGTATCGTCGAGATTTATTTCATCCGGAAGTTAAATTTTTTAATAGATATCTAGGTGTTAAAGGGTAGGTACGCCCACTGAATATTTATCTTCTTTTTTGTGTCAACGACCGAAAATCCCTGAAAATTCCTAATGTTACTTTTTTCCCTGAAACAAAAAAAAGAGAGGACATGCACATGATGTAATTTTTTTTCGATACCTTATCAAAGGATTAACGCGAGCGAAAGATCCTCATGAATATTAGGTAATGTTTATAGGCATTACATACTTATTTAGAAAGAGATATACATTCTTATCAATAATACGAATTACATAAGTTGAGTCATTTACCTAAGGTTTGTTTTGCCCGGCTTTCACGTACCAACTCTTCAATAAATTCACTCTATGCGTAGAATGTAATAAAACATCAAAGGCTTTTTTGTTTCCTATTTCGTTTTGTCATCTTGATACATTTTTCTTAAATAAACTAATTAATTGCCCAAAAATAGAGATATATAATACAACTGGTATTAATAATTTGGATGAAAAGTAAACTCCTAAGTGAATATGAATTCTTGTAATATAATGTTAATTGTCAAGTTATTAATACTCTTTTTATTCTATATTTAACAGCCGAAAGTAAAATTCATGCCGATCATTAAAAAGAAAAAAAAATGATTTTTTTTATTAGTTTCTTAGTTATATAGAGAGAAAAAACACTCTATTTATAGATTAATATTTGTTTACTCAAAGAAGTATAAGGGGGATTGTATAGTTTTAAAAATAGAGGCTACATTAAACTTTTTCTATCATTCATTTTAAAATTAAGTGCAAGGAAGTAAAAATATTTCAGTTGTTTGGATTTAACAATACTTTGTTATAGATGCGTGATTTTGTAATTAGAAACCGTTGCTAGTGGCGGTATAAAATGTTCAAGATTATACTGATAGAGGGAGCAATGTAGAGTTTGTAGTCCTTACTTGTGTCATAGAACTGAACCGATAATATAGTTGATTAACTATCAATCACGAAAGGTAGGAGTTTTTTTAGTTATTTGTACAATTTGTACACGTATTATATATAGTATATATCTATAAAACATATTACCTTTGTTTTTTATATTACAAAGATATTTAATGATTTTCTGGTGTTTAGTAGTTAAATATCTATTTATTATTGACCTTGCTACTGTTTTAAACTCTCCCATCATTACTCTATAGATGTAATATATTTCGATTTAATGATTTCATGCCCGTTACGCAAATCTTTAACATTTGTAGAAATTTTAGCAATACATAAAGAAAATGCTTCTTTTTAGCCCTACAAACTTTCATGTGTGTATATTCATATTAAAGAAATATTACCCATAGACTTCAAAAGTTGATGAGACAGCACAATGACTCATACTTTATTCTTAAACATGTTGTAAATACTGTATCTGTGACATAGCTGTGTAGTAATGCTAAATATTATATAGGTTAACTATTAATGGATTATGTTCTTTATCACATTTAGAATGTGTTTCTTTAGAAATTTTAATGTTAAAAATATAGTTATAATTGATCATCTTTCTTTTTTTTCCAACATTTCTATAATGTAATTCGTTATTGCGTAATCTTCTATTTACAAGTATAAATGACCAATAATTTCGTAATTATTTCTTCTATTTTCTTTTTCTCTCCTTCACCAGAATGGCCACCGCAAACAGTAAAAATGACGAACAACAGAATATTGTGAACAAATCTGAGGAAGAAGAGGATATTGTTAATTTAAATGATATTGTTAGGGAAGAGGATCAACTAGAGGAAGATGCCAGGGCTGTTTTAGGAGGAGCCGATGCTCGTATTTGTACGTATGATGAAGGATACTTGAAACGTCAGCCATTATATAGCTGTAAAAGTTGTGGTTCTGGAGCTATATGCTTGGCTTGTAGCTTTGAATGTCACGATACTCATGACCTTGTTGAACTCTACACAAAGCGCAATACGAGATGCGATTGCGGTAATTCTAAAGTTCCTGGCAAATGCCAACTGAGACCAGATAAAGCTGAGAAAAATGAGGAAAATACTTATAATCATAATTACGACGGAGTTTATTGCATCTGTAGTCGGCCTTACCCTGATCCTGAGGATACCAGTGAAGACGAGATGGTCCAATGCGTAATATGCGAAGATTGGCATCACACCAGACACTTGAACGGTGATTTAAAAGGATCTATTATCTCACCAAATTCTTACAGCGAAGTCACTTGTAAAGGTTGTGTGGAAAAGCACACATTTCTCATCCCCTATATCACTCACTATGAATCTTCAAAGGATACTGAAACCGAAGAGGCACTTGATGTCGAAGGTTGTATTTTAGATGAATTGAAAAAGAAGAGCAAATCTTCCGCCCAAGCGGTATTTTGGAGAGAAGGTTGGCGTAATGGATTATGTAGGTGTCAAAATTGTAAGAAAACATATACTGAAAGTGGTATAGGATTCCTTCTTGACCCAGAGGACAGTGTTCAAGCTTACGAAGAAAAAGCCAAAACTCGTACAGCAAGCGAAGAAGGAAATTTGAATAGAGCTCTGGAAAATATGTCGAGAGTTCAACAAAACGAAGTTCTCGCCGGTTACAATAATATGAAAACTAAACTTGGAACGTTCCTAAAGGAATTCGCTGAAAAACGCAAGGTATACAAAGTTTCTATATAGTCTACACGTAAATAAAAGAGACGCCAAGAATTTTAATTCTTTACAGTCTTTTCATCTCTTACATACTTTTTTCTTAAAATCTTTATTCTTTTTTTTCCCACACTTAGACCGTAGAAGCTAAAGATATTCAAGAATTCTTTAAAGATTTGAATAACAAGCGCCGCAGAACAGATATTCCGCCAAACACTTGCAAGTAGAAAACAGAAGAAATTAGACATTTGTTGACAAAATATAATTAATTTTCCCCTACTTTCTCTCTCTCTCTCTCTCCTTCTTTACCTATTTCCATCTTCTCCCATTCTCTACAAGAAATATTGGAAAAAAATGGATAAAAGTTATCCTTAACCTTTGTGAAAAAGATCAATATTAGGAATATTTTTTTTTGTTTTTATTTTTAATACCGTAACAGAATAAGAAATGAAACAAGAAAAATTCTTTAGTTGTGACCTATGTAACATTTTATTGTACTAGTAAAAGTAAAAAGCGTCTCTTTTTTTTTTTAAAGTTCAAAGATATTTTAATAAAACTACCCTAAAATAAATGAAACAATAAATTATATAATATTTGCTTATACAACGTAAAAAATACACTAAGAAAGCTTGGGAAACGTCTATTTTTATTTATATATATAAAGTAGGTCAAATCTGAAGTTAAATTATTTGAAATGTTTACCATTCCTTAAATATGAAAAGAAACCGATCGGAAGTTGCCATAGGCCTATTTTATCCTTGGATTACCGATTTCTTTCAAGTTTCCTTTAAAGGTATTGAAATATTTCTCCAATATTGCCCAAGGGAATCTCGTTGCAACATAATCCTAAATTGAATATATAACCTGAAAATCAATTAAGGCTAACAAATAAATTAGGATGGGAAACGTGTTTTATTATCCCATTTAATATTCCTATCTGAATGGTAAAGATATTGATAACAGGTTATTATGTAACAACAAGAACTGATTAGGAGAGAACCCGTAATAGGGTAATTCTCTCAACTTGTACGGAATTTTTAGAAGACTTTATCTGATTTCATCAACATTAGTGTAACATTTTTCCTTTTATCCCTGTTTTTATGTTTGTTTTTAATGTTTTATTAATAGCTTTACTAAGTAATTCATTACAAAATTTTTGCCTAATTTATTTAAATAAGATGCTAAACACCGTAATGAATAACTCTGTTATAGATCTGCCGATCTAATGAAGTTTCCGGATTAGCTTGAAATTGTTACATTTTTCTTTCATCCTCACCCCCCTTCTTTTTTTTATTGATGGCCTATTTTTAGATAGTTCAATCTATCGCCACTCTTATCGTCGTTTAGTGTGTGTATATAGCATATATGTATACATAACACATAAAAAAAAGAACAATGACTCTTATATAATAGTATTAAGTAAATCTCTTCTGGCCGATGAGTTGAAGAGAAAGGAAGGGAAGAAGAGGGGAGGAGAGCAGACTATAACTTTGAAAAATGATTACGCAAGAATTTAGAATATTCCATTATTATTCTATAAATTCCTTAAAGGAAGGGAAGCTTAAAGCGGTTTATTATTTTTTTATTTAATAGGTATATAATAACTGTCCATTTTACTATCCACCCACACTTTTTTTTTCAATGTTGGCAAATAGCCAAGAATGTTTTTGCAGTCACAAAGACATAGACGCTTTTAGAGGAATATAATAGATTTTTACA
The DNA here is from genome assembly GCA_904063045.1 of Dimorphilus gyrociliatus. Classification (NCBI taxonomy): domain Eukaryota; kingdom Metazoa; phylum Annelida; class Polychaeta; family Dinophilidae; genus Dimorphilus; species Dimorphilus gyrociliatus. The sequence goes on along the minus strand of CAJFCJ010000014.1, from coordinate 1,206,822 downwards.
CTCTCTGTTCATATATAGAAATGTATTTATTCTCATTTTGATAAATTGTTGACAAAACTGTATACTTTACGATTTCTTTTACTCTTTATCCATTCTTCTCTTGCGCCGATCAACAAAAGAGGCGGGAGTTTTGATCGCGTCACCTGTACAGATGGCTAAATTTTTTTCTTTTCTCTTTCTTCTCCTTTTTTATATAGAATAAACAACTCAGGATTAAAGGATGAAAGTTAAACGTTTACCCCCTCCCCCCCCCCGCCTTCCTCATTTCTGTCTCACTTTCTCATTCCTCTCAATCACAACCTTTTTTTTGTACAGTCATAAAATATGTACGTAACTGTCCTTAGCATTGTTATATAGTTTCTGTGTTCAGTTTTACTCCTTCCTCTCTACTTTTCCATTTCCTGTTCAATTCTCTTTCCTATTTTCTCAACCATTTATATATTTATATCTGTTAGGAGTGATTGCTTATCTAAAAAATTCAACCCTGAAATGGACGTCAAACAAGTGCGAAGTCAATTAGCGAATCATTTACCAAAGTGTTGGTACCGCTGATAAAGAGAGAAAAGGAGGTTACGTAGGTTTTTGCCTTGGTTCCTCTCATAGGAAATTAAGCTCCGCCTAAATTTGTAGTGTAAATAAAATTTGGAGCATACGCTGGGGTGCAGGCGGAGGCGGAGCCTATTTACCCTTCATGATCGCTCAGTGGCTGAATGAAATGTAGTGAGAAAAAGCTATCGACTGGCAGAAAAGTTTTCTCTTCATTCTTTTAAACATCAACGTACTTGCCGGACGTTCAATAAAAAAAGATGATTTCCTTAACAAACTACAAGCCAAAAATGGTCAATTATGTCTTCCCTGGTACTCTAAGAGAGAAGGAGAGAATACACGAGAGCTTAATCGACATCCTGAAGTATGATAAAAAAGGTTGTGATTTGCGTCGCTTGGTAACATATTCCATAGAAGACCTCCACGTATGGAATTGGGTCCATGAATTCTTTCCGTATTTTACCATTTGTGTTCAAAAGTTTATTTTGAATTACATAATGGTTAAATTACGAATGGAAGATTGCATCCTATGTGGTAGTACTCGGTCTGACATTGATCACTCACTCTCAAAGTGTGAAATGTCAATGAATAGAAGTAGAAAGAACCCAGCAAGACTTGGTAGATATCAATGGCGACATGATGCCATTCTTGAGCAAATAGCCCATGGTATTACCCAGTGGTTTAATTTTGATGTCTATGCTGACAGTCTTAGAGACTATAAACCAATGGAGGAACTGGTATTCGTCGCAAACGGTAAAAATAGGTATCCCGACTTGGTAGTTGACTTGGGTTCTAAATACCTCATTCTGGAACTCTCCTGTTGTCTTGAAGCCAATATGGAGTGGGAGAGAGATTATAGAAGAGGGAGATACACTAATGTTGAATCCCCTGACGGTAAAAAGATAGACGTATTTAGCTTGGAAATTTCGGTTATCGGCATATTTGATCCATCACCCTTAAAAGCGATGCTTGATGTCATGTGGAAACATCAGGGGAGGAAGCCAATTCCCCGAGTATTCGATCTGATTTGCTTGCAAGCATCTACGGCTGCCGCTCTGGCTTCCTATTACATTCATAAAGAGCGTCACAGACAACAGAATAACGTTTTTGAAGAGCCGCTATACCTAAGTTACAGGTCAATACACTACCGATATTTAGAAGAGATCAACTCCTCTTAAAGAATCCCGCCAAAAAAAACCAAAAACCGAAACTAAAGGACCAAAAAAATCTTTTATATTTGTGTGTTTTTTGCGTAGTTGAATTTTAAAGGAAAAGTGATGTAATAGTTTACTTTTTAAAAAAATCCGTTGATTAGTAATATCGTTTGTCACTCATTAGTTTGTTTAACCCACCTTCAAGAGAGAATAGGCTTAAGCCTTTTATTTTCTCAGTTTCTCTTAAGAATAGTCTATATTTAGATACTTTCCTATTGGTATGTTGTTTATAGCGTATTGTGGGTTTCTTTTTACATTTAGTGTGTTCAATTAGTTCTTTTTTTACTATAAATACAGATAATCTTAATGGGAATTAATGAGTTTTTTGTAACGGTCGACTGCAAATATTTGTTACAGATTGCAGGGAGGGAGTATAGAAATTTGGAAATATTAAATAACAAGGGAAATTGAAGCATGTGCTATTATACACTTTACATAAAAAAAGCGACGCTCGAGAAATTTGACACGTCGTGAAAGAAAAGGAAGGAAAAGGAGAAGGAGGAGGAGAAAAGTTTTGTAGGCGGATCAAGCGAAAAGAGTAATCTCTCTCTCTCTCTCTCTCTGGCTCCCTCCCTTTTCTTATTTCTTTATAAATAAATAAAAAAAACATACGCCGTAAATGATTACGCTTTGATCGATAACAAACGCTTCCGCTTCGATTATTGATAAGATAAAAAAAATTGTAACTCTGGAGAAAGGCAATACTTTTCCTGATGACGCTTGTCATTATTATTCTTCCTCTTTCTCCTCCTCCTCCCATTATTCTAACTAATTTCTATTGTTTATCATCACTAAACAAGTTTTTCCCAATTAATTAAAGGATTGTTCCTATTGTCCTTTCTTTTCTTTTTTTTAACTCTTTAGAAATGACAATTTCATCTCTTCCTAGGTGTTTAACTGAGAAAGGTTTCATTGTATAGTCCTATATAATTGTTTATCTTAATTGTATCAATTATATTAGTTAGAACAGGCTTTTTGTGTACACCTAATGAAATATAGCATTTTAGAACGACTCTGTCGGAAGGTATAATAAAGGGAAATGTCAAGTGGAAAAGGGAACAATAAAAGCGTTCGGCACGTGCCAAAGTCTTAAGAAAATGCACTTTTCGCAAACGGAAGCAACGAGGGACAAAAGAGAATCTTTTTTGAAAATTCATTCATTAATATGCTAATTAAATGGACGGTGCGGGTAGAAAAATGGCCATATATTACTCTTATGTAAATATTAAAATCTACTCTTTAAGAGTATTCCTTTTTATATGATGGATTGCTTCATTTCTACCTTCAAAGTAGAGAAGAAGAATGTTTATTTTTCTAAAAAAGAAACAAAATACTCCTAAAATGACGTGTAATTGAAATACTATTATTAATTTATGTCTTTATCTTCAATCTATACGTAATTTCAATTGGATATGGCACCTTTTAAATAACCCACTTTTCCTTGAGATTAAAAAGCGCAATAGACCCACAACTATATACGCTTTGTAATAGACCGTTATCTCTCTTTCTACAACTTTTCAAACAATTCCTTCTTCAACATCACCTCCTCGTTCCCTTTTTCCCAACATCCACCCCCCTTGCCTTTTCTGTCACTCTAACTCTTTCTCTTTTCCCCAAGCGCTTTCAAATAATTACATAATGCTAGTTGATTATGTAATCGATCAAGACGAGAGTGAAGCGAGGCAGTACTCAAAAATTCTACAATGTTTAATTATTAAAGATAATGAAGATGTTAACCAGGAAAATTGGGGCAAATTTAACGGCAAATTTATAAATTTAAAGGAATTTTCGTCGTGCTATGTTTATTAACTATTTAAATAGTGTTTATTTTATTGAAGGTATTCCTTGTTTATGCACCTTAAACCGGCTTTAACGTGTTTAGTAAGTAGACAATAGAAGACGCGTTTTCTCGGCGCCATCAACGCCATAAAAAAACCCCCATAAAGTTCCCGTTTGACAGAGGAGATATAACAGGTGGCTAAATGGGAGGGGGGAGGTGAGAAAGGAGGAGAGGCGATTGCCTAATCTCGTTTGTGAATTGGCCAATAAACGTCAAGAAATTTTCTTCAGGGAAAATTCCCTTAGGCTAATAAAATGTTACTATTAGTATATGGAAATAGTTGTCCATTGTTCCTGGAAAGTTCAGTTAGCTATATTAATTTGTGACAGGTAGCCACCCATTTGCTAACTAGATAATATCGTTATTTCAACTTGATTTTAAAGGTTTAATTGAGTGCTAATCCCAATTAAATAGCTTCTTCAGTATTCGTAAGTATTTCAGTACTTAAAAATATTTCAATAGGCCTATTGTTGTTTGAGATCCATAAATTGTCCACTTAACAAGGGGCACGGAAATCCTTCAATACGAATAGAATCCAAGGAAAAAAAACATCTTCTAGAAAATTCCATAGTCTTTTTATCCATTCAATTCCGACTTTTATGAAAAAATTGTAGGGATATATTGGCGTCCCCAAAACTATGTCAACAGCTTCCCCCCTCCTGCCCTCTTCTCCTTCTGTCCCATTCACATCTCTTTCTCTCTTTCTCACCTCGCCGTTCCCTATTTATAATAGCATCGATTGCTTGTCGGATTGGGTCATAGAAATAAAGAAAGAGCAAATTCCCTATGAGGATTGCTAAACGAACATTCTCTATAATTAAGGGGACGCCCGTTTAAAAATCCTTAATTAGAATAATCCGTGCCATATGGAGCTCAGCGGAAAAGTTACGAATTCTATAATTTACGTAATAAAAACATTCGCCATTTATTTTATTTCTTTTATCTCCGTTTCCTTTCCATCTTATCTTTTTCCTAGAGCAAATTAGAGTAAAGATAAGTAAAGAACGCGAAAAGAAAACAACGATTGGACAAGTGAACGCAATTTCTTAGAAAATTCTTATAATACTTCTCCAGCTTATCTACATCTTTCAAGGACCTTTTAGACGCTTTTTCCTTTAGCGCTATTAAAACTGTGAATGAATAAATTAAGCTAATAAATTATCATTTTAAAAAACTTGTCTGAAATTTAAAAGTTTAAAGTAATGAAGAAACTTCCCTTTGCAAAGTTGTTCAAGTAGGTTTTACATGACTAGATGTGTATTTATATTGAATAATTAGGTCAAACGTTTATGTTATTTGTTAGAATTAATTATTATCTTATTAATCTAAGTAGAATTTAATTACTATTTTACCAGTTTTAACTAGATATATCGATTTTATCACTTTTTTGTGTCTACATCAGACAAGAAGAGAGGTCAGCGAAGGTGAAAATTGTTACTTTTAACCTTTTGTCCCCTGTCTCGTTTAAAAATCACAGCTAGACTAGATAAGTTTACTTAGGTGACCTTCAGTGTAATTAGCATTAATATAACCATACACATTTAATACGTAATAAATAAAAGAAGAGACGCACCAAACATCGATTATTAAAGCATCTAACGAAACGATTCGATATATCGTACACTTTGAGGCGAGTAATCGTGATACACTTGATCAAAGATTAATCGTGAATGTTATTACGCAATTACTTGTACGTTTTATTAGAATTACAGCTCCGGGCTGTTCACTCCCGCTGCCAAGAAAAATTTCCGGCTACGTTCAACCTTGCGGGACGCTCGTTAAGGGTAGACGCCCATGATTAGAAATAATTAAACTCATTATGAAATACAATAGAAACTATAAAGGAAATATCATTAGGATCGTTCCTACAGATATAATAAGAGAGTTCATTCTTATATACATTAAAATCCAGTATATGTAAATATAGATTATATATTATTTATGAATATTCATGAACAAATTTGTAAATAATATTAAAAAAGTAGTGTTAAAGTAATAAAAGTAAAATCTGTTTAGTTGAAGAAATCGAAGCTAAAACAAATAAATAAAAGTATTCCCAAAAGTCAAAAAACATGGGACATTCAATAGATATTTCAGTGAGAATGTACGGAGATTTATAGTAAAGCTACATATATATATATATATATATATAATTCAATTAGAGGATTTAAATTATCCATTTATGACTTGTCATAAAACTAAAATTGCAATAAATTCTTTTATATTAAAACTGTTTACGAGTCTCTTCTTCCTCCTCTTCATTCCCTTCCTCTTTTCTTCTACTTTTAACAATTATTCGATAATACAAAGTTCTTTTTTTCAATTCCTTTTATCTTTTCCTTTTTCTTTTTGGTAAATGTATATATTATTTATAGGCTTATCAACAAAAAAGCTAATGGTTTTAAACAATTAGCTAAGTGATCATAAATCAATTGAGGGTATGTTTTTTATTTTCTTGTTATCTTTTATCTAAATTAGTATAGCTAATCTTCTTAATTTTTCAATAATTGTAGATAATAAAAGGAAGCAGACAGATTTATACTCTTAAATAAAATCAATGGGGTTAATGATAAAAAACAGGAAAGAGCCAATGTTTATATTTAGATCCGTCAAAGACAAACAATCCAGGTGCCCGATATTTTTTTTATCAAAAGAAAAAACAATTAGGGTATATATTCCCGTTAAAAAATTGTAACATACATGCCAAAATATCCTATCAAGCTAGTTTGATGTTGTTTATACGAATGGTAAACGTCTTTTTAACGAATTACCGTAAAACACATCAGCTAATACCCCTTTTTACCATGTTTAATTAACCGGTTTTACAGACGCACTAAATTAGGATTTCTTTTAATCCCTAGTAGACCTATTTTAATCCTTTTTTCGTTATTCCCTTTCTTTAAAAAACTATCTTTAATCCGTATTAATTAGATTAGTCGATAAATAAGAAAAAAAGTAAAAAACGAAAGTTAACGATTTCCTTTTTCTTTCTTCTCCACATTTCTTTAGATAGTAAAGGTAAAAGTAGGGGAAGAAGAGAAAGAAGAAGAAGAGAGGAAGAAGAAGACAAGAAGGGAAGTAATAAAAAGATAAAAAAAAGAATATCTATCTAATCAATTAAAAAATAAGAAAAATATACTATTCCAAAGTTTTATACGTGGGAAAGCGAGGTCAGAGGGTTAAAGGACTTTTTAAAATACCATCCCCTCTCTCTCTCTCTCTCTCTCTCTATCTATCTATCCACTCTCTTTCCTTTTGTTACAGAAATAATTAATCAAATAGGCCTAGGAATAAATATATTTATTATTTAAAAAAAAAAGAAAACAATAAATATGACAAACATTATGAAAATCAACGTAATGAAAGTTTAAAATAAATAATATGTTAAATAGAAAAATAACAGTGTTAGATTAATTTAAAGAACATTTAAAATATTGAAAAAGTTCATCAAAAAGTGTATTTATCATATTAATTTAATAGAAAAAATAGAAATAAAAAAGAGGCAAAGTTTTGTTTGTAAAGAAAAAATAGAATATCAGTACAAATGATAGAAATTATTACTGTTTTCCTATGTCTTATCTCTTATTCTTACGCTATTGATACTGCTTTTGGTAAGGATACTTCCGGAAAAGACTTTCAACAGGCTACGGCAATCGTTTCTGCTTGCGCAGTTGCTATGTCCATTTTAGGTTATGCACTTACTTATTTATTGGTTGTTTGTATTAGACGTATGCGACCTAATCAACCGGCTGTTGTTAAAGTTGTCGATGAAGAGGCGACTGAAAGAAGAGTTCAAGAAGTTCTTCAAACGGCAAGTGTTATGGGCGGTGGTATGCCGGGACAAGTTGCGAGTATGATGGGAGGACCAAGGGCTACTGCGAGCACTATGGGCGGCATGTCGCAAAGACAAAGTATGATGGGAGGAGGAATGGGAATGCAAAGTAATATGGGTATGGGTGGTGGTCCAATGGGAATGCAACAAAGTAATATGGGTATGGGAGGTATGCCTGGTATGGGTGGACAAAGTAATATGGGTATGGGTATGGGTATGCAACCAAGTCAAATGGGTATGGGACAAGATCCAATGATGGGGGGCGGTATGGGACAGCAATGGTAAGAGCACGCCTTATTCTCTCAATCTAAGAAGAAGGAGAAAAGATGAGAAAGTCTCATTGAATTATAAAAAAATGAAATCGTGTTAGTCATAGAATTGGAATTATTCAAATTATGCAAAAATAAAACAAAGAACATATTGTACATGTACAATTCCTTATGAACGAAACGATAGAGTTTGCTTATTTATTACTATTGTTTTTTATTTATTATTCGAGAGCAGCTTCTTTCCCTGATTCAATTGAAACATCTTCAACCGACTCGGTTAATGAACTTTCTTCTGCGGTTGAATATTTCTTAGACGCCTGTTCATAATCTTCATCATCATAATCTTTATCATCAACCGAATATTCATCGTGGCTTTTCTCGAAAGTTTGTCCGAGAATGTCATTATCCTCTCTATCTGCAGGTTCCGAACCATAGTCAGATTCGAATGCGTATCTTTTGGATGCATTTCTTTCTATTGTCTCTGGCTGAACGCCATGTTCCAATAAATGTTTATTATATCTTCTGTCGGCTGTTTGAGCTGCATTTTTCTGTTTAAAGCACAAATATTAAAATTATCATTATGGTATATGCAAATTAATTGAAAATATACCATGGTGGTCCTTTCAAAAAGAAATTGTTTAGAGTTAACTCTTTCATTCATTTCTTTCAATTGTTCTTGATAGTCTCTCATTCTCTGCTTTTCAGCTGCCCTAGTAAATTGAAATGATCAATATATTAGATTTAAAAGGGCATTTGTTTGCTTATTATCTTAAAGATGTATACTTTAGCGCTTTAAGTTTATTTGGCCCTGAAGACTTTAGATCTACAGATCTATCATTAGCCTTTGCTTTTTCCAGAACAACCTTTGCCAATTCTTTAGTTTTCTCTCTCCTTGATCTTTCTTCTTTTCTTTTCCTTAATTCTTTTTCCCTATCCTGTTCTTGTTTTGTTCTAGAAGTGAAAAATGAATAAATCAACAAAAATGAATTATGGAATGTCAAATGTATTCCAACTTGGCAGAAGTAATCCTCTTTTCATGAGCTGAGGTCATTTTTGCCGGAATAGCGTCTAATGAAGTGGACATGGCTGATCTAAGAGTGGAAGAGTTCTTAAAGTCAATTGATGAAGATAGTGTGGACGATCGCGTCATTTGAAACGGCCATCTATAGTAAAACGACAGCATTATTAATTATGTATTTCAAAGAGTCGACATTTTCGGAGTAAAAGTTATAAATATAAATTAACTATATTACTATTTAAACATATGGTTAATAAGAGTTTTATTAATTAATTCCAGCAATCAGTATCTTCATACCTATTTTCTGAAAGATATCTTTCATCGTTCATGATATCTTCGTAAATCTTTTCCCTCCTGGACGGAATTTGTGAAGTTCTCAGGTTAAATGGCTTACAAACAGTCGAAGTTCTCACTTCACGATGACAATTCATGTCTTTTTGCGATTGTTTACGATGAATCTTTTCGAAATTTGGTACAGTTTTGGAGATGCGAGGTTTAAAATCGGTCTCCGATGAAATTCCCAATTTTTTAGCTTTTTCTGCATATTTTGCTGTGCGATATCTATTTTCTGCATAGGCTTGTCCATTTACTGCCATACTTCTTGGGAGGGAAGATTCTCTAAGTAGTTCTTTGGCTCTCATATGTTTCTTAATCTTTTTTAACTCTTCTTCCTCCTTTATTTTCTCTTCTTGAGTACCATCAAACATGTGTTTTGGAAATGGTTTTGCATGGAATTTATGCTTTGGTAGTACTTCTCCTTCTGTCAGACATCTGTAAGAAAGGATATATAATTTTTAAAGAAAACAGGAAGAAAGGTTACAATAAAGATGAAACATAATTCATCTTTCTACTCACTTATGAACGTCAGATTTGTAGCGTCTTCTCTCTTCCTCTCTTTTCATAAATTTGAATGGTTTTTCTTCGGATTTTGCCAAACTATGACAATGGTCTCTGAAGAGTCTTCTTCGTGTCTCCTTTTCTTCGTTAATCTCATCGAACATAGGTATGTAAATATGAGCGGGTACTGGAATAGCCTTAAATTTTTTGTTACATTCGGCCATTTCTTCTTTGAGCTTTACGTCACGTGCATCGTCAAGATCTTTCATTGCTTTCGTTTTGACACCTTTACTTTCCGTCAAATTGAATGGTTTTGGAATTGTCACTCTATGACGCCAGGCGTTTAGTTTAGCAGATTTCATACGTTTAGCTGATTCACGTTTCTGAAACGATTCAGAAGCTGAGGAAAGCCTTGAAAGTGATGCTGATCTAGATATTCTTGGAGCGTAATCGGAAACGGAGAAATCGTTCCACATGCCTTCAATCAAAGACTTTGAAGCATGCCGACCATCTGGTGTTCGAGATCTATTTCTAGAGTTCCTAGATCTGGAGGGTGAAATGGACCTGGGTCGTCTATTTTGTGTGGATCCATTATCACTTTCGTAACCGCGACTGGCAGTATTACCAGTGGGCACTAATTTCCAACGATGTGCCTGGACTGGACTTGCACCCCGACTATTTTCTGATTCATAAGGGGATCTGGTGGGACTTTTTGATCTTTGAACCTTTCTCGAGCGACTTCTTCCAGTTGGTGGTCGGCCGGCATCAAAAGATCTGCTTGTATCTACAAATTCCTGCGATTCTGACAAACTTTCACCATCTACCTTTTCCTTATACATTTTGGCATAAAGGTCTAGTGTCTTTTTGTGCTCCAACCTCAACTTGACAAGTCTCTGATAAAATTCATCATCAGTTAAGTTTGCCAAATCGACTTGCATTGACGCGTTCGTAGTGGCGCGTAAATCATTTGAGTCGTAATCATCGTCATATAAGTCTTCTTCATTCCAAGTTCTTGCGAATTCTTGTGACTCTGTATCTTGTATAACCCTACTTGCTCCATTATCAGATGTCGGTGCAGTTTTTACACAAGAATTCGTAAAAACCGCCTGGGTGTGAGGGTTTTTCATCGCCGTTGCCATGTTTTCGCGTCCTGAAATGCTAATACCGCACTTATTTTTCATGTTTTTTTTTCTCCAACTGTTTATTAGATTTTTGCTTTATTAAATAGTAAAGGGTTCGAAAAAATGAGTTTAGCTACTATTTTCATTTGAATAAACCCTAATATACGAAAATAATTAAGACAACTTCCGGTCGCGAAAAATTAATACGTTGCTTTAAATCGTAATATTCTTTTTCTAAATAAAACAGAGTAAACAGAATTGTCAAGTTTATTATTAATATAAAATTCTTTAACAGCCGTAATCACTATTTCTTATAATTGTAAACATTTAGCAAATATCTTTACATTTTTTATTTGTACTCTTTTAAGTTGATAAAAGCAAAAGTGACTATTTATTCATCTTCGAAATTAGTAAACACTGCTAAAAGTCTTTTAAAAATCAAATTAAGCCGATAAGGAAGATTTTAAACTCGGTATTTTTCTTAAGAAGAACAAACAACTTGTTAGCATAATGAATTTTATTTCATAATTATTAGAAAACTAACAAAGTCCATTCTAGACAAGTCTCTGTCTTTCACTTTTTTCCTTTAATGAAAAATCAACAGATGTTATCATTTATTACATTTTTTGCTGGCGAGAATTAATGGCGTAGTTGTATCTTTTATAGTCATGGCGCTTTTCGCAGCGGACACACTTCAAACTCAGACGCTATCAAGTAATGTCTTCGCTCGTTTGTTTTCATATATGCAAAACACTTCTTTTGTAGAAGAAGAGGGTTATAAAGAATTTTTAAGAATAAGAGCAAGTAAGTTTCATTTATTTTGTTGGTCATTAGTGATTGTTAAGAAAGGGTATTACTTGAAAAGAGAAGGAGTAGAGGTGATGTATAGAGATTTATTCTCGGATTGATAAGGTATATATATAGACGCATTGATTTCAAATAGAAAACAATTTATGTAAATGTTCATCTTTAATACTTAAAGGTTTAGTGAATTGTTTAACGCATTTAACCTTTCGAAGAACGTTCTCTGTTCATTAGACTATTCCTATTACACTGGCAGATGTATTCATTTCTAAGTATTGATTGTAATTGTTGACTTTACTATTCTTTCTTACTGATTTCCGTATATGTACAAAGCCGTTTAGCTGTATATAATAGTTATCTAATAACTAATCGGCCGCAAAAAACCCATAGTATGGATGAAATATTATATTTTGTTATATTATAAGAGTCAATGAACTCTGCTGTGTCGTCATACTTATAAGTTTGTATAAATAAGATGTTTGCATGCATAAACTATTAAAGAATAATTTCTCCTTTATGTATTATTATTCTCTTTTGCTTGGATAGCATAAAGAAGTTTTTGTTTTGAAGATTTATAGGAATATAGGGAAGACGAGGGAGGAACGAAAAAAACAACATCAATCTTATGATTAGAGAAATTATTATTTTTATGAAATTACAAAGGTCTATAATGATAATCAGAAAAGTAAAAGAGATGTGCTATTAGTCTATGCAAACTCTAATGATAACTAGGTTCTACTAAAGAAAAATAAGGAGCAAAAGAGGATCGTAAGCTTTATTTTCTATCCTCTTTGCCTTAAGAAACAAAAATCTATATACAATAGACAAACATATACATCCATAAAAGATATGTAAAGATTGTTTTGTTCCTTTAATGTGTACTATTTAATTTTTCTAGCTTTTATGGTCAATTTTCATATGATGTAGATTGTTAACGGGTAATGGATGCAAATTCATCAATCCTTTGTAAAGCAAAATTCTATAATGCTCAACCACTTTGCGGTACAAAATTTTATGTATTCCATGGAATAGGTTTGAGCTGGTAAGTAAGCGCAATGAAAACATTGCTAATGATAGAGTTGCTAATTCAAGTTACAATTAGACTATTTACTAACTTTTGCAGTTGCATAATATCTCTACTATGTATTTGCTGTATAATGATACTACTCTCTAAAAATAAAATTTCATTGTTTAAAAAGCCTTTACATGAAAGAATCATAATCTATATAGCAATAATTGATGGAGTCTACGGCTTAAATTACACTTATGATAGAATTTATTCAATTGTAACCGATGGAGAAGTTCCTTCTAGAATTGCTTGTGCATCAATCGGATTTTTTGGTTATTATTCAGCTGTTATGCAAAATTTATTAATTATGTTTGCTGCAATTAATGCTTTTCTTATGGTTATTGAAGAGAAGAAGCTATATCTTGGAAAATACGATTGGCGATTGTTTGTTTTTGTTTTTGTTATTCCCTTAATATTTAATATTAATTTTGCGTATTTCAACTTTTTCGGAAGAGATGGATTCTGGTTAGATATTTCTTTTTATCTAGTAATCATTCTTCTTTATTCCGTTTTATGATATTTTATTCAGGTGTTCATTGAATAGTAAAACCTATGCTTCAAGAGTTTTTAGAACGGCGTCAGGTTTTATACCACCAACCGTATTTTTGACTACGCTCATCTGTTATGCAATAATCTGGATTAAATTGAGCCGTCGATGCAAGTATAAAAACTTACAAATCTCCAGAGGAAAATATGATAAAACTGCTAAAATTATGACTTTTATTGTCGCTGCCTTTCTTGTTCAATGGTTTATGTTTGTCATCTACGCTATCTATGGGTTTTTCAGGAACCCCCCCTACCTAATAGCATTGGGGACTATGATAGGCGCCAATTCCGGTGGAGTACCTAACCTAATTGCGGCACTATTAATGACAAGATATAGAAAGAATAGTGAAACTTCACTTTATTATATTTCCAACAGAAAATGACGAGAGGAAAGGTTGAAGATTAACAAACAATAATGATGATCATTATCATATTTTGTTGTAGCACAAAGTATCATGCATTGACCTTTATCTAATTAATATATTTTCCTATAATTAATTTGATGACTGTATGATAAGATGGAAAAAAATGATTCTTATAATTTAGTCTCCCTTGTTAATTATATGATATTAATAGTATTGTATAATATGAACACAAGTTTATTGCCAAACATAAGAAAATTAGGAAATATAAGTGAAAAAGTGACAAAGGAGACACGTCAATATTCAATTGAAAATAGGTTTTACTTTAGGTAAGTTAATTTTATTACAAACATATTAAATGCCTTTTGATTAAGATACAAAAAGAAAAAGTGAAAACCTTCTGCAGGGTACATTGGAAAAAAGGGAACAAACAATTAATTCTTCTCTATAGATTAAAAATGAATTGACAAATTAAAAAGAGTAAATTAACATTCTTTCATGGCACATTTGCAAGGAAAAACATAGTATTTAAGACTTTAAATTATATCGAGAGAACCGCCCTCTGATATGTTTGTTTGTAATATTATTTAAGTTATGGAAATTTTGATTTGAACGAACCTCTGAAGTATTCATTTTTTCCAAATGGATAATAATTGAAGGAAACTTCCTTCCGGTCCAAAAGCCGCACACAAGGATTGGAAAAGAAATGTTGCGTATAGCCAACTGGCAATCATTACTAAAACTAAAAATAAACCTAGCTGAAAGTACGAATAAGCTCTTGATGGTAACACAGATATTCCAGCTATTATAGTTGTTAATGCAGCCATAGCGACGGATGAACCAACCCTTCTGAATGATTCCGCCACTTTTGATTGTCGACTAGGGCAGGAGGAGAGAACATAGCTTACTCCATAATGAATTGGAAAGTCAATACTCAAACCCACGGCTAAGGATATTGCCACACTCTCCAAGATGTTCAATTCCCAACCAGCTAAGACAAGCATTCCGATCGTTGTGAAAATAGCGAAACCAATTGATAGTATGGCATAGAATGTGATTAAAAGATTTAAAGTTGTAAAAAGCATGACAGCAAACGCAAATCCTATTGATATGCCTAATGAAACATAGGTACCTTGACTTAAAGATCTTTGAAGGTCATAAAAATCAAAATAGGATGTGAACCATCCCCGATCCCCAACATTTTCGCTCCAAAACGCTTCAATAGATTTATATAATTTATCCATATCGTCATAGTTACTTGTCCAACTTTGATTCAATTCTAACTGCATTCTTATTGCCAGTATGTCTTTTGAATTAGAATATCCTAAGGGTTCAAGTATCATACTATTATATGATCCTCCAAAATATATAGCTTTTGTAAGACAGTATTCAAATTTATTATCAGGATAGATTGGACCAACTAAATCACAACAGTTTTGTCCAACTGCACATGGTTGTGACCATTGAGTACGTAGATCTTTGAGGACTATATCACAAATATTCTTCGTTCTACTACTTAAAAATTCAACTTGTTTAAATTTCTCACACATTTTCGAATACGTCTTTTGCATGTCAGCGGAGAATAGATTAATGGACCTAAGAGATAGTTCCCCTTTGTCATCAGGATTAAGATGATTACCATTATCTTTATCGTTAACACCAAAAATCATCGTTAAAGGCATTCCATTCTTCGATCTGGATTCATCCTTCTTAATGGCATATTGGAATCTCAATTTATATTTATGAACCCAAGCTTCAATGGGCTGATCCATTTTTAGCAATTGAAATGTCTCGGATGTTGGCAATTTAAGCTTTGGAGTGACGAACGTTACGATAAATCCGGATATACCCAAAAGTGTGAAGAAAATTATCCAAACATACCGAAGTTTAACAACCAACTTAGGTAAAGTCTTACAAAATATCAACTTGTTAAGGGAAGAAAGTTTCTTACTTATACCTTCAGTCGATTTCATTAACTTATTACATTTCGGTATCCTGTTAGATAACATTCTAGATATAACAGTTATTGCCATTACAACAGCTGGAATCCAAGTTACCATAAAAAAGAGATTACAAAGGATTGCAGTTCCACAAAAAATACCAAAACATTTTATAGATGTAATATCCGATACTACTGAAGCGTAAAAAGCTGCGGCAGTAGTAAAAGATGTTATACTGATAGACGAAATAGCGTGTTTAAATGTATTATAGATTACTTCGTCAATTTCTAAAGACGTTGGTAAATCTCCCAAACTATCTTCATTACTAATCAAATCTCTATTTGAATTTTTAATAGATTGATTATTAACATTCTCTTCAAACGTTTCTTTATTTTCGTTTTCTTCCTTTTCCTTTGTGGCACAATCATCTTCACAATTGTCATCAGATTTTTTATTATCAGGGTCTTTAGTTTCGTCTTTCTTTATCTCTTTGCCAGTTCTACAACTGAAGGTTTGTCCCCTTAGGAATTTTACTTCTTGAAGATAGACATCGTAAAATACGAACACGTCATCAGTGCCAACAGCCACCAGAATAATTACCCCAAGCAAGTTCATAAACGGAAAGAATTTAATCCTGAAGACGATATGGTAAAAGAAATAAGCGAATACAAAACTGAAGCTTATTTGAAAGATAATGGCAATCATCAAAACAAAAGATTTCAAGTATAAAATCACAAGAAGGAGAATGACTCCTAGACCTATCCCTATAAATAAGATATCTTCCAGCATGTATTTGTTGAAGATCTCTTGTCGAGCGTCTCCGTTTAACTTTAAACCAGCTAGTTCAAGATTCTCGTATTCTTGTTTACCCTCAGCGTATTCTTTATAATATTCAAAGTGATCGCCATTACCTGATGTACCTATTAATAAAGTTATCTTCAACTTTAAATTTTCACTCTTTTGATCCCTAAGAAAATCCTTATCAACGAAATAATAGAATATATTATAAATGTGCTTCGAATTATTTCTACATGCAGAAGGAAGAGATTCTAGGCAATTTCTACTCTCTCTACAAGATATTGTTAGCTGCTGATTGTAGTAAAATGGAGCACAAGTTTTCAACATTTCATGGACATCTTCAATGTCGTTCTGAGTAATCTCTTCACAAGTTCTTAATCCTTTCATATTAGCTATATAGACTGGTAAACTTTGAACCTCGCAAAGAGTCGAAAAGGTACCAACATTAAGGAAATATTTATATCCAACCCTGCATAATTTCTTTAAATTTGACAATGTAAAAAGATCCGAATCGTCTTTTGCCTTCCAACACATTTTCGGATAGAAATATGATAAATCGCTATAGATTGTATAGCAACGATTGAGGTCAGTATTTGAATTAGAGTTCTCATTTGGTGGTTCTGGCCCAACTACTGTTCGTTTTATTCTATTAAAACTCGGTCTAGTTAATCCACCGGTATCAATATTTTCTTCAGAGATGATCGCCCTCTTAATCTTTGTTCCTCTTGTTTCAAATCCCTTAAATAATAAGAATCATAGTAAAAATGAAAGTAAAAACTAAGTGAGAAGATTTTTATACTAATAGAAACCTTTGTTGGTTCAGTGAAATCAGGAAGTTTCTGGGTAAGAAACGTTGGAACTCCACAGGCTACAACTAGAACCACTGTAAGAATTAAAATTCCAATCCAAAATTTGACTATAATATTGGAATAGCTGAAATAATTTGAGAAATGAAAGAAGTAATGTGTGGATGAGTAAGATGAGTACAAAATACGCATTTTGCTATTGAGATTTTGATACTCACAATCGCAAAATTTTTTTAAATACCGTCTTAATGACCATTCTTAACGACATGATTATTAATAACGTTCTATTTAACAATGGTATCTAAATTAACTCTGATTTGCCTTCTTAACGTCAATTCAACAATATAAAACTTGATTCGTGAGCTGTCTTCATTTTCGCTCTGTAGGTGAGTAGGTGGCTCGTCCCAATATTGATTATACCTTGAATACAGTATATCATTATAATGTATTTCTTTAAAAATCCGACAGATGGGGTTAAAATGGTAGGGTTATTTGTTTTGAAATGAGAGTTTAAATTTTGGCGGTAGGAAACGGAAATTCTTTAATCTAATGGACAATAGCAGACAATCTCATAAATGATTTGAACTTTGGTCGAATTTTCCTAAACAAGTCACATTATTACCAAGAATGTCGATGTCAACATCAACGGTAGTCTTCCTTCTCTCGCTTACGGCAGTTCCAATTTCGTTTGTTGTCAATCTCTCAGCACAAACACTTGGTGAAGTAGGCCTACTAGTTTCTGGAGCATCAAGTCTTATTGGCCTTTGCATAGTTGTATATTTTGTGATAAAATCATCTTCCTTGGCTAATGAACCTTTGTTATACGGTAAGAAAAGTATGCAAGTAAATGTTTAGTCTCATCGTAGAATTTAAATCTCCACCAGTTTTCATGTTGGGAACTTTTTCTTCGGCCTGCGATATATTAATGGCTTTAGAAAACGACGGTATAATCAGTGGTTTCTTTTCCTATTATTTAAAAGATGGGGAACCATATTTGAAAAGTGCTCACGGAACCATGATCTGCTATTGGGATGGCATTGCCCATTATGCTATGTATCTAATGATGTTAGCAGCACTATCATGGAAGTAAGTATCGGTTTATATAAGAGTAATGATAAAGAAAACTGAGTTGGGGCGATAGTCAGAAATGAAAAGACAGTTAACTATCTTTTTGCATATGAAAGGGTAATAATGAATTTACAGATCTATACTTTTATGGATTTCCTTCGTCTTTTTCAATATTAATATTCTTCTCCTTTCTCATTCACTCCCTCCCTCTGTCTATCTGTCTATTTAAATATATATATACTGTATATATATATATATATATATATAGGTTATCCATGATACTCAATTGATTTTCATACACCTTACACATTTTATAAGAAATCTTTAAGAATCCTTTCTGATAAATCTGTTATATTTAGTTTTAAATTTTCTTTTCACATGTAAGAAATCTATAACAAACAGAAATTTCTGATAAGAACAGAAATATATCTTTATTTATCTATTATTAAGTATTTCTAAAGAAAGATTACGCATTAAAGAATAGATTCTGATCATCCTTTGATAATTAAATAACAGAAAACTCTGTTGAGGAAAGAGGGAGGGGGAGAGGGAGATAAGAGCGATTTACTAAAGTACATTTGTACATATACTGTATACGAATACGTATACTATACATTTACAAACATTATAATTATACTATTGTAGGCCTATTATAATATTTTGTTAAAAATAACTATCCCATTTAATCAGATTACATGTGATAAACTAGACGTAAAAAGAATAGAAATAAGCAATGAAAATGTTCTAGTTTTTTTTTTTTACTTTATTTCTGTTTTTATTTAAGTTTTAAGAATTTTATTTTTATTGATTTTTATATTCTTTTCTCTTCTTTATCTCTGACTTCTATAATCTTTTAATTCGTACGAATTTATCTCCACCTGTCCTCTCTTAGTATTTAAGCTATAAAAATGTCAAAATTGACAAACAAGGCAAAAATAAAAAAAAGACATGATCTTTTAATAATAACACTTGAATATTGAATATTTGTAGAGTATAATTTTAATAATAGATTTATAATACTTACTTTTATATTATGTTAATTTACTAATAAATATAATTGTTCTCTTCTATCTTTCGTTACAGTCAAAATTTTAGAGAGGTAGGCCTATACTGGTCTGGATCGATAGCCCATAGCATTTTAGTATTTATACCTGGAAATTTATTTGGAAAACACGAAATTAAACCGTCCTTTCTGTTGAATTTGCCATACATTATATTTCCTTTTATTTGTGCTGGGAGATTTCTTAAAGAGAGACCTTTAAATACTACTTCAAAAAGACAAACTACCAACATCTTGAAAAGGCCTATTGACCTTTTGTTAGTAATTGCAACTCTTGTTTGTTTAGCGTTTACATTACTTAGAAGTCTTGTAAGTACTATACAATATGATAATTATAAACGATAAAAGCTATTCTTGTATTTTTCTTTTTAGATAACTATGGGTTTAAATCATAAATTTTCCCAAGTATTTTTGGAACAATATGAACCTTATATTACCGATCCCAATGCATATGGAAAAATGCAGGTACTTGATGCAATAACATTCCTTTCTTATATCACCTGTCATTTACGTATTTATTTTCTTTCAGATGTTAGTTCATTTCTTCTATTTCGTACCACTCTTCTTTATAGCGATTTATAGTCTAATATATCCTTCGCAAAGCTACTTTCCAGACTGGGCTCTTTTATTAGCTGGAGCAACTGCACAGGTTTTAATTACTTTTTAATGTAGATTTTTGTAGTATTTCATTTACTTTTTATTATATTTTAGGGTCAATTTGCGTATATCGGGTCATCTTTACATCATCGAACACCGTTTCCCCTTCGAGTACCTATGAATGACTTCCCTAGATACAATTTTTGGTTTTTCAATTTATTACTGCTTATATTACCTCAAATATTAGCTTGGAGATGCCAAAACAACCTAGATTTTTTTGCTCAAACAACCAAAGATACGCCACGTCTAACAAGGCAATTATCTAATAGACCCAAATCAGAATAATTTGAAAAAATAAAACTATACTGTATAACGAATGTATTAATTAATCTCTTTTTGATCAATAAAAGGAATCAATAATAACGATGGTTTAGTGAGTTGAATAGGCGGGCATCGTCATTTTTTAAATGTCCTAGAGATGGCGCATTACATTTCTAGTCTCAATATGCAAATGAAGGGCAAATTTTCATTTTTCTTTTTAAAGTATACATTTAAGTAACTTTTATTTGAAACGGGTTTAAAAAGGGCGTTTGTCGTGAGTGGCACGTGACGGTTCCGATCGTACATTTAAAGGGACCGTTGCGCGGAATCGCTATCAAGAGATTTCGGACGCATAATTTTTGTAAACGAAGGGCAGTTGGTGTCCCCAAGACCCGGCGCCCTGATCAATAAATTAGAAATCACCTCCCTCAACACCACAAAAGTCTACAAGGTTATGGCACATCTAAACCAACTGTCAAGTATACTAACAATCACGAAATTTCGGTTAAATTTTGTCAAAGGTGGGAAATAGAGGGGAGAATTGCAAATACCATTTAACGTTTAAGCTAGATAATCGCTGCTTCGTGTCATCTTTTCTTATTGAATTGAAATATAATTGTCATTACTTATATATGAAATTTACTTGTAAATGGTGACCGTTTCTCATTCTGAATTCATCTATGCCTGATTGATAAATAATTAAACTACTTGTTAAATGGCAAAGGATTCAAATTTTTATCTTTTCATACAATACAAACTGAATATAGATTAGGATAATGGTTTAATTGAGTAGTATATTCTCAACAAAAGCCTTTATTGTTGTCTAATTCGTAGTTAATAACAGCTAATTATTACAAGAAATTATACGATCTTCCAATTGATTAACATAGAGCCAATCAGTCGAAACTTCTCGAAATAATTTAGGTTTCCATTGACAATTCATATTTTTTCTTTCTCTCTCTTCGTCTCTCTGCTTTTGTTCTATCGAAGATTTATACTTTGCCGCTTTACTGACGTCGTTTTTAGATAAATAATAGGTAACATTCCTCCATAATCTTCTCGATTCTTGCTGATCCTGTTGATCGAGCGGCCTAACTCTCTTAGGCTGAGGCTTTAATTTATTAGTATCTATTGTAAAATCAGCTTTCCCGCTATAAGATGTCCATTGAGCTTCCAAAACGCCGTTCCATTCACCTTTAACGCATAGAATTGGTTTGCGATTAGACTCCGCACCTGGTGCCATAACATAAGCGTCAACAAAATGTTTTTTACTACCGTAAAAGGGTTTAGTATGGAATTCAATATCTGCAGTAAATCCGTTCGTTGACGTAATCTGAGTCTTACCCCCCAATTCCATCCAAGGAGTTGTCAGAATTGATCTTCCATAACAGGACGGAAAAGTAATTGTATATTGTTCATTGTAATCAAGCATTGAAATTACCGCCTTTCCTATTAGGGAAACTCCTATAGACAAACCCAAAAACTTTGATTTTGTCCAAACATGTCCATTCATCGACATTTTTTTGAGTGAGTTTTCAGCGTAAAAGGCCGAAATTGGTGGATGGTGGGAAACTTGTTCGGCAACTACTTGAACGTCTCTCTCTTTTGCCCAAGGAACAGGTCCATCTTGGGTTGAATTGTCTCCTTCTTGGGGAAATAAGTATTCCATGTCGTAATAACTTTGAAATATTTCTCCCAGAGTCGGATTGTATGGTTTCTTGGCAACTACTGGATTTCGTCCAGCTCGGAAAGAAGTTAAATACCATTTTAAACAGGCAATCATTCTCTCTTCTTCTGTATGACCATCCGCAATAGCCAACCAAAGATCGGGATAAGCTAAAAAGTCAGCAAACATCTCTAAAAGGGACCGACTTTCAAGAATAAATGTCGGTAAAGTTATCTTAGTCAAATCCATTCCAATACGAACTTGGGATAAAAGATGACTAATAACGCTACGCTGCTTTTCATTTACAGCTTCCTCTATAAAAATAAACTGTTTAGTCTCTTTACGTAGTAAAGTTCTACCTTATCCAATTCTAATATTACCGTCTTTTTCAAAGCTGTCATTCTCCAATTCTAAATTTAGCAATCGTTTTAAGGATTTCGTTTAAAATTAAGAAGAATAACAACATTACTTTTACCGACCTTCGTTAATATCTAAGCGTAATTCGTCGAACGAAGTAGTTTTCCTACTATCTGAATGTTTTAGGCATAAAACAAACATGATAAAAGGTGCGTAAATATACTATTTATGAGTGAGGTTACCGTTTCCGTCTTCAGTTGATGGAGATAATGGGGAAAGGGAGAGATTTGACTCTGGCGAGCAATTTTCTATCGATTCCGGAAGATCCGTAATACTCTTCTATTTAAGAAGGAAATGATATAATTTTACATTCATTATCTTCAAGTAAAGTAAGGTAATGTGGTTTTTAGGTTAGATTTAACAAACCTTGGCCATTAGAAATATAAATAAAAGGATAATCGTAACTACTTTAATTACACTTCCTTAATATTATATTATAACAAGCTTGTTCGCTAGTTTTATAGCTTTTCTCTTTCTATCTTGCTTTGTTCCTCTTTTTTTTATATATTTTCTTTTCTTCTTTCTCCTTCTTCGTCTTCCTTCTTATAGTTCTTTTCAAAAAAATTCCAATTTTATCATTTTTGTTTGAGAGTTTCCTTTCTTTTGTCTGAAAACAAGCTAATTAGAACAAATTATTTATCTTGGAAGATAAAGTTTATATAGTTAACACTATTGATATAAGTTGTCTCTGATTTTGAGCTTCTAATAATCTATTATCTTTTAAGTCCATTAAACTGATGACTACCATCTAGATATATCCTATTTGCTTAAAAGATTATATTTTTGCTATATTAAGCCATATATATATAATAAATTATACGCTGTCTATCAGTATATTCATAAGAAGGGTTACTTTATATCACATGTTATTAAACTATATATAAGCTTGGATCGTAAAAAGCGTCTAAATACTTCAATTTCCGTTACAGAGAAACGCCACAGACGGTTCGCTTGTTTTTAACACCAACTGTATAAACAGTGTAGAAGGGTATTGTTGTCTTTGTGTCTCTCTTTCTTTTATAAAAAATCCACATAAAATCTACAGTTCAATTTCTTAACGAATAGCAAAAGTTAGCAACTATTATAAATCCGGCCTAGTTAAAGAAGAATGTATATACTGTATATATAAAGCAAAACAATAATAAAAAAAAACCTCAATTTCCTTTGACATAAGACAACTTTAGCAAAATTGAGTGATTTTTTTTTCTTGTGATAAGACTTTTTCCAAACTAATAGAATATTACAATTCTATATAACGGATCGCCTCATTTTCTTACTGATGTAGTCCTATTTGATACGATTATTCTGCAAAAAATAGTCTATTCGGCTTTAATAAAATTAAGGAAAGGGGAAAGAATGATGCTTAAAAAAAAAGAAATGAGTATTTAGGTTTTTTTTTGGTACAAAGTCTATCAGTATCTTTCCTATTTCTGTAGAAATATTTATGCCTAACCAACTATAAAAGTCTGGATGGAAACAATTGTTTGGGGAATTAAACTGGGAAACTTCAGAATTTTCTTCTTTTCCTTCATTCTTACATACTGTATATTAGTACATAACAATTTGTCTTTGTCAACATCCTTCTGTCAGCGAAACACTGATACCGATGAAATTTCCGTAATCGAATTATACTTTATGATCCGCTGCACGAGTGAATTATTACCTGTCAGCACTGTCTTTCAATGAGATTTCGATCAAACTTTTGTGGATATCCTTATGAAAAAATCGTTTTTTAGGTGATTCGTTGCAAATGTCGGCCAAAGCACATATTGATATGCTTTCATCACATTTGCCCCGCTTACCCAGAGGTCCTCGATTTCGTCACGTGACGTCACAAGAGAGGAAGATAATAAAACACAGATGGCGCTTACCAATGGTAGTATCATTATAAGCCCTTAATTACAGCAAATTAGAGACAAGCAATAATATATCGTTGTAAAGTGTTTCAGAACTAATTTTCGTTGCTCAAACATTATTTCCTTCTTCAAGACTAGGAAAGAAATCATACCCATGTTTCATTACTCATTAATAGTAGTCAATAAATTAATGGACGGTGTCAGATGAAATGTATTATGAATGTATCAATTAATTATTCGTAACAGGCATTAACGCAAGTCTGACACTGGTACTTTCAAGTAGTATGGTACATTCAAATGGAAATATTAATCACATGATACAAATTTGAAAGATATATTATATCTTTTACAGGAAATGCTCCAATTGTTATATCTATACATCACTATATATATATACAAATATATAGAGAGATATATACAGATATATACAACATGTTTATAAAGTATGCTGTATACATTACATTTACAATAATAATGTGTTTTGACATACACTATAGATTTAATTCTGTTCTGTTCTAAAATATATTACAATATTTCTCATTTCACATAATACTCACAAGTTTCACCAATATATCTGTTTAAAATAAAAACGAAACTAAATTTTTGACTGGGCAATAAAACTTTATATTTTTGAAATTTCTAAGCTGATCTGTAAGTATTTATTCCCGATGTTGTATTATTGGCAGCAGTCGAAGCAGTAATTGACGTCAATGTACTCACTCCCCCGGGCCTAGAAAAAAATATTAGTCAATTTAGGCTTTTATTATCAATCAGCTCTTCTGGATAGGCTCATATGTAATACGTAGTACCAAAATGGATTTGACTATTTAAAAATGAAACTTATTTGATTGAAATAACAAAGGTAATAACAAAACATCTAAATTTACTTAGAGAATCATATTGAATGAGAAAGCAAAAGGTAGGGTTTCAGCTAAAAATCGTTCAAAGAATTCTAACCACAATATTGGCACTATGACAAAGATAAACAGAGAAGGTAAATAATCAGATGTAAAAATTCCCCTTATGCTGGAAGAATGTTTAGTCAAGATAAAGGGAATTTAGTTAAAACACGAACCACGTTAATCGCCAAATTTCCAGAATATTTAAAACCAAAACAAATAAAATTAAGCCAAAATATATTAGGAAATATTCAAAATAATACTGAAAAATGAAAGAAATATTTTTGGTTAAAATATAACAATTACCCTTCATTTCCCCTTTTATAAGCATCAGGTGGCGGTCTGTTGTACGGATCCCAGAGAGTACTTTGTTGCTGCGTCATGCGAGGACCGTCAAAGTCATCTTGACGGCGAAGAAGAACATTTAATAAGCGCCTTTCCATGTCATTTAAAGGTCGCTTTTCGAAATACCGCTCATATTCGGAGCGGTATCCTGGTGGTTGATAATGCTGATTGCTAGGTGGTAAGTTGTACGGGTTATATCTGGATTGAAAGCCTCCGCGGTTTCCCCCAGCTCCTCCACCACCCCCACCGTTTCCAACCCTTATGGGACCGCCGTTGCCACCTCGACTCCTTCCATGAGTGCCATCTCCTCGATTTCTAGGACCTCCTTTCTCACCTGCAGTGCTTGTTGATATCTATTTTATAATAAATATACATATACATATATATATATATATATATATATATATATATATACAGTATATATTTATAATTTAAGTGGCAAAAACTGTATTTATAAATATATTATTAATCTATTGCAGTCATACTTCAACATTTATATTAAATCCTCGTAAATGGTACTTGTCCAATCCTTTTAAGGCTCGATTAGCTTCTTCTTCGTTGGGCATATGCTGCAAAAATAAATTTTTAATTCAATGAACAAATTATCAGAATATTTGATTCTTTTTAATTCTCTTTTATTGCCTGATCACATTACGTGACTACAAAACTTAAAACAAGCTTATTGATTGAGGTTCTTAGTTCAGGCACGTTTGACGCTTCCAATCAAGCCAAATTGGAGATTATTAGCTAATATTAAAATTTTCTTTAGACAATTTAAAGCTCTTAGATCTTTTTTTAAAAAGAAGGGAAAAAACGAAAAGAGAATACTTATCTATTCTTTTTTCTACGTAAGAATAAAAAGAAAGGACTTGTATCACTTACAACAAAAGCAAATTTTGACAACCTGGTAGCCTCCTCAACAGTTCCATATTCCTCAAAAAGTTCTCTCAGTTCATTACTATATAAGTCGTCTGGAATATTTCCCACGAACAATTTCACCATATCGCCGCTAAAATATAAAATGCTATATTATCGCTCAAAATGTTTAAAAACTTTTCATAAAGTAGCATAATTTCAAACGTTAAAATAGTTTTAGCGTTCAAAGCATATGATATGTTATTAAACCTTAGATATAATAAAGTGTGATTATCTCAAATAAATTGGTGAAAATAAAAAGTCATTAGAAATTTAAATAAATCACTTCTACCGGATGTAGTTTGAAGGTGATAACCGGTTACCCAGCCGTTGCAATCAGCATATCCAATTCTTCTACGGTCGGAAAGTATTCGTTTTCTTTAATTAATTAGAAAGGATCCAATTAATTACGAACAGAATAGTGATTATAATAACATACTGTTATTTGAGGAATCATCTCAAACTACAAATAGTTTCTTAATTTGATTTAAACGTAGAAACTATTCTATTTCTCAAAATAATCCTTAACAAATTTAAAAAATAAATACATTCAATTTTTTTAAATAGTATATTTATTATTAAAATTTGATATCAAGATATGCAAATAGTCAATTCATGCATTTTTTCAATATTTGTCAAAAAAATAAATGAATGCG
This sequence comes from Dimorphilus gyrociliatus, assembly GCA_904063045.1. NCBI lineage: Eukaryota > Metazoa > Annelida > Polychaeta > Dinophilidae > Dimorphilus > Dimorphilus gyrociliatus. The sequence goes on along the minus strand of CAJFCJ010000014.1, from coordinate 1,180,020 downwards.
ATACCACTCTCGTTGACTCGTTCACTTTTTTTTGTATATACATTCCCTTTCAGATAACTTTTTCCCGCTCAATGTAAAAATAGAATAAATTAAAGATTACTAAAGAAAATACCACTGCTTAAAATTACAGGTTTTAAAAAGAAATTAGTATAGATATTTTATATTTAAGAAAACTTAAAAAGATAGAGGAACAAAACCGAACGTTTTAGAAAAATTTAAGTATTCATTAACAAGCTTGTTCAATAAGGCAATTACTTCCTTTTTGTATTCTTTCGAACATTTTCAGTTCGAATACCTTTCATTCCTATGTATTTCTTTAATAATTGTTGAAAATAAAAGGCTATAAAATATATACGTTTCGTTTATCAAAGGTAACGTAATTGCATTGAATAAATGTCAATTACTCACTTTCTGAAGAAAAGGTCGATTCTTTCAACTACTATGCAGATAAATAGGGCGTTTATTATTTGGATAAAAGAGAAAAGGAGAATTGTTAAAAAATTACCTCTATTTTGTGTATCTACATCTTCATTGTAGTTAAAATACCAGTAAAAATAGGATATAAAGAGACTGTATGTACTATTTATCTATATTAGTTGAACGTAGAAGGTAATAAACTACGTACCTCTCCTATTTCAAAGCTTCCTAATTTCTTTATTCCCACACGGTAATGGATGTAAGATAAACGAAGCTCTGGTAATGGGGTTTCGGACATAATTAACGGGTAAAGATCAATAAAATCTAAAAGCATTTTGTCTGACGTTTATTACATTTGTTTTAAATATTTAAAAAATTATTATAATAATTAATTAATTAATTAATCCTAGTCAAAATTTGAAGAATGTTTGTAACACTTTTTTTATTATTACCTGTGAACGTATTAACCCTAACTAAAGGTGAAGTATTTGTTAACAAGAAGAGGTATTTATATTCGAATAATATAAAAGGCAAAAACGTATTTTCACCCCCTCCCTTTTACATTTGATATTTAACAGAGCACTTACTTTCCTTAAGAAGCGTTCAGTAGATGTCTTACAAGAGTTCGGTGGGCCTAATTATGTACAAAACTTTAATAGCAAAAACCTGAAAAACGATATTTTCCTTTATATAGTTTAGACATTTTTTTAGGCATGTCTAAATGGTAAATGGGATAAGCGTAATTACGAATGCGACCGAGTAGAAATTTCCGATCGAGATATCATGCCGGATCATGTCAAAATTTTTGAATTGCAACATTTGAATGAAAAATCAAGAGTACTTGAGTTGAACAGAAAGGTTAATGGTAGAAAGTCCGAAAATTTTGCACAGAAAATAAACTTTTATGGTAATACTATTTAATGTTGTTTTTCTTATTTTATCTAAATTGATTCGGGTATTCTGAGATGAACTATATACGAAAGAGGAATTTCCCTTTGTTAAGGTGTATTTTCGGGACCTCCAAGAGATATTTCTACTGATAAGTTTATAAATGGTCTCGGATGGGTGGCGGATAGCGGTAGGCAAGTTATTCAGACCTTTATTACCTACCATAAGAGAGAATTAAGGCGCGAGAGTGTCAAGCATACGTATTCTCAAAGTAAATTTGTGAAATCAAGACTGGGAGATCCCATATTTTCAAATATACCCATACAATTAAGAAATTGGGCCGGAATGGTATCTATCTATCTGTCTATCTATCTAACTGTACTTTATTGAACGATGCTTTATACCTTTTACGGCCAACATGCATAAACAGAAGCGTGTAGGCATAGATGAAAACACAGCCTCAATTTTAAGTGAACATGTTTAAAAGCTTTATTAGTGCAGCATGCCTTGCATCTTTGGTCGTAAACTGACAAATTAAGATATAGGATAAAGTAGGCTTTCATGTATTTTACAATAGGCAGAACAAATGATTAGTTGTTTGTAAGATTTTCATAAATTTAAATATATATTGTTTTATTGTACTCTTAACCTTTGAAATTTGCATCGTTTGATATTCTACGACATCCTACTTAGAAAATAAATAAGAATATTATATGCATAAAAAGTCGCTTAATAGCTATTTTCTTTCAGTCTGTCTATTACCATTACGCTGAGTGTAAGAGGATTATGAGAGAGAGGAATGAAACTAGTATTCGACATTGCCCGAATCCGTGCAATGAGAAAATTGCTTGTTTACCAATAGAGTCTAAGGAGAAAGATAAAGGAAAGAATTTTCTCGATCCTCTAAAGGTAAATGCAAGCCAAGAAGTAAAAAAATATGGTTTTGAATTATGCTATAGCGTATATAATAAATCGAATAGCGTGATTAAAAATTACTATGAACATGACCGTGAATGGCCCTTTTTCAAGTATGTTTTCATTCTCTCTTTATCCTCACCTCTTTCTTTTTTTTCCCTTATGATCTTTTAAAATTGAACAGAAAATCTTATAGCTATTTTTTTTAGAGATTATCATTCAAAATTCTTTATTATTGATAATAAAACTGAGGTTACGTTGTTTGACAAACAAGTGTTTTGTATGTGCAAATTTGGCTACAAAGAAATAAGCCAATACAAACGGACTGTTTGCTTTCCAGGTATTACTTTTTTTTCAATTACAATAAGTCTTTTGTATATGTTTTTCGGGGCGTACCTGCTGGTAAAGAATGGTCAATTTAGAGCAAAGTTGTTGCAATACTAGGCCTTTCAGAAGAAAACAGGGTTATGCTCGTCTATCTAATTTTTTTGCTCAAGGGCTGCCCCACCCCCCTACTGTGATCGTTAACAAATTTATGATAAAAAACAGATGAAAAAATACAAGCGACGAAAGGTTGCAAGCGTCCTGACAAAGGAGATGGCATTGATGATGGATGTGGATTAGGTGGCAAGTGCCAAATGGTGAACGATAAACCTGAGTGCGTTTGTCATGCTTCATACACCGGCAAGTTTTGCGAAACGAAAATTGATATTTGCTCCGAAATTGAAAAACCTAGTCATCAGTTTCATAATCTTAAATGCCAATATGGTCAATGTCAACATTTCGTTCAGTCCAGATTCGGGTTTCGTTGTATATGTAATGGTAAAGACGGTATGATTACCAGAAGGACTGCTGTGAGTGCTATATAATTTTATAAATATTTAATTTCAGTAGATATAGCTATTGAGAAATGTCAACAGACAAATTTGTCTCTTTTCTTTTTTTAACTAAAATTAAGCCTACTTCAAGTGATTTTACTAGTTTAAAAAAACACCAATTTTTAAGGAGAATGTAATTGGTAAACATTTAATTTTATCAGTTTGTTTTTTTTAGGGTAACGCTTGGAATTTGAATCCATCTTGTGAGGATGTTAATGAATGCCAACCGGAAGAAACTTGCGAAAAGAATGGATTAAATTGCTCAGGTACGAGTTCAACAGACGGAAGGGATTCTCCGACTTGTAGCTATCAAGGTGTATGCATCAATACGATATCTTCTTTTAATTGCTCTTGTAATCCGGATTACAGTGGTAGGACATGTAATAGATATACCGGAGTAATTCCCCAATGGTCTAGTTGGGAATCTACCGACGAATGTTGGATTCCTGCCGATAAAGATTGTTTTAAGTAAATAAAGCATGCCATAGTAATATTTGTATATTTTTAAATACCTGTATGCGTTCTCAGTTATGAGTTTGTATTGTTTAAATATTCCTTTACAGTCCGGGAGATCGATTTAGTGAAAAGCAAATTAGAAGGTTAATTTGTCGGAAAAAAAGTGAAATGGGATCCCATCCTTGCACTCGAAAAGAACTTGAAGAAGGGCCAGAAACGAAAGGCAATTACATTGACCTTGTACAATATAAACAAAATAAGAATATAGATTGTTCGGCTTTTAATCAATTACCACGCTGTTCGAATGTCGTTAATTCAGGAAGATACGATCCTGAGCTCATTAGGAAGCATATTCGAAACGTTTTAAACGGTATGAATAGTGAAGTTGATCTGAAAAATTTGACCGATCTTCCTGAAGATGTATACGATCCTTTCATAGAAGGCCCAATTAGGCATGTAAGTAATACAACTAATTTCTTGTACCACTAGCATATAAACTACTTTTACAGTAACATCAAAGGAGTTTTGAATTAGAAGCAAATGGGTTAATTCTCTTCAAAAGCTACCGCCATTTTCTCTTCATCATCACTTAAATAACCCGCCTTTTTTTTATCTACACCATCGAATTTCAGAAAGAAAAGAGGGAATAATTGATAAACTTCCCATATGAAAGCATTATTTATAATAAAATGTTTGTCTTATTTGTCAGAAACGATTATATTAATCGTTTGGGACTAGTTTTTTATATACATATATATATAAAAAGAAGTCGGATTAAATAATAAAAAGTTACAAAACATTATATATTTAATGGAAAAGTTGATTTGATGAATATTAGTTTAAACAGTAACAACTTAAAAAAAATTTACTTGAAAGAAGTTTTAGGGTTAGTTTTATTGGCCTTTATTTTTTTCTGGTTGATACCATCTCTCTCTCTCTCTTTTTTTTTTCTCCCTCTCCCGCACTCCTTCTCTCTTATGCCTACTTTGTATGTTGTCTTTACTTTTCTCTTTTTTATTCCGTGTCTCTCCCTCTCTTAAGACTCTCTGTTTCATAGTCTGTCTATCTGTCTGTCTCTCTCTCACTCTCTCTCCCCCCCTCTCTCTCTCATCTGTTACCTCTTATATAAATAAATACAATATACTTATAAGTTATTTGAGACCAAACGAAAACTCGCCAATACAAAAATTTTCGTTATAGTTCAGTTAATACATTATACTTGTGTTTATATTGCTATTTCGAGTTTAATTTATAGTAGTTGTTGTAGTGAAAAAAAAATTATGCCAATTCAGTCTATTTGACCGAAGAATAGCGCTCAAATGCGTCTATTTAAAGTTGCATTTGTTATCCTCTCCAGTATGATTAACACTAGCGTTATTAGATCGGCCTGAAAAATTGTCAAATATTTCAATCAATTCATATTTTCTTTCATTTGATAAAGTAGATTTTAGTTAGCGATTGACAAAGAGAGAGAAAGAGAGAGAGACAGAGAGAGAAGAGAGAGAATGAAACAAGATTAAATTTTCCCTTGAATATTTCACGGAGTAATATATATAATTTACAATTTATCGCAGTATATTTATTATTATAGTATTGAACGATGCTAAAAAAACTATAGACTATAAACATGCTATAAACATATATGCAACTATTTAACGCATATCGTAAATTTGTATTTTAAAGTTTTTCGGGCGAATTTTACATAAAAAAGAGAAATAAGTAACTATATTTGAGATTCTAATCGGTTCGTAGCCGGGTATATTAATAGTTTTACCAATAGTATACTAGACTCCCTCTAATGTTTTCAAATACAGAAAACTATTAAATAAAACGATTATTTTAGAATCAACACATGTATGTAAAAGTGTGTACACTATATTGTATGTTTACCTCAGAGAGGTTAATTACAAAAATTCACAGGGGTTCTATTTTAATTACATTTTAATGCTCTATAAAAATTTTTTAGAAATATACAAAATAACAATAATAGTAACACTATACTAGAATTTTTAGTAAAGAAATTTGATGGGTTGGGCGGGGACTATGTTTTAAACTCGAAAATTTAAGAGAAACTTGAAACGAATAGGAAGGAAAAGAGGAATAGGTGTGAGTAGGGATAAGGCTGTTATTTTTTAAACCGGGTCTTATTCAAGGGATTGAATAAAATTGAGGAAAAAAAACGCGTTAAAGAGCATACTATTTGTTCAGAGGATTTTCAAAGTTCGCTTACGGGCAATAGGGACTATCGCCTTTCCGGAATAGATCCGTATATCTACATAAAAAGTGATAAAACCCTCTTTTAACAAAATGTCACCCCTCCCGTAAAAGTTTTTGGTCTGAAATACTAGACGAAAGGTTAAAAATACGCAACAAAAAAAGATAGATAGGGAATGACAGAATGGAAATGGGAGAAATAGAAAGTAAGATAAGAGAAATGAGAGACTATAAAAGTATAAACAGTACGAATACCTTTTTTTTCTATCAAAAAGTATTTAATACTGTCGGTTTTAAAACAAAGGATTAAAAATTCTTCTCTATTCCTTTTTATGTTCATCTTTCCTTCTTACTCATTGCCTCTCTCTTTTTTTTGTTTTTCCGTTCGTTTGTTGCCCTAGATACCAGTCTATTCTTACTTTACCTTTTTGAACGTCGGTGGGCCGGGTTTCCTATTTGATGTTGGATAAAGGCGGTGTACCGTTTCTATTTATTTTTTTATTTTTTCAGGGAAGAAAGGAGAACAGAGAAGGGTGGGTTTATTCTCGGTGCACCGGCTCGGATTATACATTTGTATACATTTTTAGCTTTCTATCCCTTTTAGTCTTCCGTCTCACCTATGTATTACTTCCGGTACGCGAAAGTTCCTATTCTCTTTACTAATATGCACGGATGTTAAAAGGCACGTTTTCTCAATATTTTGCACTTGATTCCTTCCCACCCTCTTCTTCAAGACTAGATACGGCTTAGGAATGCGCCCAATCCTATAATAAAATCAAGGGAATTAACGAGCGAGAGTCGGTGGGAGGCTAATTTAGGAATTTATTCAAGTATTTATAACGGCAAGAAATTCCAAACTATCCGATGGTTAGATATTGCAAAAAGGCGTTGAAAGAAAGGAAATAATTACGAAAAGGTACAAAGACAAATTAGAATCAACTAGTGCACACCTGCCATTTTTCTAAATGCATTGTTCCTTTACGATAAAGACTTATCTCGGTTAATTTTCTTAAGATAAACTACCTTAGATTTCCAGATAGACGAGATTCCTTCATAGGATACGACCCAAACGCGTGCCGAACTGGTACCGATTTTCCTTTCAATTCAATTCCCTTTCCGTATACTCTTCCATACCCCCTGCCCTCTCTATACTTCTCTGCTTTCTTTTTAAAAGAGATAAAAGGAAGCATTAAACGGTGCGCATTGCTTTAAAGAAGCCCCTTGTTGTTCTATTAAACGATTTCTTATTTAGACATATACAAAAAGGGGAAGAAGTCGTAGTTTTGAATTACATGAACTACCATTTTTGCCGTTGACATTTTTAAAAGATTGTGAAACTTTGAACCCTCTTTTTAAAAGTTTCATAATAAAAAAAACGTGTTCAATATTCAATTTTTATGAGACGTCTATTTTTTGAAAGGTTGATAGTTTTACTTCTGGATTTTTATTTGTTCAAAATTATTTATTATTCTTTTTAATAAAAGGGAAAAAGGGAGAAACAGCGTTAACTTTGTAACTTTATAAAGAGAAATTGGGTTAATAGTTTAATTTAACTTTTTATTTTTTTATGGTTATTATTCATTCTCTTTCCTCCCTCCTACTCTCTCTCTCTCTCTCTCTCTCTCTCTCTCTCTCTCTCTCTCTTTCTTTTCCTTCCGTCTTGTCTTCTTCCTTTTCCCTTTATAATGGCATGTTATTAAGTTATTTGTAATAAAATTCTACTGTTCATAACATACTATTATATAATGTTATGTAATGATTTAATTAAGTAGGAAACGGGATTTTTTTTGAGAGCATAAAGTAGCCAAAGAACTAGTAAGTACTAGTGAGTTACTTGAAAACTAGACGCTTTTTACGTAAGTTATATAATGTTTTCATTAGAACAGCACGGCTGACAGAGCTTTTCTCCTCTTGATGAGAGGGTACAAATAGGAAGGAAGAGGGAATGCCGACCCCACCCTTCTCCCCTAGTCACGTAATAATCGACGCTCCCACCCTTTATCGGATTCAATAATTAGCTTTTCGTTTTAGTCGTGATTCTGTCTATTATCATTAAAAAGCAACTAATTTCTGTTAGTCTTTTCAAAGGGCAACGTGGAATACGTCACCTGTTGCTTTAAAGAGTCTATTCTAACAGACAAAAAGGCGTCTCCACCCACTTTTTAAATCCCTTTCTTTTTTGTTAATTCCACCGACTAAACAACAATCGTTATACGACGCTTTATCATCGTATTTCCCATACTGATAAATCGGTACGTAAGACTATAAACAAAGTCTTATTCTCACTAGTTGCCCAAATCTCTTAATCAAACACTAATTCGGCCATCGGATGCTAGTTAGGTTGCTAGAGCAATAGAGTTTTGATTGCATTTTATCATGATAAGAAACCGTAAAATATTACGTAATAAGATAAGAAGTGTAGAAAGGAAAAAAGCGGTCTATTCCCAATAGTTTATGTATCTGCCTTATTTATTTTTGTTAGAGGAGGTGGTTTTGGAATGTGAAAAAAATATGTTTACCTCTTTTCCCTCGCCTTTACAATGACTCGCGTGTTCAACGAGGCGTTATAAGATACGAAAGCACATCTGTGCGATTTATACTTTATTTTTATTTTTTTATTTTTTACTTAAAAAATATCCTAGATTCCTGAATTCTCCTTTCATCCATTCAGTTTTTGCACCTAAATACATTTTTTTCCACCTTTTTATTCCGAATAGTAAGGTTTTATAGTATCGTGTGAAAAATAAATGAAATTTTTACGAGTTTCTTTAAAGTTTCTTTTAAACATCGTTTAGTATATTTTCAATACATTGCTACTATGAAACTCTACTAGTCGCTCTTCTACCTTTCTTTTTTTATGAAAGGAATGTGTCCGTAAAGTGTAGATCGTATCGAATTTCCACTTTAAAACAGCTTGTCTAGCACTCGAAATATGTTTCGAGATCAGTTGCGCTTTTAGCCGAAACGTTATCCGTTTGGGTTATCGTTAGTTTCGGTTTCGTATTGCTATTAAGGCCGGAAAACTTGGTACAAAGTGGTGGGCGGGAAAGGTCTGTGTCAATGAAAAAATCCCCATCGTTTATTGCTCCGAGCAACGTCTAACCTCAACCCTATTTTACTTAACGAAGAAGATGGGGAGGAAGAGGTGACGCTTCTGTCGCCCGCTTGCTTACGACCTTTGACCGATTCGATTAAGGGGAAAGATTCTTTTATTGAACGCTGCGAAGAATCGTATAATTACATAATGTATAGGAGAGGCGTTGTAAAATTCATAGCCTGTCGCACTGTCTCCTCTCTTCTTTTCGCTCTCCGCCTTCCCTCTATTTTTGAATACTTGAACGGCGGCGATTTCTAATTTCGCCTCTCTTTGAAGGCGGCCTTTTGATGTAGAATTGTCGAATCGGAATATGTTTTCGTATCCTTTTATATTTTATGTAGCGCTTAGTAAGTAGCCGCTAGACGCGTCAAGAATTGAATGAATGATGGGAAAAATTGGGTTTAAAATTGTTAGGGCGAAACGTCCATCCCGCCCACATTTCTTAACCTCTTTATTTGGCTTATATTTTGAGTCTAACGAGGCGTATAAGAAGGAAGATAGGGGGAGGGCGGAATAGATCAGGGAAAATTCAGATTCCAAGAATGATAATGCTAACAATTCAGAGTAAAGCTATGATAAGAATTTTTCAAAAAAGGATGTTGCGGTTTTCCCTTTATTGCATCCATTCCAACAGTTATTGTTTGAATTTTTAATATTTATCATATGGAATGCGACACAAAAACGTATAAATCGTGATTGTATACGGAATTATATTACTGCTGTTCGTGACTGACCGCACCTGTTCCATAGGCGTCGGCAAGAAAAAGGTCAACTTGAACAAGACGGTAAATATAAATTCGAATCTGAGTCTTCAAGTCGCCAAACATTATAACAACATTCCAAATAGGTGGACGTGATCGGATAAAAAGGATCTTTCAAACTCCCTAAATATGTATGCGGAGAATTATAGGAAAACGTCGAAAGGTAGGTAAATGGGTTTCGAAGCTAGCATCGCCAGTAAATAAAATAAAGAGAAAAACGCAGCCGTCACACCTCTTGACGCATGCGGGGGTGTCGAATGTCTAGTTATTATGATGTAATGCACTCATTTTCACCGTCGTTTGTCACGTGACAGATATCGAGGAGCTTTCTATTCCTAAACCCTTATTGCCTCCGTCAATTTTGTCATTGAAAGAGTGCCTCTTCCGTTAAACTACTTCATTTCGCATGGTTAAAATTGTAAAGATTGAAGTTTATGGTTAAAGCTTTTAATAGATTGAAGAAGATGGCTTGATTAGGTAACATGCCTGCTGTCTTTTTCCTTAATATTGAACTGCGCAGGTTTCGAGGATAGGGTATAGAATAAAAAATGTTGAATTATCTCTTAGTCAAACAAACTTATACTCTCCGTCACAAACCCTCTTCTATGTGCACTTGTATGCAGAAGACTTATTTCGAAAAAAGGTTCGATAAACAATTCCTACTCGATACGTACTTCTTATTTTTCCAATGTTGACTATCGTTTTAGGGGACGGCTTAGAAACCTGTTACCGTTTTTACTAAGCGAGATCTTCTACCGTTTTTATAGGCCTTCGCTAATGTATTAATGATAATGGTAATAAAAGGAAGAGAAAGAAAGGTGTATATTTATATTAAAATTAGAATGGATGAGGAATAAATGTCTTATTCATTTAAGGCATCAACGATGTATGATGTATAGTATGAAAAATTAATTATCTAACGCATTATTATTATTATGATTATTGTCGCAGTAATAGGCTAATTTTGCCGTGACATTCGAGAGTTGTTCGTATTCCTTCGAAACCGACGCGATCCATAAAAGACTCATTGTTAATTGTTGAACGGCTCAAATCAGACGTGAATCGGCCTTTATCGAAGTTGTTTTCGGTTATGACTTTATATTCTTTAGTTGAATAAGCGTATTTATAAGATCTCTCTTTTTGATCTTACCGTATTTATATAGTCTCCGAGATATATGATTAATCGTATTTTTCTTTCGCTTTTCCTGTAGTATTAGTAAACTTGAAAACTAGTTACGTATCTATAGATTTCCTTCTTTTCATTATTAGGTGTTATAGCATATAAAGTAGTTGGATATATATATTAAATATCTATATATATATTTTAAGCTATTACACTCTATTTGTTTACCCATGTCTTATGAATATACTATTTATATTTAAGTGTATAGTATACATACTTTAACTCGTATAATTTGATCCATAGACGTGGTTGAAACCCCCGTATGTTCGTGCTCGGATAATGTATTTATTATATATATAAAGTACTGTGGGGGGTATGGCAAATGCATAGTCACAAAAATCGGTAATTATTCGCAGTTGACATCCGAGACGGTCCAACGGACGGTTATTCTCTACATAGAATGTCATAGACGCCTTCCGTTTTTCTTCTATCTGCATACAATTTACACATACATTTATATATATAAATAGAATCTACCTATACGCCATATAGTCTGTATATATTTAAAACATTTATACATTATTATTGTATTTCATTTATAATAAATCAATTTTTTTTTTAAAAAAAAACACACGCACACAAACACACATATACTAATATATACATACATATCGGCTTTGGTAGAACTAGATGGTTTTTAATGGTAGACTGCAAAGTTTTTATACGGAACTAGACTGAATATAGGCAGTGAACACATGTCATCGGATTAGGATTGTGTTGATAGACGTGTCGAGTTGAATACCTTCAAGATTTAAGCAGTAAATAAATGTCGGACCGTCGCTTTTTTCTTGGATTTTGACCTCAGGAAAAATGATCTATTATTTGAGAGTTATGAGTTTACTTTAGCACCTTTCAGATCTTATTGACTTTTTTACGAAGGTTAACATCGACTGTATTATAGAAATTCGCACGCACAATTCTCTACCTTCCATTCTCACCTTTTATTCTGCCTTAGGCCTATCTTATTAGGAGCGCGTCGCTAGGAATTAGAGCGAGAACGCTCTGTGTTTCATCTTCCAATATTCTAACGACAAGGAAAATATGTCTCGATTACCTCAAGTGTTGTTTTTATTGATTGTTTATTGTCCGGCTCGTTGCCTCAATCCTCGTACTACCATTCGATGAATATTCAAGAAGCTGACAGAACAACAACCAATCATCATTCAGGACGGTCACGTGACTATCGACTATCTTTACAATCGGCCGTCATTCGACGACGGCAGCCAGCCGCAGTGAATTAGAAAGAGAATATGATCGATATTGTTAAAGTAAACTGAATTCTAAGCGGATAGACTGAAGTTTTATATAGAATATCTATCTATCTACCTATATATTCGACGCCCTTTTCCGGATTGGACGTTTACAACGCAAACATGTTTTGCATTACAGCTTTTGTCTGCCTATTTGCAGTAGTCAAAACTCAAGAGGTGGCTAACTACTCTGTCTTCGAAGGTTTAAAAGCCGGTAGCTTAATAGGTGATTTATCAAGGACTAAAAAGTCGACTAGTTCGACTCCGCCAATTTTTCTATCTTTCAATCAAGGCTCTGGATTATTTAACTTAAGCCCTGCTGGTGTATTAACAACAACAAAGGTTATCGATAGAGACGCTGTCGACGTGTGCCGAGGAAAGGTAGAGTGCTTTTTTGACTTACATGTTACAAAAACGATTGGAACAGCTATCCAATCTGTAAAAGTTCGAATTAACATTAATGATAAAAACGATAATTCCCCGGTTTGGGAAACGCGAAAAACAACTGTGGATATTCCTGAGGATGCTAAAATAGGCGATGAATTCAGTTTGCCAAAGGCGGTCGACTACGATAGCCCGAAGAATGGAATTTCCAACTACCGTTTACAAACGCCGCCGGGTAGTCCTTTCGGATTCAATCCGAATAAGGTTACTTTAATAATTACAAATGATCTAGATCGTGAAACGAACGCTGCTTACAAAAACTTTATCCTTACTTGCGTCGATAAAGGAGCCAGATCTTCAAATTTCACTTTCAATGTTAAGATCACGGATGTCAACGACAATCCGCCTCATTGTTTGAAAGACTTGTTTACTAACACCGTTCCGGAGAATCTTAATCCCGGTGAGCTCTTGATAAAGATCGAGGCGGGAGACAAGGACGACGATGGGCCGAACAGTCAACTAATATATTCGTTATCAGCTGAATCTCAACAAAAGTACGGAGACTTAATAAGAATAAACAGCGACGGTAATATTTACCTTAAACCTGACGCTAAGCTAGACTACGAGATGGAAAAAAGCTTACGCTTTCAAGTTACGGTCACAGATAAGGCTACTAACAGTAAACAGACAACTTGCCAAGCCCTTATCGACGTTTCAGACGTGAACGATGAACGGCCGGAAATAAGTGTCGTTACTGTTGGCTCTCGTATAGAAATTGAAGAAGAGGCTGGTGAAAATCAACTGTTTGCTCAAGTTCGAGTTAGCGATAAGGACGATGGAAATGCAGGAATTTTCTCTTGTAAAATAAGCGATTCCCGATTTTTATTAGATCCGTTCTTTGATGAGGGTAATGAGAAAAACTATAAAATAACAACAGTAACAAATTTCAATAGAGAAGAGATGGCGTCCGTTAGGTTTAATATTACCTGTCAGGATAAGGGTTCCCCGCCGCTCCTCTCGCGGAAAGAAGTACAAGCATCTATTGTTGACATCAACGATAATTCACCAAAGTTCAAGCTACCTAGGTATGAAACGTCGCTCTATGAAGAAAACGACTTAGGGCACCCTATAATTATCGTTAATGCTACCGATTTGGACTCAGATTATGGTAGGGTAACGTACTCGTTGAGTGGCGAGTTCTCAGAATACTTCAAGATTAATACAAGGACTGGTCAAGTGACAGCTAATTATAAGTTCGATAGAGAAGACAGAGATTTTTACAAAATAACCGTTCTAGCTTGGGATAATGGGAGTCCCCCAAGGAATTCTAGTGTCGATCTCATAGTCGAGATACTTGACGTAGATGACAACGCACCAGTCTTCGAAAAGAGCCTTTACATTTTTGAAGTTGATGAAGAACAGAAGGGTGATATCGGAGAGGAAATCGGAGAAGTTAAGGCTTCTGACAAGGACTCACCTGCTTTTAGTGAATTTCAATATGAAATTCAAAAAGATCAAGCTAACAATCCCAATTTTTTATTTTTTATCAACCAGTACAACGGCAAAATATATTCAAATAGACGGTTAGACAGGGAAGATAGGAGTGAATACGATCTTATTATCCTAGCTAAGGGGGATACTGGAAAGCAATTAATCGGCAAATGTAGGGCGAAGATACGCATTAGAGATGTCAATGACAATCAACCAAAATTTATATTTCCGGTGTATTATAATAATACGGTTAGCATTTCATCGTACGTTGAAGTTGGATATCCGATAGTAAGAATAAGAGCAAAAGATCCAGATGATGGAGAAAATGGTCAATTATCTTATTTTCTAAAGAATAATAATAACAAATTCAAGCTATCGGAAGATGGTTGGCTAAAGACTTCCGTAGAATTCTCCGATATTGAATACGTTAGCTATATATTAACGGTCGAAGTGAGAGATCATGGCTCTCCTACTCCTCTTTCTGTAACTTCTAATGTGACTATAATTATTGATAAATCTTTACCTTTCTCCAATCAAAAGAGAGGGACAACTACGTCTAATTCAAATATGATAATTATCATAGTTATAACAAGCATTACTGGTGTCCTTGCTGCCATTCTCATTGCTGCTATCTTCTATCTCATTAAATGCGACAATCGTAATAATTTGCAGTACGCTTCTCGTTTAGGACATCAGAAGAGTGTCTTCTCATCATCAGCTGGATTACAGACGCAAACCGTGGATAACGAACCGCATCAGGTACGTCTAATTAGCCATACATAAGAGTAAAAAGGAGAGCAATTCGCGTCAGTTAGAGTTACCATGACAATCGGGTAAACAAAGGGGTTAAGAGGAGGTTCGGATCGGTAATCTCAACCGCAAAATATAATAGCATGCTCGGGTGGGCAATTAGCGTCCACTTTCCGTTTCGAAGCGCTACCGACCCCTCAGAGACCTTTCGCGGCGAGCGCCGAGGGTTTTCCATTTTTCGCCTAGTCGCACGCGTTGAAATTTCCACGAACAAAAAAAATTGGGCGGGCAAAGTAGGTAGGGTACCTAGGGACGTCCAGCCGAGAACGCGCATACCGCTTTCATCTGAGGCCCCTTCATTGGGCATCTGCCTTTCCCTTTCTTTTTCCCGGTCCGATTACTTTATAAACAAATGGTAGCCCTTTAGGAAGCCCGTTCCCTTTCGATTATTTGTATAAGGCTAGTTAATTAACTAACACCTTACGTATTAAAAGAACCACACCCCTGCTAAGATCTGTCGGGGTTCGATCCGATTTGTTTTGAAGATAAACGTTGTTTTTGGCGTTTCGCGGCTAAGCAACAGATGCTGTTCCATGTTGTTTACGTTTATCTCCTCTCACTCTTTTTTCCTATTATGTTCAAGTTTTTCAAAGAGACTCTTCCAAACAGACATAGCTCGCTTCATTAGCTTTAATCGAAAAGGCGAGGCGGGTGGGTAGAGACGTCTACCGTGGCTCTCCCTTGATCCAAATTGCCGGTCACTTCAAAGAGTCTTCTAAACGTGTATACACCTGCACACCGCATTATAGTGACGTCCGCGAACGTCATTTACCTCTAGTTGGCGTCGCTTATTGCGCAATGTCCCTATTAGTATTGACGTTCGTATAGTAATTAGTAACGCGTTTGATCGCATATTTTCCAACTGGTCAACGTATTATAAACATATACGTCTATATGAAAACGTATAATAATTACCTGCCAAATGTCTCGGCATAATCAATCATCGCCTAAACTAGGGGCTCGTTCAATTCTTTTCTAAGGTAGTCAGCCTCCCACCTAACAGCCGCCGCCACGCCGCCCCCAAAACCAACTTTTTCCTTCTCCCCCCTTTATCTTTTGAATGAGACACATGAGCTTTTTAAAATCGACTTGGTCTTGTCTGTTACGCCACTTGTATTCAGCTAGGCTGACTCTGTAGGGGGTAGAAAATACCTGTCAATATTTTTATCTGCATATATTTTCAACTGGCAAATATTTTTGAATAAGAAACGTCAGAAACCGTTTATAAACGACGCCCCGCATATCGTTCGGCTAATTATGGAACAAAAACGCATTCCGTACTGCCCTCAACCGGAATCGATTCGCTCCCCATACCGGACAATAAAAACGAATACATAATATAGTAGGAGTTTGTCAAGACAAGAAAGGCGTCGGCTGGCGTCTCTGTTTCATGTAGACATCTCAGAGAAGTCATGATTTTTTTATAATCACTAAAAAAGGGACAGGTTTTTTTTCTTCTTATTTCAATAGGATTAATCTAGAAAAGGGGTGGTGAATTTCGCATGACTAAGTATTAATTACGTAGTAGAGAGAAACATTTGTTGAACGCGCTCAAAAAACACTGATTTAATGGGATTCGCCTCGTAAACTGTGATCAAAGGGGTAACCAGCCGAGATGATACTCGCTTGCATGCGCCTCCCTCCAGTCTTTGCAACTTTCACTATATATAATGATGAATAAGTTATATAAGGTTAATAATAAAGCGGCATTTCACTTTATATATTACCATATTCAACCCCCTACCAGCATCTTGCGGCGTCTACGTGTACACATGCATGCAATTTACACGGTCAAAGAATTTTCACATACGGCCTTCACCTCTAATAAAGTTAATGGACTGCCGCCGTATATAGATTATATACGCTCGTAGATATTATTCAAAGTCCCGGCAGGTGTAGAAAACGCAGTACAAAGCTTTCAAAATAAACAAATCAGTCTAATCCGCGTTTTGTTGTAAGCTAACCTTAATGACATAGGGATCTTTTTTTCTTTTGCAATGGTTTCTCAAAACCGTAAGGCGTCTCTAAGTTTTTATACAATTCCATCTGTTTTTAACAATATGTAGAGGAAGGAAAAAAAAGTTGCATAAAGGAATAAAGAGACGCTATATCACCTTTTCTTTTGTACTTCCCCTTAACCTTTTTCTCTTCCTTAGTCCCTCCCATCCCCACCTCCTTTATTTTGTTCAATAAATTTCGTTTGTGTACATACAAAAAAAGGGTTAAAATGAAGAAAAAACAAGCATATATTTGTTCGGTCGTTTAAGTGTAATATACATATAAATATAAATTCCTACTCACGTTCGCAGCTGTCTTATAAACGACAATTTCATTATGTTTACGTAATTCGACTGATTGCGTAATCGGTGCGTGCGACGCTACAGCTTCAACTGTACTCACAATTCAATTCTACTCTTTCTCTTCTCCACCCCCCTCTCTCTCTCTCTCCCTCTCGTGTTCACTCGTTCACCTACTCTAATATTTTCTCTTTTCATTCAATATCCAGCAGATTTTTTTGGGGAGGGAGGAGAGAAGTAGAAAATATTCGCTCGAGGAGATATATACGATAACCTCAGGCTATAGTTTTTTTTGGCCGTGGCCACTGAAAATTGGCTTAGTTATTATAAATAGAAACCCCAGCTTTTTTTTTATGACCGACTCTCGCCTTAATGGAACGTTCATAAAGCGCAGTTTAATGCTAATAGCATTGTAACGGCGTAATTAAGCGCGACGTTTATCCGCAATAAAAAAGAGAAATATCCCCATTCGAAACAGAAAGTTCATCACAACGGGATACGGTCGCCTTTACACTATTTTCCTTTCTTTTTCTTCCCTAATAAATTAATACATACAGTCGGTTTGTAACTGTTCACGCTTTATTACTTAAAAGCAAGAAAGGGGTAGAATAAAGAATCTAGGGGTCTCCTTCATTCAGTCGAAACGAATGTGATTGATCCTTATCAGTAACGAAAAAATTTTTCCAACAGTATTTTATCCCCGTTTTCTTTATTTCTTTTATTTAAATTCCTTTTCTCTCTTTTTTATGTCCTTCTCCTGCCCAGGGGTAAAGGGGAATAGGAGTAGATAAAGTAGAAGAAGGAGGGGGTAGGAAGGGTAAAAGAAGGGATTGATAAAGGTTGATGTTAGATTATACTTTTTTTAAGTTGCGATTTACTCTCCTACTGACTAGAGCAGTTTTTTCTTATAATAAAAAAATTGAATAATAGGTCAATTTTATTTTTAATTCTTTCTTTATTCTCTAATAGCCCTTCTATTCTGTTGTTGGAGCCACTCCGGCGAGTGGAGACCAATTTAAGTCTCCCTGTAATTACGATGATAGCGTTCTGTCAGCGGATAGCGATAGCGGAAGGGGCTCAAATGATAATGAAGAGGAGCTAATGCTAAAGTTGAATGTCCGAAATAAGGGTAAGTCTCTCTTATAAAAGAAGAGTATTGTCTTTCATAGGGAAAAAAGATAATACATAACATATTGCCTGTAAATTTATCTTAGTATAAAGCCCTTGAATATATATTTTTATGTATTGAATTTCATAAATTCTCCCTTATGTTGTCTCTTTTTTTCAAAGGTAAAAGCATACAAACGGCTCGGATTCACAGAGGTTTAAACGTCGTTCAATCAACATCTTCATCGTCGTATGGTGGCGCTTCAGATAGTAAGCTTAATCGGATCGAATCGGCCAATCAAAACCGATTGAATGGTAGACGATGGGACGATAGTGAATTATGTAAAGCTAGCCACGTGTGATACCTTCTTTTTTTTATGCGATTAATTTACAACGGTGACGTTGTCATTCAATGCGCGGACGACTGTGATAAAACTCTTTCAAAACTGTGTTCAATTATTTCACGGTGTTTCCTTTTATACGATTGAATACGCTTTTTTATTGATTTTTATTTTTTTTGCAATTGTATGTATATAAATATGCATTATGTATTCTTTATTATTAATATTATAAAGATAAATATGTATAGTTATGTATAACTACGCTTTAAAAGAGAGAAAAGAAAAAAAAAGAATCATGAATATTAATGAGCGTATTATACATATGTTTTGTTAAACTTATTATGTATATAGATCTTTGAATAAAGAAAAAAAATAAGCCTCTAGTCAAGAGAAGCTATATATGCAAATTTCTCTCTTTTTTATTGTCAATGATTCATAGATAACTAAAAAAATCGAACAAAGCTGGTTAAAACTGAATTAGAATGCAATTATAATCGATCATTATCAGTTTAAGCGCACGTGCATATATACTAGTATTGAAATCTTTAGGAAACACGTGTCCACTCTCACGGTCAGCTGCTTGCTTAAGCGTCCTTTCTAAACTGACCGGTACTATGGGAGGCGTTCGATAGTCATCTGAAAGACTGAGAAGTTGAATATTGGAGAGGAAGTTTAAGTTAGTGGATTGGAGGGCGTAGAGGAGAGGGCAAGTGGAATGAATAAAAACAGCAAGGGGCCAAAAAAAGAACACCAAAATATTTTTCATTTCAGTCAACTATTTGAAAAGGTAACGGGAGATCTTCTCCCGCCTTTTTAGGTTCCTTCGCGGGAGAGCGGAATTATAGATGAAATTGTCATTTGTCAAAAGCTACTTGGTTGAAAAAAGCGTCAAACTGACCAGAATAATACATTATTCGATTGAGCGATGACAGATCTATATTGGATTGAATTCAGAAATGGAAACTGTCTTAGCGGGAGTGAGAAATAAAGGACGAGGTCGACACTGGGAAGAATAGGAAAAGAGGAAGATATAAAAATCTCAAAGAATGTCTATGCAGGCGAAAAAAGTGATTAAAGTCGTGCTAATTAAAGTGAAACTTCTGCATCGGAGGAGGTAAGTTCGATGCAGCTGTAAACACCTGCGAGGAACAAAAACGACCGTATCCAATTACACTTTCCGTCTACCGTCCAAACGGCTCTAATTACCTCTTAATTAGCCGCCGGACAACACAATTTTCAGAGTAATCCATCTAATTAGTCCCCTTTTTTAATATTTCTATTTGCCCTTAAAAAGCAGATGTTAAAGAAGATAGAGACTGAGCACATGTTTTTCGTCCAAAGAGGAGAATGAAAGAAAGAGAAAATGCAGTTTCTCAGAGCTTTCTTTGTCTGCTAATTAGGTATTCAAATATTAAAAACGGATGGTTCTTTCTCACAGTTTTAAATTACAGCAACGCTTGATTTTTGACAAGAATATTTCCAAGTTTATCCCAGTATGTAATTACATACTTTTATTTTATTATTTTTTCTATGATTATTAAAGAAATTCTCCATACTTTCTCTTACCTCCCCCCTCCCTCCCTCCCTTCTCTTCTTCCTCTCTACGTCACACTTTTAACTTCCACATCCGAGCCCCCCTGAGACCTATTCTTCAAAAACGAGCCCTCAATAGAAAAATAATAACCGGTTATGAATGTCACGTTTACGTTGGTCGTGACTCTGAAGGTGAAAGTTTGAGACGCTTTTATTACCGACGCTTTACGACCGATTGCACCTCCGCCGCCTCCGGCTCAAAAACTTTCCTAGTTCGTGACGTAAATTACGATTTATGAACGTGCTGTCGGACAAAGTTACATTCGCCCTTAGGCCTATATTAAATTAACTATCTTTAACACGATATATTGATATTAAAAATATATATACAATAAATTAACTTTAAATACTAATATTAATATTTAACATCTAACTCCAAGTCAAAATAATGATGTTTAACCGCTTCTACCTTTTATTGGCACTTTTTTCAATACCTTTCATCGCGATTAGTCAAGAGGAAGACGACTATAAAGACGATGCTATTGTTGAATCAAATCTGACTGAACAAGTCACAATGTATATGTGCAAATACTGTAAATTATGCAAAGTAGGTAGCCCTGTAAAATACTTTGTTGAAAAGTCTCATTGTTTCTTTATATTGTGCAGGGATGTCGTGGATGTAAAACAGAATGCCCCTGTCAAGAGGATGATCCTAATCATATAAACTGCTTAAACTGTCAGGTATAAACAGACTTTTTTTGATCTTCATCCAATTTTAGGATAATTAAGAGATTTATATAGTCAACGCCATCTGGTGTATTTGAAGGTGAATTGATTGTATACTTTATATCTCTACAGAATTGCAAATATTGTAAGTTATGCCGGTTTTGTGTGAGAATCTGCAAGGGAAACGAGCCTGATGATGGGGATAGATTATTATTACAGTTGGTTAAATACATTTAGAATTTAATATAGAATTCTGATTTGTTATTATTTGCAGAAAGATATCGAAAAGTAAAAATTATTTGCAAAATATGGACAAAGACATTAAAAGAGTTAAGAAACGTATGAGAAGAGAATTGTAAGATTGACACGTCTGTATTTGTAAATCTCATTGTCATATGAAATATCAAATTCAATAAAAGTATATATATATATATATATAAATAATCCGAATGAAGACTATAGTTGTACTTGTGTAACGTTAGTTTTTGTGCTATCAACGAAATCCTATTCTTGGACTTGCTAAATTCTTACTTAGCCTTTGATACTGGATTAGTCCAATTCTCTCATTAATTGATTTTGCTCGAGTTTGTGGGTCAAATGTATCCATCGTCGGTGTTGAGGTTTGAGCCTGTAGCATTTGGACGTGTTGCTTTTCTTGTTTCTCTTTTTGCAGTCTATCAAACTCTTCAATATCTTTATTATTCAATTCGATTCTTGTACAAGGCCTTTTAAGCATATTTTCCTTGAATTTAGTGATATTTTATAAGAAAATCTTCACAAATATGAGCGATAATTGGTAGGTTAAATTTAAATGTTAAAATTCTTACAGCGCATGCGCATGCAAAGAAAAAAAAGCACTGGGGCTTATACAATATGTCTATTTGATTAAAAGTCGAATTTAAACAATAAATAAATGATAAATTTGTATTTAGGTACAGAAATTAAGGACCAATTGGAAATAGTTAAAGATGTTTATTATTCATTTACTCAATTATACCAGTTAACTAGTATTTAAGAAGTGATAAAAAAAGTTACAAAATGAGTTCTATTGCTCATTTTGAGTAACAACTGATGTAGCAGTAGTTTCTCTCCTCGATAGCGTTGGAGATTCATCTCTATTTTTCGAAGCTGCTTGCTCATCAGACGTCTGCAGTGATCTAAATAAATTAATAAAAGAAAGAAAGGATTATTTCCCAGTTATAGTCTATACATATAAAAAAATAGCTTTAAGAATGATAAGGGCAATGCATTTTGCAGGGAAAAAATCTTAAATATATAATTATATATATATAATTAATATATATACAATAAAAAACAAATCAGAAAAGCTAAAGCGACAAAATCAACGCAATGTTTTTGCATTAGAATTATCAGCTACTATTTGACACACCAGATTATCCGTCCACAACATTCTTAAATCTTGAATTTGTTGTCTGTGTGCAAAACTGAAGTTTATAGACCTATGTTTTTATAGGTTAAAATACTTCCTAAAAATAATTAACAAAAGAAAAGGGTACATCATTTAAAAAATTAGTGATAAACAAAATACTTGATATCTATTGACATTGAGATAAGAAGGATAGTAAAAGATAATAAACTTACGCCCTTCTGCTTGATAATCGTTCCTTTTCATCTCTTGAAGGATCGTCCCCTTCACCTCCTCTATGTGGTATCAGTGTTTTTAAATCGTAATCTTTAGATGATTCTCCAATAATTCCAACTCTGTTAGAATTCATATTTTATAAATTTATATGTATTATTATCGTTGTTATTAATACTTTAATGTTTCTAAGCTCAGGGTTTCTGTCACACTCTCAATAGAATCATCGCTAATTATCTCATCAGCGCTCTTATTATCTGAAATTCCTGCTGCAGATAATGCTTGTTTTCTTTGAAATAGATAGGTTGCTCCTTCTTTGGACGATGGTAAAATTGATATAAGAGCAGGAGATTTTTGCCTAAATATAAGCATTGAAACAATTATTTCCTCGTATACTAATATATTAAAATAATCATACGTTATAATACTCTTTATTGCAGGCCTATTCCTGAATAAAAAAAGAACAGTTAATTGAAATAATAGTGCACATTACCATCAACCTAATTAAAGAACTTACCCGTGTTGCCTTCTATATTCGGCAGGAGTTAATTTTACTTCATCTGTATTCTTTTCTGCATTTGTATATATATGTATATATATAGAAAGTAGTACAAGGATAAATTTGGTCTATTATATATATTTTAAACCTGCGTCTGGAGCTAATTTAATTCTTAAAGCTGGATTGAATGTATGGGATCTCATCATTCTATTAACTTCAGTTCTAACAGCTTCATCATTACGTTTAACAAAAGTTTTCTCAACAACAACTGAACAGAATTTATAAAGACATTCAAACATATTTCGATCCTTGTAGGTGTTTGACACTCTCGATCTATATATATAATAATAATATATGAAAGATTATAATAGCCCCAATTTTAAACAATAACTTACACTCCACATGACATATGGTGATGTGTCGACATACCATCGCCAAGAATCAATATCCCATACGCGTATCCAACTAATTTTTGAGCTGCTAATAATTTATCACATACTTTGTGATAATATGCAACTTCTGCTTGACTAGGTTCACTAGATGAAAATGAAAAGTATATAAGCACAAGATATATAGAATTGCCTTGTTTTTTTCTATATTTAATCTTACATATTCATAGGATTAGGTTTGTTATCGAGATTGAATTTTTCAAAGAATAATTCAAAATACTTCAATAGAAACATTAAAAATTCATCCAATTGTTTTGTGCTGGAAAAGGAAACGAATAAATTAAGAATATTAAGTAAGAATGACGGCGTTTTATCAATTATTTCATACTGGTAGACTCCAGCTTCGAAAGCCTTAAATTTGTCCATATCTTCTGTATCGTCTTTTTCTTCATAGTGTTCGGTAAGATAGCTTAATGCGCTTTCTATTATTTATATGTTTAGATGAACCTAAATCATTTGTTTCAATTGGAAATTCACCTTTTATATGTACGAGATTTATATGGCTAGGTCCTTCGTCCTTATCTTTCTTTTTTGGTATCCAAGTTGGAATTGATTTTTTATTTGCTCTACTTGGAGTAGCACTAAACAACGAAATGATAAAGCATATAATATTGGATAAAAACAAGTAAAATTTTTACCCTCTATCAACACTTTTATGTTTATCTGCAGCTGCTTTTCTCTTGGCATCTTTTTTTGTTTGAAAACTGTTAAAAAAAGGATTTTTTTTTCTTACAAGGTTTATGAGTTTTTTTAAATGTGATCTATAGACTTAGTGAATTCCAAAGTATTTGTGTCTTCCCGCCATTCCCATTTTCCACTTTTTGGCTCTGGAAGCTATCAATTCAATTACGTATATATTGGATATAAATATTTGCTAAAAATTAGTAATTTACCTCGCTTTTCGGTAAGGAATCGTGATAAAGTACTTTAGACATTGATTTTATAATTATTGATATATTTTGCCTATGAAATGTATACTACAAGTTCAATTTATAATCTCCTGATATTAACTATTTCGCAAAAGTATCATTACGAGGACATTTTGAGTTTCCGCGGCAACTGTCACGTGACTGCGAGAACCGGTATTCACAACAACGAATCTTTTTACATATTACCCAGCAAAAAGAGTGGGATTACTTTCCTCACTAACTCTACTACGCATGCGTAAGAAACATAAACAAAGTAGAATCCTTTAGCCCAAGCTTAGTCAGTTATTGAATTGTCAATAAGCGATCCACCCTTTCAAAGACAAGAGCTGGAAATGCTAACCGACGGACTATTGGCTTACCAACCTAAGATATGAGAATTTGCCTTCGCTAGAGCGAAGTAATTGAACAAATTTAACTGATTATTCTTCTGCAACTAGGCCTAAGTTCATAAATTGTACAAACAGATGGCATCGTCGCAATGGTACCCCCCTTCTCCAAGTTCTGCATCATCGGACAGTATGGACGATGTACTAAGGTGCGCAGTGTGCCTGGAAAATTACTCGGATCCACGCGTCCTATCCTGTCTGCACTCGTTTTGCTTTACTTGTTTAGAGAGTATGACAAAGCTGGGACCGTCCAGACGACACATATCTTGTCCAATCTGTAAAAAGGTGACACTAGTACCAAGTCCTGGAGTGTCTAGTTTACCGAATGATTTCAAGCTGGAGCAATTTCGAGAAGTTCTAATGAGACAATCAACAAATTCAGACTTATCAGAGAAAAACTGCGATTATTGCATGGCCAGATCAAATAATACAACAGCGGAATTTCACTGCGTCCATTGCGCACTTTATTTATGCACAGAATGTCACGAAAGACATTCATCGAATACTCAGTTAGCTTCACACCAAGTTGTCAGTTTAAAATCATCATCTGAATTGTCAGATTTATGCTGCCGTCATAAGCTTTACCCGATTCGTTACGTCTGCCAACCGTGTTCGGCTGCACTTTGCACAGTATGTGTTCTGGAGCATGATTCGAGACACTCCCTTATAGAGATAGACAGATCTATGGTTGAAGGAAGGCGCAAAGAATTAAAGGAAATATCTAAAGTATTGAATATGCGCCTAAACGAAATTATAAATAGAGAGAAATTATTGACTACAATCAGGCAACAGCAACAATCAAACTTAAATTCGGTACAGAGTGCAATAAGAGAAAAGTGCTCCTCTATAATCTCAATGGTTCGTGAGACAGAAAACAAGCTTCTTTCTGAAGCTGCTAAGAAGATGGAATTGCACGTTCATCAAGACGGTGAATTACATGTCGAAAGGGTAAGAATAGAAGCGTTACAAAGCGAAATTCGCCAAGTATTATCTGCTCCTTCATATTCTACTGTTCTGTCTCACGGTGATCTTTTGCAAAAAGCAAAAACCGTTACTGAACATACACTTCCCGGTCCAGTACGAACACCACCGATGATTTCCCTCAGATTTGAACCCACCTCAGACGAAATGAACATTGGATGTTTATCAGAAATACGCGGTGATGGTGACATTGAAATGAGTGAGCCTTCGACAAAACGTGTTTCGTCCATTCTCTCTGCTCTCTCACCCAGTAAAACAAAACACAAAAGGTTGAAAGGTCATCATGAGTTGACTTTTCCTAATACTCCAGTTGCTACTTCCACATCTGGAGCGACTGTTTCCTCTCCATCGAAAACTTCATCAACGACTCCTTCACCTCCATCGTCCCCAACTAGACCAACCTCATCGGAGGAAGTTAAGCCTGAAAGTACTGAAAGAGCAACGGTTCTCTTGACCATTCGCGAACAGGGTGGTTGGCCTGGTAGAATCAGTCAACCAT
The DNA here is from genome assembly GCA_904063045.1 of Dimorphilus gyrociliatus. NCBI lineage: Eukaryota > Metazoa > Annelida > Polychaeta > Dinophilidae > Dimorphilus > Dimorphilus gyrociliatus. Next base: position 1,153,929 of record CAJFCJ010000014.1, on the reverse strand, counting down.
GTGCCGCAATCTTTCTTCCAAGCAGGGAGCTAGTCGTAGCTGAACAAAATCGTCTTCAGGTATTCGATGCCACAACCAAACAAAGCAAAAGGATACTGGCATGGGGCAAAATTCAACCAGCAGGTCTTGCCCTGTCGTCAATTGATCACAATCTTGTTATAACATGTAAGAAAGATCTCTGCGTTAAAGTAATGGCTCCGTCCTCAGGTGATATACTCAGCATATGGGGTTCGTTCGCTGGACCAGCGGGTATTGCTGTGACATCCTGCGGTCACGCTATCATAACAGATACAGAAAGGCGATGTGTTACTGTGCATGCCTTATCAGATGGAACTATTCTTCGTCATTTTTCTTGCTGCCAACTGAGCTTTCCCTATTCAGTTGCTGTGTATTCCGATCTTATAATAGTTTCTGACAGTAGTGATGATCATGTGAAAATTATTGATAGTGAAAATGGTACGGTGAGATCCTCTTTCAATTTTACAGGCGGACCATACGGGCACTTGAGACGGCCTCATGGAATATGTTCAACGACCGACGGAAATATTCTCGTAGCAGATCGCGACAATCATCGCGTAGCTATGTTTTCAACCGATGGAAAATTCATAAAGAACGTATTGACTCGGCACGACGGTATTAAGTACCCGTCTCATTTAAATTTACAAACAGATAGTGATAGATTAGTTTTGGTCGAATCTAATTCAGCGGGTTTGGGACAAAATGGACACTTTTGCGTAAAAATCTTTCATGTTCCAGGCATGTGTTCTGCTTCTACGTCTTCTCAACAAACTAATAACAATTAATGTTTAACTTTTCAGGACTTAGGAATGTTCAATGGATGAATACAGTAGATAATAATTTTTTTTGCGAAACTTTAAGACTTATCTTATAGTTCATACGATCAATCACGCACAAAAAAACATGACTTAATTTTTTGTTAACAGGACAATAAAGTAATTTACGTTAAAACAAATGCCTAAGATAAAATGTCTTTTCAAGAACTGTACACACACGGCTTCATCATCTCCACTGACTGTCCTCTTTGGGATACGTTATCTTCTCTTGCTAATTCAATCCCCTCTGTAAATATCTTTTCGAATTCATTCATTGACTGCTGTGATGAAAAAGTTACTCGAAATCGCCTCTTCACAGATTCATCAATAGAGAAATCTTCGGCAGTCCACTCAACATATATAGGTTTAGATTGACTCCTGTAATAATGCTGTTTTTAAATTTATCATCATTTATAGATCTTACTTACTTATATAACATGTGCTCTTGACAAATAACATGATTGCAAACCAAAACCGAATTATCGTTCACCATTTGTAATCTATATGCGTTTATATCATCATCCAAGTGAACTGTCAAATCTCCTAAATGACTTTCTGTGATTCGCCCGTCACTTCCAACATAACCGAGAGTAACACGTTTCTCAAAAGCTAACTCTGTCTCATCCTCAGTTTCGTATTCTTCATCCTGAAATAGTAACAATACGGCTATATGAAAGGTTAACAACAGTTCAATATGTCATTACGTCATTTTCATCATTTTCATGTGTGAGCAGCGGTGTGCTGTTAGATGTAGATTTTTTCTCTTCGTTTTGGATCATTTTCTTGCATTCTTCGAACACATTTTTAAACTTTACAGTTAGCTCTTTTGACTAAATGAAATGAATAATCATTAGTTAACGATATAAATAAAGTCACTTTAACTTACTTTGAATCGAACAGAGAATTTTTCAAACACACCATTATCCGATTCCGAGTAATCATTTGCAGACCAACATAAAGCTGTTTCTGATGTCAGCAGTGGATCCATTGTCATAAATGGAGTTATACGATGATTACAAGCCAATTTTAAAACTTGCTCTCTTCGCAACAAAATACGATATTTGCCTAAAGAAAGGTGTATTTATATTAATTATTCATATCCATAACTTTAGTTTCAATGATTCTAACCTGCTTTATTTTTCAATATTTTCATTTGACCTACTCCTCTTTCTTTCCATTGGTCATCGACAAAACGATATAATTTGGCTCTTTCGTTGAAAATTATATCTTCGTCTTCCTCACCTAATAAGTTCAACGTATAAAATGTATTTGAGAAGGTTATGGCATAAACTTGCCTGTTTTCACATCCACTTCTTCAAGTTTGACAATAGGTTCAAAGTGTATGTCATTGTTAGCAGGAGCTTCGTCATCGTCCTCTTGAGGCTTTGGACTCTGGAATAGTTGATTTCCGGTTCCAGAAAACTTAAATCCTTCGGTTTTTGTTGACCAACTTGGCACAGAGTTATTGTTTGATGCCAGTGACGCAAACGATGAGAAGGATGATGTATTGCCTATTACAAAACGAAAAATTTAAGGATTTGTTTCTATCTGGAGTATTGGTATCATAAAAATTACCAAATAAATTCTGTTGAACTGGTGGTTTCTCTTCTTCGGATGATTGAACCGTTTCTTTTTTACTAATATCTATTGATAAAAATCTCAATTTATCATTAACTACCTCATAGCTTTCAGACTTACCTGATTTAGGTTCAATTTTCTTTCCAATGGTTGAAAAATCAAAAAATTCTGAGTTACAACCTACACATCCTGAGCAACTTTTCTTGTTTTCATAATTAAAGAAAGATTCTGGTAGTTTGTATTTCAAAGCCAGTTCAATTTTTTGCTTGATCGGTAATTTTGTCTCCAAAAATATGACATCCTTTATCTCTGCTTCATCAGTTGTCTTCAGAGCTGAAAATAACGAATTTTATTTCGCTGTTTATAGTATTATAAAAACATTATATTACCATCTTCAGAGCCTGCAAGCAACTGGTGAAGCATACTATTGCTATTACTTTGTTGTACAGGCTTAGCTTTCTCTTCAGGTTTGTTATTAAAAGCAAACTTTGGCGAATCAGTAAAGTTAAATTTAATTTCATTTGTATTTTTTGGAGGTGCCTCAAAAGAGAATCTATGTGTGGAAGGTGTAGGAGTTGTAAAAGAAAATAGGGTCGTTTTCTTTTCACTGCCTTCTTTTGGAGTGGCTGGCTTCGGGGAAGTGACTTTACCACTGTTAGTTACGGACTCTCGTCTTGGAGGGCTAATTATAACTTCGCAATCCACAGGTTTGTCTTTACTGTTCTTTGCCTTATCGAAAGTATCTTGGAAGCTGTTTGCTATTTCGGGAGTTTTAAATCGAATAGCAAAGCGTTCGTGCTTTATTTCTTCATCTGCAAAATCATCAGCTTGCCATATCCAAGCTTTCCCCTGAGAATTTGCCATCTCAGATAAAGTTAAATCAGATGTTAAAGCATGATTTAAACATATTTTGTGAATTTGATCTCTCCTCATTAAGATGCGGCATTTCCTGTTGTTTTTATTTTGTAGTATCTTTACGTCACCAATACCTCTCTCTTTCCATTCACCATCTACAAATCGATAAAGTTTTGCTCTAGATTTATAAAGGACTTTCTCGTTTTCTTCTCCAGTAACAATTTCAACGGGATCTAATTTAACTATCGGCTCAAAGTAAGCACTAGACTCGTGCTCTTCGGGATTTTCAGATGAAGAATTTAGGTAACTCTGATTTTCTGTAGCTGCTGGACTATTGGCTGAAAAAATTTCTGATTGCAGTTTCTGAGGTGTTGTAAATGTTGTAGTTGGGGTGCTTGCAGTTTTATTGAAGACAAATCCACCCTTTTCAATGGAACCAAAACTGAATTTGAAGGGAGCTGAAGCAGGTGTTGTTGAAGTTGTAGTTGTCAAGCCTAGCGGTTTCACTGCAGTGTCAGTAGAACTAGCTTGAGTAGTAGCTTTGCTCGTAGTAACGGCTGCAGGTGAGCCAAAAGCAAAACCCTTTTGAGCAGGATCTTTTGCTGATAGGTTCAAAGCTCCTTGATTTCCTAAAAATCCAGGAGTGAATGATCCGCCAGAGCTTTTTTTCCCTTTAGCTTTCTCATGTCCTGGCTTCGGCTCAGAACAAGAGACACACTCGGTTTTTTCCTTTGGATTCCGGACAAGACATGTGTTACACTCCCATTCTCCCTCCTTTCCTTTCATAAGATTATCGAAGGCAGATTGCGCCGAACAGCTAGAGGACTGAGGAACCTCCTTTGGTTTTGGTGGACTAGCTGTAGAGGTAGATTTATCCGAAGCCGCACATCGTTCGAATATGGTCTTAAACTCTTCAGCCGTAGCTGCAAGCTTAAATCTTACAGCAAAGTTTTCTGTTTTTAACTCTTCATCGGCGAAATCTTGAGCAATCCAGCACCATGAATTTTCTGCGGTGCTCAATTTAGAAATATGCATATCAGATGTTATATAATGATTGCAAGCTAATTTGTAAATTTGTTCTCTGCGACATATTATTCGACTTTTTCCATTTACTTTGTGCTGTAAGATTTTAATATCACCCAGTCCTCTCTCTTTCCATTCGTTGGTTTTAGATTCGTACCTATACAACTTGCCACGATGACAAAACAAACTTTTCTCTTCTTCTTCTCCTGTTTTGATCACTATATTACTAGGGAGTTCACATATAGGCTTGAAGGAAACTGTTGGTTCAAAGTCTTCATGCTCATCCTTTTCAGGAGATTTAATTGTGCTTAAATCTTGTCCCTTAAGACTATCCAGAGTTGTGTTGTTGAGTTTGCTAGTATCCTCTGCATTTGTCTTGAATAGCGATTGTTGACTGACAGTTCCAGTTTCAGTTTGATTTGGTTTAAAAGCATTTTGTGTATTGGGTTTAAAAGGTTCACCCAAATTTGGCTTAAACCCTTCGCCTGTGTTTGTTTTTGTAAAATTCAATGGAACGGGTTCTCTTGGAGCCAAAGGTCGGGACTGAGGATTCGATAATGGCTGTTGATTTCTTGCCATTTGTGACAATGCTGCCAAACTGTTAGCGGCATTTTCAGCCTGATTATCCATATTCGGTCCAAACTGATAATTGGAGACTGGTGGAGCTTGAGTGGGTACAGTAGAACCTCCACACATAGAAGATCCTCCATGATTTGGGTAGTACATCAAATTTCTATATTCCGGTAGTCCAGTTGGATTTTGAAATGGAGGAGGATACATTAAATTTTGTTTTGTGGCCTGTTGCTGAATTGCAGATTGTATTTGCATCTACAAATATTCAATAACATTTTAGAAAAATAATATTACTATGTGTCATATTCAAAAAACTCTATTTTTTTAATGAACATCATAAGGAAATTCAATTTAAAAAACGCTAAAAACCATGCTAAAGTAATAACCTGAAGTGCGTATTGAGCCAGTGGATTTATTTGCGATAATGTGCTTGCCGGTTGAATATTTTGCTGTTCTATAACAACTGGAGTGGGAGCAGGAGGTCTTGGGGGACTCGGTTTCGGTGTATTTTCATCAGATTTTACTTGAGATGGGGCTACCTTAAGATCACGTAGCGAATTCTGCACAACAATTATGAATTATGGACGACATTAATAATTCATGCAACAAAAAAACTACTTAAATACTCACAATCATATCTGATAATTCATCTATATTCTTATTAACATTAGTGTTATTTTCACGAAGTTTCTCAACTGTCTGATTAACCTTTACATGACTTTCACGCATCTCTTTAACAGCATAGTCAACAGTCTATGAATATTATTAAGAATAATAATAAAGAAAATTTAAGTGTAATTAATATTTATTACCTCTTTAATAGTATCCATCAACGACTTGTTCTGATCAATAAGGACGTTAACTAAATGCTCTAAAACGTTTGATGTATCCTTTATCGGAGCTGGAGTGGGAGCCGATGGAGGAGCTGAATTCACCGGTTGGGTCATTGAAACAGCACTAATATTTTGAGGAGATGGTTGGGCATTGTTACGTGCCTGAAAAGTGGTTCTTGTTGGCGTCGATGTTGAAAACAAATGTGTTGATGGAGTAGGGGGCGTTACCATTGATCGATTCTGTTTAGAAACGAAAACGAAACCTAAGCTTTGTATTGTTTAGAAAAAATTTAATTTCAACCTTGAGTCTGAACAACGAATTATGTTTCTCCTTTTCTTCTGCTTTCTCTCTATAAAACTAAAAGAAAAAGTTTTTATATTTGCTATTTTATGGTGTTAAGATGACTTACTTGTTGTACATTTTCATCCATTTTATTAGCAGCACCCAATTCACAAACTGAGTATATAGAAAATTTAGAATTATTTAACGTAAGAATAATATTTTTTAAATATTCATTTATGGAAAACTGCATACTTTTATTCAACACTCCGACATTATCTGCTTCATCAATTTCAAATGCTCTCTTATATGATTCCAAAGCTTTTGTTCCCTCTTTAAGCTGCTCTAGAATTTCACCTTGTAATTTGTAAGCAGCGGCTGATGTATGTACTGTTAAAAAATCCTTTATATATCTAAAAAATAAAAGTAAGTTTAGCCATATATTATTCACAAGTTTTGATATTACTTGTTTGCTTCATCCAGCATTCCTTCCATAAAACACATTTTAGCAATCTGAAATCCTCTGAGTCTTCTCTGTTGAATGAAGATTAAGATATATAAAAGGAAGCATATGACATTCCCCTAAGTAGATATTTTATTGTACTTCACTTTATTTAATGAAATATTGCGCGGTAAAACGTATCAACGACGCATGGAAAACGTGGTGCCGACACAGTAGTTTAAATTTGAGTAAAGAAATTCGCTGAAAAAGGTACTTACCTCATTCTCATCTTTCAGAGGTGTAAGAATACTCGCAATTTTCTTCTGAACAGATTCTTTATTGGGAGTAACTGTCGACATACCTAGCCCGCACACAACAACCGTCACAGGAAGTCCGAGAGGAGTGAAATGATCTATGGGATATAAAAACGAAAATTATTCACTATTTACAATGTCCGTGGTTTTGGCGGACTCAATTTGAAATAGCGACTGGTAGAGTGGTTCCTATTCAATTTCCTTAACAATTTAATAGCTTTCGCTGAGGTTCCTTTTACTTTGCTTTCTTTAATTTATCCGACTTTAATTTACGAAGTCAATATATTTTTGTATCTCAATGCAATGGACTAAATAATTATAAGTTAATTATTTAAGTTTGGTATTTCTTAGAAATTACGTAACTATCATGACGTCAATAGCCCAGGGCTGACATTTTTTTATATTTAAAACACTAATAAAAACCAAGTTCGGAAGTATTCACTATTAATTGATATGATTCTGAGCAAAAACATACAAGCAAAAGTCTTATAATTATTTCAATAAGCTTTTCTCTCAGACGAATGCTATCCCTGTAAAAACATTTTTCCGTACTGTCTATATAAAACCACATGTATAGTTATACAAGTGAGCCTTGACCAGATAGACTAAAATAAATACAAAATATCAATAATAAATTACAAGAAAAAAGTATATATATCTATAGTTTTGTAAACGATTATATCCTATCTTTTTATCACTAATTTAACTTTTAAGAGTACTCTTCTACGACTTCATTCATATCATTAAATAAAAAAAAATAAAGAAATGTTGTCAATTAAACTATATAAATATTTAATAATAATTCCTTAAAACAGTTTCTTTAATGGTTATTATATGAAAATATGCTAAATAGAAGGTAATTAAAATGAATCGTTTAAAATATTTACAAACCTTGATAAATTACTTATTTAAGAAATCCGAATTAACAAAATATAGCAAATGTAGAGCAATTTTACACTTTTAAACAACTGTTTTAAAGTTTTACTGTCTTCGCAATTAGTTTCTTTATATGCCTCTATAGACTGTATGCAAAAGCTCTCTATGTCTTTTAAACTGTTAGAATTAGACTAAGTACTCAATTAAAAAAATAACGAACAAAAGTACATATACTTAGGCCTATAATATGATAGAGTAGACAGGTCAGAGTACATTTATAGTCTGCTGTAAAAAAACCAAAAAAAAAAAACAACCTAAATTTGAAGAAACAAAAGAAAAATATTTTTTTTTACTGTAAATACTTTTGTTTTTTAAAAAAAAAATACAAAAGAGGCTGAAGATTAAGTTAAAATAATGTAAAAAAAGGTATATAATGGAAATATTTTAGTAGAAATCTCTAATAAAATAGATTCTTCTACCTGTTGGATTATTCTAAAAATATGCAATATATATATATACATAAGAAAAGAGAGATAGAGAAATGTTCAGATGCAATGATCAAATGAGAATTTTTATTTTCTATTTAGAAGAAGATCTTTACAGGAGATTAAGGAGAAGGATGATAAAGACTTGATGATTCTATTAATTTCCTTCTCCAGATTTAACTAATGGTATTGAGCCTTCGACTTAAAGACAACATTCGAATATATGCAGAATATATCTCTCTTATAATACTTGTATAAAGATTAAAACTACAGTTAGTCATTATGTTATATAGCATATATTGCCTTAAGGTTAGATATTATGGCTATTTCAAGTGGATTTTAGAGATCGATGATAATATTTAGGCATATCATTGCAGAATAAATTTATTACATCGTTGGGAAAACGTTTAAACATATACGTAAAATGATTAAACATTATTTAACTTTATAATGTCTTCTTCTCTCTATCCTCTTGCCTTTGAACTTGATTATTGGGTTTAAATATTACAAATATTGAGTAAAATATTATTTGTAACCCTCTGGCTGTCGTTGAAAAAAAGTTCGTCAAGTTAGAATGAAAATTCTATCTTAGCCGCTAAACTTGTTGAATAAATTAAGAATTTATCTTAATGTAATTACAGTTTTAGTATTTTGTTTTCTCTTTTTTTTGTTCCTCTACTGAGTTGTTTATTTGAAGTTACTGATTGTCATTTAAGCTAATGAATAATTATGATTTTTAATTACAAGCTTACCTTTGCTTAGTATATGCTAGTTTATATATAGCTTATTAAGGAAAAATGAAACGTACTAGTACAAAATGAATGTAGGGCAGAAAAAAAATTTTTTGCCCTGCTATTTTTAAACGATGCGTTGCGGCTGTTTTGCAGCTGCAAAGCATGCGGTATGGTAGACTATTGCAGTTTTTCGCTTTTCGGCGCTTAGGAGTGGTTTTTCGACAAATTCTCTGAGAAAAGTATGAAACAATGAGCGAAGACATTCTACCCTACGGTGAAACTCAAAGATTTGAGTGTCAAGTTGTTGGATTTCCGGTTCCTAGAATAACTTGGTTTAAGGACGATGTGGATATTACTTGTCAGTAGTATTAAATTTTTAGCCGGTTGGTAAAGTCAGAAAACGTAAATGTAGGCCCAATTTTTATAGCCTACTAATTGTTAGCAAACTTTTTCAACAAGAGAACTTTTGATGATACGCTTATATATTTTACAAGATTTCTTTCATCCTTTCCATTCAAAAATAAGTAAAAAAAACAATTTCATTTAACTGATTATAAAATTTATTCTAATTGGTGCACATTACTATTCTATTTACCTTTACTTTTTTTTCTTTAATGAATCATATTGCGTAATTTCAAGCAAACGAAAATCTTCTTTATTTATTAAAGATAACTTTTGAAATGATTGTAGAGAAAACGATGAGAATGGGAATATTTTGTACGTGTGTGCGTCTGTCTGAGAGAGAGAGAGAGAGAGAGAGGAAGGGAGAGAAACAAGAGTGAAAAAGAGATAGATAGGTAGAGAAGGTGGAAGGAAAACTTTTACTATTTCTAAACATTGCTATATTCCTGGTATATTGCTTACTGATATTTTTTTATACATAATCAAAATACGAAGATGTTCTTCAACTATATAGCAAGAGAAAGAGAGAGAGAGAATGATAGAAAGAAGAGAAATTACAACTTCTCAATAAAAAATATCAAGATATATTTAGATTTTTCACTTGTTCCTTTTACTGTGCAGATTTTTTCTTACCAAGAAACACAAAAATGTAGAATATTTATTCATAAAAATCCCTCATTTCTTGTCAAAAAGTCGGTTAAATATTCGAATATTTCGTTTATTTTCGTTAGAAACGTCTGATATATAAAAAAAACCATCTGTGTATAAAAATATTAAAGTTCGCAGGAGTGAAATGTGTAAAGTGGTCGGGGAGAATAAAATTTAACTCATAACTATTTATTTTAAACCTGAATAAATAGATTCTATTAATTAAGTATTGCATAATGTTTTTCGAGGAAAATCCAATTCCTAATAAACATACTAACTAATTTACATTCAAAAAAGAGATAAAACCCTAAATAGTTTCTTCCGTTTCTTCAAATTTCTCCTATTTCTAATGAGTCAAAGGTTAAAGTTCATCAGTAAAAGGAGAACAACATACATTTTTCTCAATTCGTATTTAAGTAAAACAAGATTCGTGAAGTAACTTTTTAATGACTATACGTTAAAAAGCTGCATTCTTTAGACCGTATGTGAAGTACGAATGATTTAAAAGTTCTAGATTTCGGACAGGATATTGCTCTCTTCCTAAACTCAAAGAGTAGTTAAGTTTGCTTTATATACTTTCTTAATAACCGAAGAGTAATAAAAGATAATAAATTATGATTAATTATTATAGTAAAATGAGGGTTTAACAGTACTTTTAATCATATAATTATTAGTAAAGTTCTTTCATATAAAACTGTTAAATTAACTAAACAGGCCTAATAAGAATATCCCTATTTACATAGCTTTATGAAATATATTATAAAAGAAAGTTACTTTTAAGGCGGGCTTTGTTTTTTTGACTTTATCAAATCGCTTTCTATATTTATATACTTTCTATCATAAATAGTGAAAATGTTACAATGTTTTTCAGTGATTTGAATACAAATATCATAATGAATAAAATAATAATAGAGATATAAAACAACAGATAACGAAAGATATAATATAAGGCACGATGAAGAGAGTGGAATTGTTACTCTACTTGTTAAGAATGTAAGTTCCCACGACGAAGGATGTTATACATGCAGAGCTGAGAATTCGGAAGGTGTTGCTACTACGACAGCTTTTCTTGTTGTTAGAGGTTAACATTTTAATGTGATTGATAACTGTTTAAATATATATTGACGATGCTGATAGGTAATGACGGTTATACTCCTCTCACTTATGAGAGATCTACTGAAGAGGAAACTTCTCAGATTCAGGTCACTAAAACTGATAAGGCTGCTGTTATTGAGGAGTATATTACCAGAGTAGAAGAATTCGAAGAAGAAAGTATTGAAGAAAAGAAAGAAGGTTTCTTTCAATAGACAGAAAGTCATCTAGATATATATGTCGTTGCCTTTGTCATTTAGCTCCTAAAATCACTTATCCCGAAGAACTTCTAGAAGAACTTAAGAGGACTAAGCAGGGCTCTCTTGTTTACATAGAGGCTCAAGTAACAGGTTATCCTAGGCCTAAGATAAATTGGTTCTTTAAAGATCAAAAGGTAATAAGATTTTAATGAAAAGATATTTTTTATAGAAAACAAAACTTCTCTTAATTAGCTAACTACATCGAGCAATATTTTTCTTCAATACGATGATAATTACGCATTTTTAAAGTTAAGTAACGTTCAAGGCGTTCATTCTGGAATATATAAATTACTCGCTGAAAATTCACACGGCAGGGACACTGCCGAGTTCTCTGTAAAAATAAGAAGTCAGTATTTTAATACTTAACCGACTTTGCCAGACGGCTCTATTTTTCATAAAAATATAATTTCTCAGCCGTACCATCTAGTCCAAGAAACTTGCAAGCTATTGAGGTTTCTAGAGATTACGTTGTACTGCAATGGGAAGAGCCTGAAAATGATGGAGATGAAAAGATAACTGGATATCATGTTTGTTTTTATTTAGATACAATTATATCTTTTCTCTAATTACCTATTCAAATTGATTACTTTTCTAGATTGACAAGTTATTAACAGCTTCACCAACGAAAACTTGGGTTAATGCTGGTTACGTCGATAGTTCTGTTAAAAAATATAAGGCTTCCAGACTATTCGAATATTCTGAATATCTATTTAGAGTTGCTTGCGAAAATAGAATTGGATTAAGTGAATTTATAGAACTCGCTGAAAGTATTACAGTTAAACTACCATTTGGTTCGTTTTAAATAACATAATTAAGCTCTACTTGATAGAAAATTTATTGACTATTTCAAATATAATAGACGCTCCTGGCCCTCCCCAAAATTTAGAGTTTGAAGAGATTAATAAAGATTTTGTAATTCTTAAATGGGATCAACCAGAATGTGACGGTGGCTCGGAGATTACTCAATACATTGTTGAAAAGTCGGAAGTAATAAGATATAGGTAGGTATACAATATGGTGATATGATAATGTATATATCATAAATATTTACCAATTTAGTAATTCTTGGAATATTGTCGAAACGCTAAAACCTACGGAACGACGTTTAAAAGTTGATAAACTATTTTTGGTTTGTAGAGCAAACTATTTTTATTTACTGAAAGATTTCAACACAGTTGATTATTATTCAATTATAGGGTAATTCGTATAACTTTAGAATAACTGCCGAAAATAGAGTCGGACCTAGTAAACCATTACAAACTAAAGAACCTATTACTACAAAACTACCATTCGGTAAATGGAAAAGTTTCTCAAAACAGTTAACATACTCAATTTTCTTTTTCTAGATAAACCATCTCCTCCTCTAAATCTACGTCCTATTGAAATAAACAGAGATTCTGTCTACTTAGAATGGGATAAACCCGAGTCCGACGGTGGTAATGAAATTACAAACTATGTCATTGAAAAGAGGGATGCTAAAAGACCAGGGTTATTAAACATTTAAAATCTGTCATATGATTACATCTTTCAATTAGAACAATGTTTTTAGATGGATATTTATAGTTGATTTACCAGCTCGAGAATCCAAGTACAAAGCAACAAGACTATTTGAAGGAAATGAATATTTTTTTAGAATATACGCTGAAAATGAGGCAGGTACAAGCGAACCCTTTGAAATGGAAAAACCTATTTTGGCTAGACTACCATATGGTTTGAAAAGAATTTGATAGTTTTAATTGAATATTAATAATGATACCTTGATATTTTTTTTAGATGAACCAAATGCACCGAAAAATTTAAAAGTCAAGGAGACATGGAGCGATTATGTTGTCCTTGAATGGGATAATCCAGGTCATAAAGACAATGTTTTTAATTCTTTAATATTTCAACAGAAATATTCATCTTTTATTAATAGATTTTGACGGAGGTTCACCTATTACTAATTTCATAATTGAAAAGAAAGAAAATTCTCTTCCAACATGGATGAAATGTGGTCGAGTTAATAGTGCTACTCACGAATTTAAAGTTGATAATCTCTTTCAACGTACATCGTACTTTTTCCGAATATTTGCTGAGAATGAAGTTGGACTTAGTAAAACCAGCGCCGAAATTTTCGAACCTATACAACCCCGTTTACCATTTAGTAATTACTGTTACACGCAATCTCGAATAGATTATTTATATTTCCCAACATTTGCAGATGTACCGCAAGCACCAAGTAACTTTCACGTTGTTAGCTATAATGTTGATAAAATTAAGATTGAATGGGAGAAACCCGAGGATGATGGTGGTTCTCCCATTGAACGTTTCGTCATTGAGAAACGTGAAATATCGAGACCTATATGGCTACAGGTAAAGTTTAAGAGCTAATTAGTTGATAATTTAAGGTTTTATCTTGATCTATTTGATAAACAGTCTGGTGCAGTGCCGGCTAATGTAACAACGTTTACCTTGGATAATTTATTTGAAGGGGAAAGTTATCTTTTTAGAATAGCTGCAGAAAATAAAGCTGGAAGAAGTGTTTACTTGGAAAATGAGGATCCAGTCACGGCTAAGTTGCCTTTCGGTATGATTATATTCTAAAGAAAACACACATTTATGCAATAAAACATTGAAAATAAACAGATAAGCCTGCTTCGCCGCAAAATTTTACTAAAACAAAGATATGGAAAGATTATATTGAACTGCAATGGGAATCTCCTTCGGAAGATGGCGGGTCTAAAGTTACTGGCTATATTCTTGAGATGAAGGATGGATTAGAAGTGTCTTTCAAACGTTTATGCAAACTAGATGCTAATATAAATAGTTTTGTTGTGAAAAACCTAAAGGAGAATAGAGAATACGATTTTCGTTTGTTTGCTGTTAATGATGCAGGAGCATCAACCCGACCCGCTCAAATAGATGGAATTAGAACCAAATTACCGTTTGGTAAGATAATAAACGATAAGATTTACTTTCTAATAGAATTTTTAGTAATTTTCCATACTTTTAATCAAAATAGATAAGCCTTCGAAACCAGCGTCTATTTCTGCCAATGAACTTGGACCAGGCAAAATTTCGGTAAACTGGGAAAAATCAGAGAAGGATGGGGGATCAGAAATTTTGGGATATGTCATAGAAGTATGCGAATTTGCAAATTTAGAATATCGCAAGGTTGGGTTTGTCACTCCTATTTTATTACTATCCAGATTACCTGTTATAATATCGCGATTATCAATTTTAGGTTAAAACTACATCGGCAGACGAAAATAACGTCGAAATTGACACTCTACAACCGAATGAAAGATATTTCGTAAGAGTCTCAGCTAAGAATGAAGCAGGAGTCGGAGAGTACTGTGAGCTTGAAAAACCTGTTTGCGCTAGAAGACCCCCCACCGCGCCCTCAGCAGTGCGAAATTTACAGGTTCAAAGAGCCGACGAAAAGAGAATAAGCTTAGCGTGGGATGAGCCAGAAACAGACGGCGGAAACCACATTTTAGGATACATTCTTGAAATATCTGAAGATGGGGGAGAATTTACAGTTGCTGCTGATGTCCCAGCTTTCAAGAACTTTTACGATTTTGAAAATTTACAAGTATTTCTTTATTTGAATGATTTTATCAGTTTAACATTAGTTGTAATTTTCTAAGGTAAACACTGGCTATAAATTTAGAATATCTGCAAAAAATCCTCAAGGTCAAGGTCCCGTAATAGAACTCAACGAGCCTTCTTACCTAGTTAAGCCTATATCAAGACCTTCCACTCCAACAAATTTTACCGCTGTGCCGACAGTAAAAGAAGTGGTTTTAAGTTGGGATGTCATTTCAAATGACTCGAATCGTCCAGATACTTTTGTTATTGAATTAAGTAGAAATAACGGAAGATGGGAATATGTAGATGGTAACAATTTATAAATATCTGACAAAGTTAACATCATTAAGAATCTTTTGAATAATTCAGAAATTCCATCCGATCAAGCAAAATTTAATGTATCAAATTTACGAAGCCAATACGATCTGCAATTTAGAATCTACGCTCAGAATAAAGCTGGCAAAAGTAAACCTATTCAACTGGCTGAAAGCGTAAGACTGTTAGAGGAACTGACTTCCGGTAATTTTTTTTATAATAATGATTACCATTGAATTGAATTGAATTAGTAAAAAATTATTTAACAGACATTTTAGATGCGCCAAAGAGTGTATCAGTAAAGAATGTTACCGAATCGGCTCTGACGCTGGAATGGATCGAACCTGACGAATCGAAAAATCTTCAATATATTGTTGAAGGAAGGAAAACAACTGAAACGGAATTTCAATTAGTAAAGAAAACAGACAAGCCTTCCGCTATTATAGAGAATCTCTCTCCAAATGAAAAATACATTTTCCAAGTGAAATCTGTCAACGAAACAAGTAGCAGCGAAAATGCAGCAGTTCTTGACGAACCTGTCTGTACTAAGGCTATCGTTAAAGATACAGAAGAAGTGAAGGAAGTAGCTACAGTTACGGAACCGCCTTTGAACCTACGATTAAAGGAGACAAAGAGTAACGAAATTACAGTTGAATGGGATAAACCTGAATCTCTTGATAAGGTTGAATCATTTATTGTACAATATAAAAAAGAAGGAAAGAAGAAATGGAAAGAAGGAGTTGTTGTTGATCTTCAAGATTCCCTCGTACATTTAACAAATGTAAGATTATAGAAATAATTACATTTTTAGAAAGATTTTGACAAACTAATTAAATAATTTCAATAATTTTTTAGTTGGACGAAGACAAAGTTTATGAAATTTCTGTTGCTGCTAAACTTTCATCTGGTGATTTAATTTCAAGTGATACTATTAAAGCTAAGACAATTGTTTCTGAAAAGGTAGAATAAATGAGCTTTAGCATCATTCAATTCTTATAATCCTTGCTAATTTTTTTAGTCTCCTAATGATAAATTACCGAAGTTAGAAAATTTACCAGATGATATTAAAATTAAAGCTGGCGATGATCTTCTGTTATCCTGCAAATCAACTGGTAAAATTTGCATATTTTAGCTTTTCAGTATGCTAAACAACCAACTAATTCTTATCAATGAAATTCAATAGGAACACCTGGACCAGAGATTAGTTTCTATAAAAACGACAAGAAAATTAAAACAAAGAAGAGTGATAAACGAATTAAAGTTGATTGGGATATGGATGCCGATAAATATACTTTGACAATTAAAGAAGCTAATCCGGATGATTCGGGAGAGTATAAAGTTGTGGCGGAAAATGAACATGGTAAACAGGAAAAACTAATTAAAATCTCTATTGATGAAGAGAAACAATTGGCAAATGAAAGTGAATTGAAAGAAAAACCTAAACCAATGGAGGAATTGAAAGTTAAAGAGGCTAATAGCAAATCTATATCGATTGAATGGCAGAAACCGGAAAATTTTGATAATTTAGAAGCCATTGTTGTTGAATATAGAGAACAAGGGAAAAAGGAATGGAAAGAAGCAGCTGTAATATCTTCAAACGAAACAGGATATACATTAGACAAGGTAATGAAATAATACAAAATATTTATAATTTGAATTTCATTTGTTTATTCATCTTGTCAGTTGAAAGAAAACAAACCATATGAAATAGCAATAGTTTCCAAGGGTTCCGATGGACAGCTCTCTTCCCCTCAAATTGTCGAAGTTAATACAACACCTGTTGCAGAAGAGGTATCGAAAGAAGCCATTAACATATAATAGATTTGTAAAATCTTTATAAATACTTTACTCAAAAAACTATAGAAACCTGAAGTGAAAGGAAAAGTTCCGGAAGTTGCTGAATTACCAGATGAAATTCATCAGCATCCGGGCGATGTAATTGAAATCTCTTGTAGAGTTTCTGGTAAATATAAATAGTTAATTATGTTTTCGTATTAAGTCCTTTGAAAATATTTTCATTTCAACAATTTATAAAAGGTGAACCTGAGCCTGAAGTGCAATTTTTGAAAAATGGTAAAACCATCAAGCCTAAGAAGGATAAGCGTATTAAAATTGATTGGGATATGAAAACTAATGTTTACAAATTGAAAATATCTGATTGTACTTGTAAAGATAGCGGAGAATATAAAATAACTGCTGAAAATAATCTTGGTACATTAGAGAAGACTGTTAAAGTAAGTATTGAGGAGAAACCGAAAGAAAAAGAGCCATCATCCAAAGAAGAGGAACCAAAATCAAGCTTAGAAGAAAACATACCGAAAATTAAAGATGTTCAAGATAACTTCTCTCTAAAGACGGGTGAAACAATGAAAATATCATGTCATTTAGAAGGTGAACCGGAACCAGAAATTAAGTTTGTTAAAGATGGAAAAACAATTAAAGTAAAGAAAAATGAACGAATGAAATTAGATTGGGATATGGAAAATAATATTCATACTTTATCAATTAAGGAAGTTTCTACCGAAGACAGTGGTACATACTTAATCAAGGCAGAAAATAAATTTGGAAAGGCTGAAAAAGAAGTAAAAGTCCAAATTATTGAGGAGAAAAAGAATACTGAAGAGGATAAACTGAAAAAGGCGGAAGAAATTGAAAAGAGAAAGCCAAAGATTGTTAACCTTCCAGAGAAAATTAACTTAGAAACTGGAAAACCAATTGAAATTTCATTTAAAAGTCAAGGTTAGATAACACTATCATTTCTCTTCCTAAACTTTGGTAATCTTATCTGTAATCTTCGTTTTTTAGGTGACCCCGAACCAGAAATTAAATTTATGAAAGATTCTAAACAGTTGAAACCAAAAAAAGATTCTCGGATTAAAATAGACTGGAATATGGATAATGGACAGTATTCATTAATAATAAAAGATGCCATACTTTCTGATTCTGGCGACTATGTAATATTATCTGAAAATGAATTTGGAAAAATTGAAAAATCCATAAAAGTTGATATCGAAGAACCTAAAAAGCTGGAAAAAGAGGTAAATGAAATAAAGGAAGAGGTCGTTGCTGAGAATGTAGAAGAGTTGAAGGAAACTCCTGACCACTCGGCTAAATCTTTGGAAGAAGCTTCAGTTGAGCCTGAAAAAGTCGCTACTGAGAAAGCTCCTGATGTTATAAAAGATGAAGAAAAATACAAGAAAAAACAACCGAAATCTGAGTCTTCAAAAAGTGAGGAATCATCTGAGGAATCGTCTTCGGAAGAGGAAACTTCGTCTGAATCTGAAACAGAAAGTAGCAGCGAGGAATCTTCCAGTGAAGAAGAAACATCGAGCGAAGAAGAATCAGCAAGTAAAAGCGAATCTTCTGTCGCAGAAAAGCCTTCTACAAAACTAAAAGAAGGAACAGTTGAAGCAGAGAAAAAACCAGAAGCTGAAAAAGACAAAGACAAAAAAATTGAAGAAATTCAGCCGACACCTGTTGAAGAAACTGCTACCATATCTAAAAGCGAAAATGAAGATCTTCAAAGTCAACCAAAATCTGAAGAAGTCAAAGTAAAAGAACCAGAGAAAGTGGAAAAGCAAGAAAAGATAGAAGAAGCATCTATGGAAAAACCAGAAATAGTTGAAAAGCAGGAAAAGATAATAGAAGAACCAGAAATAGTTGAAAAGCAGGAAAAGATAAAAGAAGAACCAGAGAAGGTTGAAAAGCAAGAAAACAAAGAACAGAAACCCTCAGAAACAGAAAAAGTTGAGGACATGAAATCAGAATCAACAGAAAGTAGCACGGGTTCTGAGACTTCTTCAGAAGAAACAAGTTCAGAGGAAAGTGATAGCTCCGAAGAGAGCACAGAAACCGAATCGGAAAAGTCTGAAAAAGTTTCAGCTTCAGAAAAGAAAAAAGAATCGTCTCCTAAGCCTAAACCAATGCCAGAAATAAAAATAAAACTGTTGAACAAAGATAACAATCTAAGTGTAGAAGAAGGCGAAGAACTCATATTGTCTTGTGCTATTGTGGGAGGAAACGAAGTAAAAGTGGTTTGGATGAAAGATGGTAAAAAGCTTGCAGGAAATTCAAGAATACTACTAGACTCTAAAAATGATGAATACTCCTTAAAAATTCCAAAAATTAATAAAGAAGATGCAGGAGAATATCAACTAGTTGTCTCTTCTGAAGGTATTGTTCAGAAAAATTTTTTCAATGAAATTCTTGAAAAACTAACCATTTTAAACAGATCAGAAACTTGAACAGCCATTCTCAGTGAAAATTACCGAAAAGCCTGTTGTTCAAGATTCTAGTGAAACTTCTAGCGAAGCGGCCAGCAGGTAAAAACAATCAATGAATTGAACATTGGACCATAATAGAAATGAATTTAAATTTATCAGCAGCGAAAAAACTTCAGAAGAAAGTGATGAATCCGAAGAGAATAAGCCAGAGTTTGTTCTTCTTCCAGAGGACGTAACAGCATCTCCAGGAGAAACAATTAAACTTAAATGTAAAGTAAACGGTAAGATAAAGCATTTAGTAAAAAGTATTAGTTTTATATATGCACTGATTCTTGTGCATATATAATGACCCCTGTACAGCCTCTGCCGACATAGACGTAAAATGGTTGAAATCCAACGTTGTAATAAATACAAAGAAAATGGCTTTTAAAAATACTAAACAGTCTTGGGAAGTTGAAACCGATGAATACACTTTACTTATTTGTGATTGCAAACCATCCGATTCTGGACAATATAGCATACAAGCTACCACTGACGATGATAGCATAGTTCATAATTTTAGTGTTAACGTAGTTGAGATTGTGGAGAACCCAAGTATAGAGATTGAAAATACTGATTTTACTTTAGAAGAAGCGAAGAACTTTGAACTAAATATTCTAGTATCAGGCAAGCAGGAGTTGACCTCTTTTTTCACGAACCGGACCTATAATTTTTCATTTTAATATTTCTATTCTCTAAATCTTGTTTATCCACCTTAACAAAACTCCTTTACAACAATCCATAATTACCTTTCTCCTCTATACCATCCAATTAACAAGGAACCATTTAATTAACGACTTTCTGTCAATTTGTACAGGGAAACCTCGGCCAGAAATCTCCTGGACTAAGAGTGGTAAAGATGTTAAGAGCAAAAAGCGATTTAAACTATCAGAAACGGAAGGTGGAGTTGTATTAAAAATAAAAAATGCTCACGTAGAAGACAGCGGTGAATATACAATTGTTGCAACAAACAAAGGTGGAAAGGTCACCAGTAATTTTCAATTATCTGTTGAAAAGAAGAAAGAGTATGATTTTAAAATTAATTAATCAAATTGCAACATAGTAAATGACGCATCCATATATATCTTATAGGAAAGAGGTGAAACCCGAAAAGAAAGCACCAGAAATCCTTGAAAAACCAGAAGAAAGTATTACAATTCAAGAGCAGGAATCAGTTTCCATAGCTGCTAAGATAGAAGGTAAAGATAAATAAAATTGGAGTTTTATAGTAATTCTTAATTTTACTGTTCAAAGGATTGAATGAATGTGAGATTAGTATTCTTAAGGATGGTAACGAAATTCAAAAAGATAACATTCAAGTCCTTGTTCAAGATAATACTGTATCCTTAAAATTTGATGAAGTTAAAGTAATTGATAGTGGTGAATATGCTATCAAAGCTACAAATTCACAGGGCAGTTGTCTCTGTTCAGCTAAAATTGCCGTTATACAAAGTAACAATTATCTTGCCATTAAAAGCATCTATTTTACTGACGAACTTATAAAAAAATAGGTCAATCCGAAGAGAAAAAAGAACAAGAAATCTCTGAAGTAGCTGAGGAAATTGTACCGGAAGTAGAAATTTCAAAGTAAGATTGTTTTAAAAAGTTTTAGCTTTTGCATACACAGAATGTGTAATATGATTATAGTGAAGCTGAAATTGTCAAGAAAGCTCCAGAAATTGTTGATAAACCGGAAGAGCACTTGAAAGTAAATCAATTCCAAGATGCCTGCATTAAAGCAAGAATTCAAGGTATGCGATATCTTTCCCATATGTATTTTTGGCCAATATAACAATTCTCTTTTAAAAAAATATAGGTCTAGAAGAATCAAATCTTACAGTACAAAAAGACGGAAAAGACGTCCCTAAAGACAGATTAGAAATTCGCGTGGAAGAAGACATGATAACTGTACAGTTTAATCAAGTTGAATTGATTGATAGCGGTGAATACTCAATTAAAGCAACAAATACAGAAGGAAGTTGTTTATGTTCTACTAAAATAGAAGTCATAGAAAGTAATTTAAATATTTTCTATTTATTTGATATATTTTCAAAGTTAAATATTTTTTTTTGTGTAAACTAAGGTAAAGTTCAAGAAAAACAAGTAGAAGAGAGCAGCTGCACAGAGTCTACTGTAGAAACTTTATCTGAGGATACAGCCTCGGAAAAACTTAAGTAAACAGCTTATTTGTTATTTATTTGAGAATTTTAACACTTTTAACATTATCTTCTTATCCTGAAGGGAAACCCTTGAGGCTCCTAAAATTCTTGAGCAACTGGAAGACAGCTTAAATATTAACGAATTTGAAAGCTTATCCTTCTCCACTAAAATTCAAGGTTTTAATTTAAAAGCCCACAACATATCCCATTCCTTTCTTACTTATTAAGGCACTAATAATTTCTTACCCAATCTTATAAATAGGCTTGGAGGAATCTGTTGTTAGTGTTCTTAAAGATGGTAAAGAAATTAAAACAGGAGATAAAGTCCAAATTCATGTCAAAGACGATTTTGTCTCCGTGCGGTTTGAGGAAATTCAAGCTGAGGATGGAGGAATATATTCCATTAGGGCCTCAAATAATGCTGGTACTTGTCAAAGCGCCGTAACAGTTAACGTTATTGAATGTAGTGAAAGTAAGATAACGTCACTTTCAAGGTTTAATTCTGTATCAACCATAAATTGAACAGGTGACGATGAGGATTCGTCTAAACAAAGAGATAGCCAAGAGGCTTTAGAAGTTCCATCAACAGAAAAGGAAACCTCAGAAGAAATCTTCTCAGATGATGGAAAAGAAGCTAAGAAGTACTTTAAAGCTTTAACTGATTATAATCCCACAGACACGGATGGACTAGCTCTTGTAGAAGGTCAAGAAGTCGAAGTATTAGACTCTAATAATCCTGAAAAGTAAGAAAAACGATGTTAAATACATTTCAACTTATTAAGTGATTGTAAATGACCCAACTTTACAGATGGCTTTGTAAGGATAGTTTAAAGACTGGATGGGTTCCACCAAGCTATCTTGTTCAACCTAAAGAGGAAAAATTAGATACAAGGTCTCCTAGAGAGGTGTTTAGAGATGACGTTATTCAAATTAAAGACAAAGATCAAGAAGCCATGGTTAAGAGGAGATACGCTCTAACAGAGTTAATAGAATCCGAGAGAGATTATATCAGAGAATTAGAAAGAGTTCTCGACGGATATTATAATCTTCTTAAATCCGATGAGGTTCCTGAATGTTTAAAAGATAAACAAAATTTTGCTTTTGGGCCTTTACCAGAAATATTTAAATTTCACAAAGAGTAATTATATTAAAGATTTATTACCTTTCTTCAACCTACATAACTATTTCAATTGTTATAGTGAATTCTTGGAATCTTTATATCAGACAACCACTGAGGGTGATAGCATAGGACAAGCTTTTATTGATCATGTAAAAGAACTTATTACCTTTTTCTGAGAGTTTAATTCATTAAAATTCACAAACAGGCCCTTCAATTTAGCCGATACATACCCTATCTTGTGGATAGAAAGTCTGTTAAGGACCTCTTGGCTTTGGAGGATGCAGAAAATTTTCTAAAGGTGAACCTAATTGAATTCTGCCTCGGAATGTTAACTAATACCCACTTTCTTGTTAATTAGGAAGTACAATCTCAAGATTCTAAGAAGCCAAACTTAGTTAACGGACTACAACTTCCATTCAATCGATTAGACGATTACGTTAAAGTTTTGCGTGATTTGATTAAGTATAATACAAGAGCGGGACAAACTGTAACTAAATTAGATGACGCTGTTAAAGTATGTTGACCTTAAAACAAGAAACATATACATGATTTATCATCTCTTCATTTATTAATTCATAGATGCTACTCGATCTAAAGATACAAGCTGAAAAGTTTAATTTATTAAACAGTATCAAAAACTACGACAATCTAAAGGATCTCTGTTTATTTGATAGATATGTAAGAATATAGAAAAAAAAACAATGCTAAATCATACAAGACTAAATATGATATGTATCTCTATCTTTGTTAATAGGATACGTTAACCGTATGGTCAGATACACCAAAACCTTCTGCTAAAGGAAAAGAAAGGAAAGTTTTCCTTTTTGAAGATCGTCTACTAATAACAAAGATGAGAAAGGACGAAAACGATCTTCCCATCTTTGATTTTCAATCTGAAATTATGGTACTATTATAATATTTAAATTTAACCAATTGTAATTGTTTATTCTTACAAACTATTAAGATTGAAGATATATGGTTGGACGAGCATTT
Source organism: Dimorphilus gyrociliatus (assembly GCA_904063045.1). NCBI lineage: Eukaryota > Metazoa > Annelida > Polychaeta > Dinophilidae > Dimorphilus > Dimorphilus gyrociliatus. The sequence continues at coordinate 1,130,282 of CAJFCJ010000014.1, read as the reverse complement.
AGACGAACCAACTAGGTTCGCTTTACCTTTCGTAAATAATAAGAAAGGTAGATGGACTTTCGAAGCAAAAAATGAATTTATAAAGAAGGCTTGGTGTGATGATATTAAGAAATTATTATGTAAGAGAGGTAAAGCATTATCTTATACTTTTAAATAATTTAAGCAGATATATATATACGTATATTATATATATATATATATATTTTACTTATATTATTCAGGATTGCTAGAAGATGGTACAAGCAAACCAAAGCTACTGTCAAACCTTCAATCAGTTAACGTTGAAAGTGTGTATAATATTTTCGTAAATATTTTTATCATTAAGCTTTAAAACCCGGAAACGTCTTTTAATCTTTAGTGGGGAAGGAAGTAAATTTCGTAATCAAAGCCTCATCCATACCATATCCGACATGTATTTGGTTTCTGAATGATAAGCCTTTAAAATCATCGAAGCATTGTAAAATCAATAGTAGTTCCGATAACTTTGAATTACATTTACTAAGAACCGTACCGGAAATGAGCGGCTCTCTTAAAGTTCGATTAGAGAATAAGAATGGATCTATTGAAGATGAGTGCAAGGTTGTCATTAGACCAGAAGGTGTTTTCGAAGATGGTACTACCCTACCAAAAATTGAATCTAAATTAAAGAAAGTAGAGATATTCGAAAGCGAATCCGCAGAATTTACAATAAAAACTTCAGGATTACCTGAAGTTGATGTTGAGTGGTCGTTAAACGATAAGCTAATAAAAGATAGCGATCTTGAACACGAAATCAATAAAGATTCTCTTAAAATATTGAATACAAATAAATCAATTGAAGGAACAATAAAAGTAACCGTTAGCAATAAAAATGGTAAAATTGAAGATAGTTGCGAGTTGATTGTTAAAGAAGGTAAACCAAACTCGTTTCATTCATATGTATAATTTTTACATTATTCAATTCCTTATAGTTGTTCTGAACTGTGACTTTTCAAATTTGAAAAATTTTGAGGTTAAATCGGGAGAAGATATTAAATTTGGTGTAAAAGTTTCATCAAAACCTAAACCAATTATTAGATTGTTTGTATAAATAGTCTTTGTTCTGTTTAATGTTTTTAAGTTTTCATATTAAATCGTTTTTAGATTGAAAGATGGAAAAGAAATAACTAAAAACGAGAAATATTCGATTAAATACGAAAAAGAAACTATAACTGTAAAAGTAAAGAAAGTATCAACTGAAGAAATTGGTACTTACGAGATCTTTGTTAAATGTCTAAACAAGGAGAAGACAGGAACTTTTGGTTTGGAATTAGTTAAGGAGATTGTTGAGGACAAAATTGATGAAAAAACCGTCGAACCTGAACAATCGATTCAGAATCAACTAGAAAATGGAATAAAGAAAACGAAGGAAGAGAAAGATGAAAAAGAAAAGAAAAAGCAGGATAATGATGAAGAGAATGCAGAGAATAAGAAGGATATAGAAGTTGAAGAGGGAAAGAAAAAGAAATTAAAGGATGATGAAGACGGTAAGAAATCAAAGGGAAGAAGGGGATCGAAAGATTCTGATAACAGTTCTAAAGCTAAAAAGAAGAAAGACGAGGCAAAAACTAAAGATAAAACTGAAAAGAAGAAAGGAAAAGACGATACTGATGAGAGGAAGACGAAAAATAGACGAGAATCGAAGGATTCAATCACATCCGAAGAGAGTAGTAAGAAAAAGAAGAAAGAAAATGGAGAAGTTAAAAGGAGTAAAAAATCCCCGGATGCGGAAGCCGAAAAAGATAAAGAAAAGAAACGAAAATCATCAAAGGACTCTATTATATCCGATGATAGCGATAAGAAAAAGAAAAGTAAAAAGGATGAGGTTGATGGCGATGAAAAGAAGGTTAAATCCGATAAGAAAAAGAAGAAATCAGTAGAACCCATTTTCCCACCATTAATTGATACACATCTTAAGGACTTGAAAACAACCGAGGACTTTCAAATTAAACTCTCTTGTAAATATACCGCCGATGAACCTGCCAAGACCACCTGGATGAAAGATGGGCAAGAAATAATTAAATCGGATCGCTATCATTACAAAAATCGTTTAGGTTCAGCCTCTTTAATAATCGAAAAAACTGTTCTAGAAGATACGGGAACTTATACCTTGGTATTGGAGAACGAAGGAGGTTCCTCTGAAAGTAATTGCAAAGTAAGAATAGAAGAAGATGAAATAAAAAGAAGTACTAAACCAATATTTGAAACCGCCTTGCAAGACGCAGAGATTCGCAGAGGGTACACATATATGTTTAATGCTGTTGTTTCTGGTACTCCAAAACCGGAAGTTGAGTGGTTCTATAATAGTAGACCAATCTATGTAAGTTGAAATATAGTTTTAGAGTAAATACTATTGCCAATTTCACATAAAATAACTACCATCTTTGTTATTCATCTAGGAAACTGAGAGAATAAGAACCGAAGCAGTTGAAAACCGATGTTCACTCATCATTTCTAAATGTATGAAAATGGATGCTGGAGATTACTCTTGCAAAATTTCAAATGCTGCAGGCCAAAGTCGAACTTCAGCCTATTTAAGTATTATTGATGATGAAGAGTAAGCAATTCTTATTCGCCCAAAAACACTTTATAGAGTTCAAAAGTTGAAATTAACCTTATTTCGTGTAATTCTTTCTTAGAAAAATTGTTGAGGATAATAATGACATGGGTTATAAGCCAACCTTATCAAAAAAACTATCTACACAAGACATTATTGTTGGTATGACAGCGAAATTTGAATGTAAAGCTCTCGGTGAACCAAAGCCTACAGCTATTTGGTATATTAAATGATTAAAATATGCGAATAGAGTCTATATTTTTAATTCTTCTTTGTTAATTAGGAAAAAAGATGGTGTCGTTATTGAAGAGACTCTAAGAATTAGAACAGTTAGAGTAAACAACTCTTATCAATTAATAATCGAAGATGCTGAAGTGGATGATTATGGTGAATACGAAGTTATTCTAGAGAATAGCTTTGGTTCGATTTCCTCAACTGCAAAATTGTTTGTTGAAGGTTATTATTGCTGTTTCTTTTGGAGATTTATTAAATTCTCTATTCAATTTATTTCTTACGCTTGTAGCCCCAAAGAAGCTGAAAAAGCCGAAAAAGCACGCAATCTTCCAGCTACCTCCAACTATGCCTTTAGTCAAACCGGATATGACAGATGTTAAGGAAAAGTCCTTTAAAATGTCTTGGCCGGAGGCAACATACGGTTTAAAAGATATTCTTGCCAACCTTCCTATTAGTTTCTGATGATTTTTGACTCTTTCTTTTAGGTCCAAACGTGGCAGTGTCAGAAGTTACTTATGCAGTTGAAAGGAGGGAGTTACCGTCTGGTGATTGGACGGAAGCAAAAAAAGACATCAAAGAAACTTATTTACTAATTGATGATTATGAAATTGATAGAGATTACATGTACCGTGTTAAAGCTCAAAACACAGCAGGGTTTAGTGAACCAACGCTATCTTTGACCTATTTTGCAAAAATTGTTGAAAAACCAAAAGAGAAAGTTGATTTTGACAAGCATAAAGCCAAATTACCTCCAAGAGCTCCGTGGAATGCCCCTCAAGTTTCAGATGTTACTGCAGACTCTTTGAAGTTGGAATGGGATGAGGCTACGGTACCAAGCCAAGCCGTTACGGTAATTCATCAAATGCAAGATTATCGAATAAAGTACTATCTTTTACTCTACATGCTAATTTTCAGACGGAAATCTTATATACAATCGAAAGAAGATGTCCACCAAGTAAAAACTGGATAGAACTCGTCACCGATCTTAAGGAAGCAACATATACATTTAAGGGTTATAAACCAGAAAAAGACTATTTGTTCCGAGTAAAAGCTTTTAACAAATATGGAACTAGTGATCCTTCCATGTCAACTCAAGTGTTTGCCAAACCACGTAACTATCCAACAAAATTAGATCTTATTAAATTACTTTGTGTTTTAATCACACCAACCACAAACAATTGCGTTAAATTAAACAGCTGAAGCCGAAAAGAAGGAACAAAAGAAATTAGAAGAGACAATAAAATCTAAGGTTAAACCTAGGACAATTTGGGAAAAACCTACAATATCAGACGTGACTGACAATTCTCTTGCTTTGAAATGGAAAGCCTCTTCACTCCCAGCATACGCTATGCAGGTACCTATATGGTACATCGTTGAAAAGCGAGTCCCTCCAGGGAAAGATTGGATCGAAGTAGTTTCTGATACAAAAGAGACCACCTATAATGTTTGCATTCCAAAAACTAAGATTATATTTCACTTTTCTAATCGATTAATTGATCTCTTCATAGATTACAAAAGTGGATAGAAATAAGGACGTTTATTATAGGGTTAAAGCCGCAAATCAGTTCGGAATTAGTGAACCGTCAATGCCGGCAATGTTAAAAAGAAAAGAGGGTAAAAAGAAAAAAATAATTAGAAACGTTTTCCCTTTAATGTAATTATAAAAAATTTAAATTTAATTAGTGAAAGACGAGGAACAAATTGAAAAACCGAAAAAGTCTAAACAAGATAAAGAAAATGAAGCTAGAACTAAAAAAATCCCTGAACATTTAAGTATAAAAAACTATCATTTATAGATATTAAATTTTAACCTTGTATTATCAATGTAAAACTAGGAATAGCCCCAGAATTTATCGGTCAAATGGACGATACACAATACGGTGTTGAAACAAAGATAATGAAAATACGAACGGCTATAAAAGCTTATCCAGATCCTAAAATTATCTGGTATTTTAACAAGGAGAAACTTTATATGGGGGAAAAATACTGGTTTGTTTGTAATTTAGGTAAAAAAAAAGCAAATAGTTTGACTTGTTTTTTTTCTTTAAAAAACAAAACAGTTCTAGTTTAGCGGCTTCCGGTGAACTTATCCTAGAAATAAATAACTTTAGTTGGTCTGACGTTGGTGAATATAAAATACACGTTGAAAATGAAGTTGGTTCCGCAAATCAAGATATTAAAGTTGACATGGCCGGTAAAACATTGATAGTATTACTTGAAATCCTCCTTATCATTATTCCTTTTCCGTAATTCAGATCCACCAACTTTCTTGGAACCCATGAAGGATCAAATTTTCAATTTGAGATCAACCGGAAAATTAGAATGCCGGGTTTTCGGTATTCCATACCCTGACGTTGAATTTAAGAAAGATTGGAGAGTAATAGCAGACTCTCATAGAGTTAAGATTCGACGGGAAGAATATGACCATTGGACTCTAAGTGTTGATAATGCCATTAGACTGGACGAGGGTGTTTACGAGTGCGTTCTTAGTAACGTTGCTGGCAAAGTTTATTGTACTGCAAACGTTAAAGTTTCAGGTTGGCTATTAATAACTACTGCAATATTTGTCAATGACTAATTAAAAATGTAATTTCCTTTCAATTAGTTAAAGCGAATTATATCAGAGATTTGAAATTCAACCCCTGTCACATAGAAGACTATTTTCATGTTATAGACGAGATTGGTCGGGGTTCTTACGGTGTGGTTAGAAGGGTTATAGAAAAGAATTCAGGTTATCAGTACGCGGCAAAATTTTTAAGATACTCCGATCCAGCTCTTAGAGAAGAATTAACAACCGAATTGGAAGTTATGACATACCTAGATCATCATAATATTGCGCAATTACAAGATGGTTATGATGATAAGAAAAGACTTGTTATTGTTACAGAAATGTAATAATTTACATAGAGTTTTATAAAATCAGCCATTTTATAAAAATCTTTCATAATAGATTAACGGGAGGAGAATTATTACCAAAAATTGTAAAGGACGATTCATTCACAGAAAGTGAAGCAGCCCATTATCTAAAGCAATTACTATTAGCCGTAGAGCATATTCATTCAAAGAACATAGTTCATCTTGATTTAAAGGTATATTACAAAACAAACCATTTGAAATAACGTGTCTTTTAGAGAGCGTTGGATAGTTTATTGAATAATATTTTACAGCCAGAGAATTTATTGCTAACAAATTCTTCATCTGAAGAAATAAAACTCATAGATTTTGGTTTTGCTAGAAAATTAAATCCAAGATTGCCAGTTGGTATTTCCATTTGGGAATTTTGATTTGGGCTATTTATAACGTTTAATTATCTTTTTAGCTACATGCCAAGTATTGTACACCTGAGTTTGCTGCTCCGGAAGTTGCTGATAATCAACCAATAAGTACTTCGGCTGATATGTGGAACGTAGGAATTATCGCATATATTTTGTTAGTTTTTTATTTAAGATTTTTACCTCTCAATTCTATTTATTCTTCTTTTCCTAATGATTTGCAGACTATCCGGATCTTCACCTTTTGCTAATGAATCTGATAGAGATGCTCTTTTGAATGTTGCCAAAGCTGATTGGAATTTTAACGATAGCTTCTCCACAGTTTCAGGCGAAGCAAAAGATTTTATATCTCGTTTACTAGTTAAAGACCCTAGGTAAATCTTTCAAAATCCTTAAATGTAGAGTTCATAAAAATTTAAGATTATCGCTAATCTTTACAGGAAAAGAATAACCGCTAGCCAAGCTATTGACCATCCTTTCATTGATCTATCTAATCGAAGAGGTTTAGGGGACAAAATAAATTTGGAAAGGCATAAATCATATATCTTTCGACGAAAATGTCAACGCGGTTTACGATCCATTAAAACCATGGTGGAACCTAGATCGATTAACGATATCATTAACGGTCCAATGACTGTTCCAGCTCTTCAGGTAGGAAATTAGGACACAGTTAATGCCAAGAAATAATATAAAAAGAGGATATACTTCGCACATCTTTGCCCCAGTTATATACTTTACCACCTGTTTATCATAGCTCAACTTTTTTAATTAACTATTCACAGCCGACTGTTTTTCTCGAATTCTTTTTATAGAATGATTTATAATGATAATTGAAAAAATCAATTTGCAGCTTCCGGAAATAAGCGAACCCGATGGATTCTTTTCACCACCAAGAACAAGAGCTTCGTCAGTTTTCTCATGTGCCACAGATTTTCAAGAGGCTGGAGCTGCTGGAATGCTCGAAATTATGGGTCCTCCGTCCATGATAACGAGCGCAGCTCCTTCCACAATTGGTAGTGGATCATCTTCCGATTGGGAAAAAGAGTACGAGGATGAAGATACTTGGTACGAATGGTCAGCCGCTTATCAATCGGGACCCGAAGCTCAACTCCTCCCTGCAGAGGATGTTAAATTTAACGTACGAATGGCAAGATATAGAAGAGCATCTTCGAAAACATCAGTTAGAAGTCGGTCCCGAAGAGAAAGACAAGACTTACGAGATTTAGAGAGAGAGGCCGAAGATAATGCAGTTGTGGAAAGGAAACCGAAGAAGACTTCCTTGTGGCATCTTAAAAACTCAGCCGATACGCAAGAAGGTAATTATTTTCCTCAATGTAATACAAGCGAGTTTCTTCTATTTCCTAAAGATCTAAAAAAAACCCTCCAAAGGGAATAGATCTTTTCTAGAGATATGAAAAGAAATTATTAATATTTAACACTCCTTTTAACTGGTAAAATGTAACCAAGTATCAAGTCAATTCCAACAAGGAAATGTACCATGAAAGTAAGCAGTAAGATGGAAGAAATTAGATCAGTTCAATAAGCTTTTCATAGAGTAGAATACACTAAATTATAGCACAGAACGCCCATTCTGTTTAAGTCTATTCGAAGTGGCAAATACTCTCGAGACGATTCAGTCCCTCTAAGCAAATTCCAAGCATCAAACGAATCTTTAAAAAGAGCCCCATTACAATATTTAAGAAAGTTTTCGGTTAGATATGGAGCATAGCTTTCTGATCTTTAAAGAAAAGTCAAAATGTTGTCTAAATTTCCAATTCCCTTAATTAATAATAAAAATATTGTCTGCAATATTAAAAATGTAACATTTATTAAATAAAATTACTAATAACGGTCATGTTAATAATGTAAACCTTTGCGGATGTTAAAATAATTACATGTAATTTTTTTCCCTTCAGCCTTACCGCCAATATTTAAAACAAAAATAAATGATAAGGCATACAACGTTGGAGAACCGTGTACTGTTTCTGTTTATGTCATTGGAAATCCAAGTCCTACAGTTAGTTGGTATAGGTGAGGTTCTTGATTACCTTGAATAAACATGCGATCTGTATAAGCGCACACTCCGATTGATACTATAGCTGTTTAATCCAAACTTTTTCCCACAGAAACGACGAAATTTTAACTCAAGGTGGAAGAGTAAGAACTTGGGATGATGGTAAAGGTCGACATACGCTAACAATCTTGCAGGTTTTATCAATTAATATTGCCCGATTACAGATGTCTAAAACTAATTATAATATAATTTCTATCTATCTATATGTATATATCAGACTAAACCAAACGATTTTGGAGTCTTTAAGTGTATCGCTAGAAATAAATATGGTAAAGTAACGTGCAGAGCAAGAATGTTATTGGGAGGTAAATAAAATCCACTTAGTACTTATTAATATTCAACAGGGGAACTAATAGAGAATTTTTTCATTTTTAATTGTTTTTAGATCATCCATCTAGACCTGGTCGACCTCACGTAACTAGTATATCAGATATAGAAGCCTTCTTAATATGGGAAGAACCCGAACAGGATGGAAATTCATATATTCTATCGTACAGAATCGATTATATTAAATTAGGTAATTTATAAAATTTAATAAGTATTTTAAACAATACGAATCATTTGGGAAATTTATAAAACTAAAAAATTATTTGTTATTCCTAAAAGGGGATAAACGTTGGACCACAGCAACTTACTCTATTGATGAATGCGCATTAGTGAAAGGTTTACGAAGAGACACGACTTATCGCTTTAGAGTGTCAGCGTTAAATAAATTTGGTATTAGTCCTTACAGTTGGGCTTCAATTGAAGTTAAAACAAAGGCAAAAGTAAGTAACGGAATTCCTTATCAAATATAAAGAATAATAAACCTTTAACTATTTTTATCAGGGTGCGCCTTCTATTAATATTGACTCAACAACGAAAAAGATATTGCTAAGGTCTAGACAAGCCACCTGCCAACCTTCGCCGGAAGCTACACCTACACCGTCTAGAGAGACTTCTGTTGAACGAGAAAAGGTCAAGAGTGTAGAAGGCGAAGGCTTTGTTGAACAGGAAGTGTTTTTGCAGGAAAAGGTTGACCCTGAAAAGTATTTGAAGTTTGGCAGTGAAGTTTGGAGGTAAGAATTTAAATTACCGTATCAATCATAAGCAATTTTGAAAGTTTTGGGTCAAAAGTGACATATTACAAAATAATCTAATTTTCAGAGGAAGATACTCTTTAATAAGAGATTGCAGCAATAAAACAGGCTCGCAAAATGATAAAAGAGTTGTTAAAATCGTAAGTTACGACGAGTGGAAGCACGAAGATTGCCTAAGGGAATATGAAATGCTAAAGGTGAGGAATTATATTTAAAGACTTCCGGTGTATTCTATAAATCATCGTAATGTGTATTTTATCCTAATAGGCCGTTCGCCAAGAGCATATCGTCAGACTCTTTGAAGCTTATTTATACAAAGACTTCCTATTTCTAGTTTTGGAAAAGTTATCTGGTGAAAACATTGCTAGAACTTTGTCGTTACGTAATAAATACACAGAATATCACGTAACAAGCGTAATGAAACAAGTCTTAGACGCCTTACAATTCTTACATCACAGAGGCATTGTACATCTAAATTTACAAGTAACTATTCAATATTACATAATGAATTATTCATTGGAAAAAATTTAATATCCAGCCCGACAACGTAATTACGGTATCGCCGAGAAGATACGATATAAAATTAATAGATTTCGGTCGATCGAGAAAGATTACAAGCTACGAGGGTATTAAAGTAATGCGAGAGGGCACGGCAGAATTTATGGGTATGAACCTAATGTTAGGGTTACATAGTCTTTAATTATTAATTCATATTCTATTCAGCTCCCGAGAAGGTCATCAACGACTATGTTGGGGTGCCGGCGGATATTTGGGGAGCCGGAGTTCTCGCTTTTGTTCTGTAAATATTTACATTTTCGCATTCTTTCGCTTCTTACTCATCTAATAATGTAATCTTCATCCTGTAAACAGGCTTAGCGGTGTATCGCCATTCAGAGGTGAAGATGAAAGGGAGACATTCTCCAATATTAAGCATGTTCGATACAATGCCCACGAAATTTATCATAACGTAACGAAATATGGCTTGAAGTTTATCTATCAGATTTTCAAGCGGAAACCAAAGTAATATGAAACTAATTTCATACGAAGTGTGGAACGTTAATCCTTTTATTATCATTTTTATCAATATAGAAATAGAATAACAACCGAAGAATGCCTTGAGCATAGATGGCTACAACTCAGTCCACAGTTAATCCAACAGAGGCGGTCTACTATATTTACTACAGACCGTTTAAGAAATTTTGAAGAATCGTACATTTCTAGGAGAATGACCGGAAGTAAAACATCTGATGAACTTATCAAATTATACGGTAAATCAGCCGGAGCTTTCGACGACTTTGAATTCGATGAGTGACACCCCTATTAAAAAAACGTTTGTTTTTAACGGCCATTTTTTGTTTCTGTAGTCAATTATTCTTTTAGATTTTCCCTAATAAAATTCTATTTATCAAATCCATCTTGTTTCTATAGACGGTAGATAAATTTAGTGAAGTATATTCTTGAGAAATTAATAAGATAAGGTTCCTTTTAAGAAAATCAATATGCTTTCATCTGGATCCCATTCGAACTTCTTCAGACCTGATACTAATTTTCTTCTCTTGTTTAGATAAGCTGCATAACAAATCAGTTTGTGATTAAATACTCTTATTCCCTCTTTTCCTCCTTCGTTCGTATTTCAACTAAGAAAATATACAATATTCTTCCTAAAACCTTAATAGATATCTTTTACTCTGTTTTCTTATTGGTCCCTTGATATTTAATTGTCTCTCAATTTTTATCACTAAATCTGTCAGTGCCGTTATCGGTGTATTCTTTGATTAGGCTATTGGTTTAGACGTTATATACGGCAGACAGCACATTTATTTCATTTAAATGTCAATTAAAAAACGTCAAGTTAATGTGATGCATTACATTTCTCTTATTTATGAGCTTGCTGAATCGGTCTTTTTCCGATGAAAGGGAATAAAAAAGAATGTAAAAAGGAATTTGTTCATCTATTCGTCGATAGCAACTTGATAGCTTCATCAATAAAGCATTAATACTCTGCTGTTTTTTTTCTCTCTCTCTCTGCCTCTTAGACGTAATTAATTGTCTTTGTAGTACTGTAATAAACAAAATTGTATTGTAACAGTAAGCCTATATTGAAATAATAGTGATTGTATATAAACGGGAAATCTATGGTGAATGACGGGTTAAAAGAGTCTCGTTTAGTTGGTTTACCCTATTGAAGTTGGTGGTAAAAGTACAAGAATGACCTTTCTATCGCTTCCGATTGACTGCACTCGGTCTCGCTCCATTCTTCCTTGCAATTACCTATTATTTCTTATAAAGAAAACTTCACACTAGATGGCGCTAATTATTATTGGGCAATGCTTGCTTATTATCGCTCGCAGTAAGAAATAATCGTAGAAATGACTGATAATAAGCTATTTAAAACCGAAATTGACTTCTGTTCGACTTGTGGAACAATCCTACCCTTACCTGGCCGAGATCCCACAGTAAAGTGTTACAGATGTAAGACAGAAGTCGATGTTGCAGGTACACGTGCTTATTATACGAAATATCTTAATGATGTTAATATTCTTTTCATTTTTCCCACACGCAACTCACAGAATTTAATAATATAGAAATTAAAACAACGATAGTGTTTAATACGGTAGAAGCTAAATCTGAAGGATTGCACTCAGAAGATTTTTCTGGGCCTGTAGTTGATCGTCAATGCTCTCAATGTGGTCACGACGGTATGACATACGCAACAAGACAAACGAGATCAGCTGACGAAGGTCAAACAATATTTTACAGTTGTCCTCAGTGCAAGTAAGTTTTTGACCTCCTTAATAATTCAAAACTTTCTATATGCATTAACATTACTTTCTCCTACAGATTCCAGGAAATAGAAAATTCTTGATGCTATCTCCATACTGATTTCTATTTCTTATTATAAACAATTTCTATAAAAAAAAAGTGGAATTCTAGAAAATATACACGATTTATGGCTTTCTAAATACACCTCATGGGACTAATACGGGTGATAGCCGTCATTGTTGAATATAGTTGTATGACGATCTGCATCTTAACATTTCATTTGCACCGAAACAGCTGCAATGAAAATAGCAGTGGGCCTTCAAATCCACAGAAAAGAATACACAAAACTGACTTTTTAACCTTAGCTAACACTTGATACCAACTTGCTTTGCTGTAAACGCGAATGTTTTAGAAACATGAAATAGGCAAATGTCGTCTCTTGAGTAATTATATTAAAAATCTTCGGTTTCGTGTAAAAAGCTTATTGATGCGCTTTGGGACGTTTTCGTCTTTTTTAGTTAGGGAAACGTACATCATCTTAAGTTTTCTTTAACGGGAATTGGGAACCTAACCAATACCCAGCTAATATTCTGATTAACTCTAATAGAACGCTTTTATCGGTGATCAAATTACACTTCCTCTTCTCTTTTCCCTATTTTTTTGATAATAGGTGCTAATTGGCATCGACCAACATCGAAGAAGTCGAAGATGTAATATAATGCCTAGCGAATTATTTATGGCGGGAAACATTAGGTGCCGCCATAGTCATCGAACAACTATCCCAAGCGACCTCTACCGACGAACCCTCGACCTCTCGACAGTTATAAAAAAGTGCCATATTGCTATTAAAGGCAGTGAAACCATATTAAAGAGCACGTCCCGTGTTAAAAAATTTGTCAGAAAGGCTAGCCGTATCGAAGTTGTTTATCAGTAGACTAGCCTATCGGACCGGACTGGGTGCAGAGCAATAATAAATCTACACCAGAAAGCGTTGGCCGCTTCACCTGCGAACATTGAAGATTTAAGATGGAAGAGACATGCGCAAAAACCGGCGTTTTCTAGAAAGAAGCGCTCGAGAGTTTATTGTTTACATTACGGAATTCTTGCAGTTGCCGACCTAATTTTATTCGCGCTACATGAAGGATAGTACTAAGCCAAAGTCGAAGGAGCCTCGTCAAAAGTTCAAGTTGAACTTTATAAAGAAGGCGAAGAAAGATGAGCAGAAGACAAATAACCAGAAAATGGAAGACGACGCCAGTGACGGAGGATTATCGGATTATTCCCAATCGACGTTGAAAAGGCTTGATTCTGATTCAGATACGGCGACGGAAGATTGTTCAACTCCAAAATATACGGTTCGCCATATTCGTGCCGAAGGTTCGTCACGTGGTGTTGTTTCAGTTTTTTGCACTCATTAAGAACTCCGTTTATAGTTTATTCGATACTAACCATATGCGATTAAGCCTCTCCTAATTGAATTAACGACTTCATATATAAAATATCAACTGCTTTAGACTATTTTCGTAAGCCTATAGATAAGAAGTTAATTGATTCGCAAACGCCGTCAGCGTTTCTCTAAATGATTGGCAAGAAAGCAGAACAGGGACAGCGCTAGTCAATTAGGCGTCTAAAATGTCACCCGACGCTTCCCGCTGTTTCGGCTTGGAATTTTCGATCATGTAATGAAATCAAATAACCAGCACGTCAGTTGTGTGTACATATACATTGCATATATAAATACGTTAGCTTATATGCCACGAGCTAGGTTTTATACTAGTATAAATAGACGCCGCTAGAAATTTGACCTTGGCATTGACGTTTGTAAATAGAGCCTCGTACGCGCCTTGCGCGACCGAATTATATACTGTATATCTATATCTATATTTACAACGGCGTTTGTTTTCCATAGAGAAAACTCGACCGTTTCCACGGAAACGGTTGGCGTCCGCTAGACGGCGACGGTGTTAGACGGTCATAAAGAGGCGTCATTCCTCGACTAGAGAATGACGTCAGACGAGGAATGACGTCATAATAAAGCGTTTATCTTCCTCAGATATGGTGAAAAGACGAAGTAAATCCGTAACACCGCCCTCGAATTTGGAATCTGCTCAGGAGACGCCGCCCAGACACCGATGGACTAGAACTAGAAATGAAAGGGCCAACAGCGCATCACGTAAGTTTACTTGAGGCAAACAAAGGGGGCTTAACTCGAATACACTGACAATATTATGTAAGAACTGGAGCGTATCTCTCCAACTAATCGGTCGACAAACAATAATGTTAGAGGCGAAAATAATGTCTTCTGCTTAAAAATATTCGAATACTTTGTGTGAGAGTCGGATTGCCAGAGAACAATGCTGCTCTTTATTCTCATTTTTGCTTTGGCACGAATTTTCTACGCGCAGCACCATAAAATAAAATAAGCAAATGTAGTATTACTGTAAGAGCTAATCGAATAATCGCTTTTCTGCAGGAGCGAATGTTGAGGGGAGAAAGCACGGATTGAAGGCGTCCTTCGACGACGTGCAGAGACGCGTAAACGGCTCGTCCCATGAGGAACATCGACGCCATACAGTTACAGTCTCTTCTTCCGATGTCGAATCCATAAAGTCAAATAGCACTAGTTGCAGCGTAAGAGAATATCCCTTTATCCATTTCTTTTTCGTCGCTTATCACCCAATTAGATAATATTTTTTTCCCAATTGTAGAGCGTATGCGATAAGCGTAGTGTATATGAGCATCTGGCGTCTGCTTTCCCCGCTCACTCTGAAGCTATCTACGGAGCTTATGTAAAAAAGGTAAGGCAAAATAGGCGTGTACGTGTTTTCATAGAAAAATATATATTAGCAATCTGCTGGCATTCGCCAATGTTTATGTTTGTTAGGCAGTGCAAACTGTAAAAATGGTTCAAAAGAAATTCTAGTTTATTCTTTTCTTTGGGCCTTTTAGAATGATCATCAGGTGCGAAATCTTACGGACGAAGAAGAATTCCGCAGAAATAGTAGAGCTCGTTGCAGTCTTCCAGTTGTGAAATCTACCAATAAGACCCTAGAGAGGCCTTTAGGTAAGTTAGCGTGTTTGCTCACGCCTACCCATCGGGACCATTCTATAACATTCCAATAAATCAGGATTGGTTTTATTGACTTGCCGAAATGAAACAAAAAGAGCCACTTTGCCCAATGAAGTCACTTCCATGGACACTGTTCGAGCTTTGTTCGTCCGCTCCTTTCCTTCAATACTCTCAATGTCCAGCAATGGCTGGCAAAATAAGAGAATATATATTTTAGACCATACAACAAACGTTTATTACGAATTGGAAAATGTTCATGATATTCACGACAGATCAGTTTTAAAAGTAGTTGAAGTTGAACCTGGGGAAAGTTATCCTATGAATGAGCCAATTTACTCTGTTCCACACAAATACCGCCAGAGCACATCGCCTAATTACGGAATCTATGCAACTCCATCTGAATTAGGTATCCTCTCTCAGCCGCAAGGCAATTCCGGGTCTACAACGCCAACTCCTCGTGATCCAGAAACTCAAGCTAGAATGGCTTCAATGGAAGCTCAATTGGCACATCTGACAGCTTGGGTGCAAACCGCCGTAAAACCGGATAGGCCGTCGAGTAATTGCAGTTCGATGATTTCTGATTCTGAAATTCAGCCTACTTCCGTGTACTTGAATCACTTGATGAGCGTTCAAAAAGAAATACAATTATTAAAAAGTGAGCAAGAGCAGCTAAAAGAAAAACACTTGACAAACGTACGATCTATGCACGATCTGTTCAGGGACTCTTTCAATAAGATACAAACCGTGCTCGGCGAACACCAATGTCGGAAATCTGAAGTTGAGAAGATCGTCGATAAACTGTGCACTGATAAAATATCTTTAGAAAAAGATTTAACGGATTTAGAGCTTTGCGTAGAAGAAATTCGCTCCGACGTTCTCAAGCATAAATGCCGGGTTAATTTGACGGAAGTCAGTAAATTGGCGATTGGATTGAGCGGTATTAGTAAGCGGATGGCCGAAATGAAGATAGGTATGCCTGATGTGGAAAATCGATTGAAAGAAGCGATGACTGACGAACTTCAAACTATAGTCCGAGCAGAAAAGTAAGTCATTCTTACCTTCGTTTAATAAACCAGACTCTTGACCTTGCTAGTCGAATCTTATCAGGTTCATCACGGACGAACCAGATAGTATTGAAAAGGATTTAAAAAGGTGTAAAAAAGTTATGACGATCTTGTCAACATTGAAAAGGTTTGTCGCCGGATGTACTAAAAATCACTAATCCGATATTACATAATCAAAAATAAACCATCGGATAAAATAACAACCGCACCCATTTTAGTCTTTTATATGACATTAGTAATTAAAATCTCTTGGGATGCTTACACAATTACGCCGTCTAGATTAATTAATATAGCTTCATCTTCTAATTTCATTATTTTGCTATGTATAACGCTTTTTACTTTACACTAGGAGCTTTTTTCTGTCTTTATGAATCTAAACGACAGCTCTATCAATACTATGCTCTTGTCGCTTAAGTTGTTTTTCTTGCGTATCAACAGACTAGCTTCCGCTCAAAGGACAAAGGGAGCCGACGCTGTAAAACTATATACCCGTCTTCCATCAGATCAAG